>BLBF01000007.1:70400526-70461763 GCA_015471245.1 Laticauda colubrina
CTTCTTTTATTCTTGCCTTGTAAAGAAATGGAACACATGGTAGAGGGTTTTTTCTCTTACATGTCTTGTTTTGTTTTAGCCAGAAGGTTGCCTTTCTGTTTGGTTAGCCCTTCCCTTATTTTGAAAGGCAAAACTCAGATGACTTTTGCTGTGCAAATACAATTAGAATTCCAGCAAGCCCAGGCTACATTCTTCTAGCTACCCTCAAAATTCCTACAGAGGTCTTGGTTTTGCCAATAGGGAAAATAATAATTTTTTAAAATATTCTAATCATTTTTAAGTTAGATTGGTCAGAATGGGTGCTGGTAAATCAAAAAGAAGAAATTTTCATCTATGATGAATCAGAAGCCCAAAGGAGGATCCACTCAATTTAACTTCATAAAGGAAATAAAATATTTGGTTGCATACCATTAAGAAAAAGTTGGCAACAAAACTGCCAGTGATGTAACGCCTATGGCACTACTCTATAAACTAAAATTGGAATACTGCAGATAGTCCCTAATAAAGCTATATGAGTGCATGGAAGAGAACCCAACACTACCAGAAATTGGGCACACCTCTGCCATTTTTTCCTTTTGGTCTAGGAAAAAGATAGTCCAGAAGAAATATCAAAGATGTTGGTCTGGTATACCCTTCCCTCAGTCATAATACTGAGTCCAAGGATAATTCACTATACTTGATGGATAACAGAAGGAAGTCAGATGAAACATTGCTGAGAGCATCATTAGCTTTGCATTCTCAGAAGCGAAGAACTTATCATAGACACCCATGGCAAAAAAAAACCACTCTGCGAGCAGGAAAATTTCACCATAACATTCTCCCTTGCAAGCTACTAACCATATTTCCCTTGCAAGCTGCTAACCACTCACTGGCTTATAACACCTTCTCTGTAGCCAAGGGTGAGTCTGGCACCAGCTTCATCCTTCCTACATTCAAGTTTATTGTGGTCACTAAGCAATGTTTTATACAAATCTAAAATTATAACGTACCAAAGAAATTAAACACCAAAGGAAAAGGTAAAATATATGTGTGTAAAAAGAGCTTAAGTGCAGTCCTTAACTTACTATAAAAATAACATTAAAAAAATAAGACGTTAATATTAGCTTATAAACAAAATGTAATTATTTGGGTACTAAGAGTTAAATTCTCCATCTATTAGTATGTTAAGAAAAGTTCATAAGCTATAACATCCTAGAAAATAGGGAGAAGTTATAGGGAGCTTCCATAAAATCAAAAGAAACCAAACAAGGTTGATCAAGGGTAATAGGGAAGCATATAATCACATACTGTAGATCAAGGGTCTTCAAACTTGGCAAGTTTAAGACTTGTGGACTTCAACTCCCAGAATTCCTGAGCTAACATAAGTGGAGGAGGAATTCTGTGAATTGAAGTCCACAAGTCTTAAAGCTGTCAAGTTTGAAGACCCTTGCTGTAGAGTGATCGTCCCTATAGCATTTTTATTATAAGGAAAGGTTCTCATACAAAGGGAGACTTTATTAAAAGCAGGGGTGCAACATGCAACAAGCAAAAAAAATCATCCTTTTCAGACCTCCTCCTGCACAGAGCCTTAGGCATTCACTCCCAGAGACACTACTGGGCTGCTTGTCATGTACTGAAGAACCACAATGTCTTTATAGGTGGCATATATGTTTTTAACCTTGATCTATTTGATGGAAGTTCTTGTCCACAGCTTATGAAATCATCCTTGAAAATCCCTATATTAATAACTAATAGAAAATAGAAAAGTGCAAATTGAAAATTTGCGACAGCTTGTAAAAGATGGTTAGAATTTCCTGCCACAACCATATTTCTTAAACATTGTTTTAAAATAGAATTTCTCACTGATGTATTCAGTGATACAATCATTGCCACTATCAAATTCATCTGCCAAATAGATCAGGCTTCTAAAAGACAGGAAACTAGAATAAGAGTCAGCCTCACAGCAAGCAATAGATTTTGGAGGTTGATTCCAGTGATCAGGGTCCAAAATATTTCCCATTTTTCCTGTTATCCGTTGTAGACTCCTATGCAGCTCTGTGAACTCATTGATCAAAGACTTTTCCATTTCCTTACTTTTCATTTGATTCCATAAAAAGATTCTCAATACTGCCCTCAAAATATGATTTGCAAATTAAAAACATATCCCCACATATTTATGTTCATCATTTGAAAGCCAGATAGGGAAGGCTTAGTTTGGAACCAATTTTGCCTGCTTTGTTTTGTTTCTCTCTTATTCATCTTGTATTTAAGACCTGAACATTTGTTGAGGCTTCTGTACTTCACAATATATGCCAGTCACCAATCCAGATTCCTCAACTGGGACTCTGCTCAAGTTATTTTGAAATCTTGCTTTCTTGACCATTGTCAAACTGCTTTCTAGTGCCATATGCATACAGGAGCACCAGTTCTTAAACTCTCTCTTTTTTTTAATTCACAGCACTAGAGGTATATGTACATAGCAACCAAAACATTGTAAGCATTCAGGAGTAGACAAAAATCTTTCCCACATTTATGGGACTGCAAGTGGCTAATTGAGCTGTTGAGTTTTCCGAGTTATGGAAGACAGGCCCTTTACTATTTCATTAATTTTGAGACATATTGGGTCTGATGTAGGTCCCTTTTGAAGACAATAGGCATCTTTCATGGACTTTCATTGGGGTTTGGATCATTCAGGGCACTGAAGAAATCTGCTTAGGAAGCAGCTGTGGTCGGATTAACCAAAAGTGTGTGCAATACATTTGGAAATGACTGAAAAGCCAAGAACACCCACATAATGTTAGCTAATTGCATGGTTGAGCAGCACACAAGAATTGGAAGAGTCCAATGGAAGAACAGCATTCTGTTTTTTGTCCGGGAGTTTTCAGACTTGCTTAGAGGTTGCATGTTTGCCTGGCATCTTTCTCTTTCATTTCAAGGAAAGTATGGAAGATCTAGGGACAAAACCCTCCCTAAACTTCATGTCCCAACCTTGGCAACTTTAAGACTTGTGGACTTCAACTCCCAGAATTCCTCAGCTGGGAGTTGAAGTCCACAAGTCTTAAAGTTGCCAAGTTTGGAGACCTCTGCTTTAGGTGGTTCCATTTACTAGGCCTGTTTATCAGGTAAAACACTGAGCTGCAGGTTGGATAGAATAGTTTGCCCCTGAGTTGGTGTAATAGTAAGGTTAAAATATTTATTTTCTCCCAAAGCATTAAGAAGCCCAAAGGCAAGAACAGAATATGTAGGTTTTTTGGTTTGCATAATACTTGAGATGGATAATACATCCGTAATATTTAGTGACTTATGGTGGTGAAAAATCTGTTCCAAGGCACCTGTTAATTTTACATCAAGCATCAGCAACAGCTTCAACTTTCCCCTTTTAACAGCAGGAGAGCAATACAGGTTCATGTTCAAATGCATAACAAGAGATGAAAATAATTGGCCTGGCCTAAATTCCTATATATCATATATTCTTTAAAATAAAGGGGTGGACATGTACTAAAGCCTAGGAAGCCTAGCCATAGACTTACCCCCGTTGTAGAAAAAGAGGGAATTGAAAGAAGCTTGTCAATTTCACCTTTATTTGCTTTTGTCTGGGACACTGAGAGGAAAAGGAAAAGCCATTAGACCATCACTCCATTTATAGAATATGCCAGGATAGGGAAACCATGAAGAGGGGTGAAGCAAAGAGGGGTGAAGCAAGTGAGAATACATTGCTACTTTCAAAACAACATCCTTCTGCGAGCTCTGGTGAAAGAATCAGGAGCACAAGGCATTAGTTACAACATGGTGTACGTGATTGCAGGGCTGGTCAGGTAACTCCCGTGTCAGGAATATTCCCTTACCTGGAAGGGTGCAAAAGTTGCTGGCTGCTGAAAGAAGACACAGAGGATGAAACAGGGAGATGCACCTCATCCCCAAAAAGAATCCTCATCAATAAACCTTTACCAAGCTGTTCATATAACAAATGGGTGTTCTTGCACTCCAGGGAAGTTGACTGTAGAAACTGCGAATGCCCCCTCACCCCCCTCCCGCTTCTGTCCATTAATAATGTGGGAATGTCATGTGAGACCAAATGGCACACTCTGGGCTTACAAATGCAGAGAAATGAGAAATACCATTGGATCTCACTGACAGCACCACAGGCAGCTATAATCCAGGGTCAGTTTTCTACCTCCCCCTGGCAAGCCACCAGTCCAATTTGCTTAACTTCTTCCTTGCTGTGCTGCTCTTTTGTTTCATGCTATGCTGGGGCTTATCTGAATTATGGGTTAAGTCCCAGTCAGATGTCTTCCATTCGAGGCCACCATGGGAGAATGGCAGGATATTCTCTTTCCAACAGAAAGCAAATGGCAAGCAGAGGCAAGGTGGTATCCATTTCATCCAAATGCTGGTTTATGTTACAGCTCTTTTGCAAACTTCTAATTGCTCCGTAGGACTGACATTTATAGACATCCTCCTGTTTTAAATGAAAACACAATACTGAGGTCAGGAGGAGGTTTGGGGACAGCATAGATCCCAGGTGAGGGCAAAGGAGGAAATTGCTTTAAGACTCCTAAATGCCAAGTATGTTTTCAAGGGGGAGATGGGGGAGAGAGAGAAAGTCATGGGGAGTGTAGAAAGACATTAATCACAGCCCCAAAGGCATGGAGGAATATTAATGACCTTCTCTATCCTGACTATTCAGTGCTTAAAGCAAGAAAAATGTATTTCATGATTTTCACATTATTTATTCATCTGGTCCTGGAAAGAGACAGGCCGAGGTCCAGAGGGGATACATAACATCCATTGGTGTACTATATTTTTCCAATTGTTTTTCTTCTCAGAATCTGCTGCCAAAGAACCCTCAAATTGCATCTCAAAGTCATCTGAATTGAAAAGGCAATTTAGGCATTTGGCGCTGTGGCCGATTTTGAAGGGAAATATGAAATTTTCTTTTTTAAAAAAAAACAACAACCCTCTTCTATGAATCTCTGTTTGGGTAGTTTTTCTTTGAATGCAAAACTTGGGTGCTAAATCCCCCAAAGTGGTGGTTTGTGATGATGTTTCAAAACTTCGAAAGCAGCTCAGAAGTTGTACCTGGGTTGAAGTGGCTAATCCACTGAGTTGTGTACATTGTAATTGCATGACAACAGAACCTCTTGCTGAAATTCCCTCTTTCTTATAACTAAAAAATGAACAGGAACCCTGATGAGTTCTTGGTGCTGGCCGAGTTTGGTTGTTTTCTTGCAGATATTTCATTATTCAAACTAGGTAACATCATCAGTGCTAGTAAGGAGTGAGGTTTGCTCTCTGTTTATATTCTATCTAGTGACTTGCCCTGGTGGGAGTGGTTCTTTGGTTGGGCTACTTACTGTTAGCTTGTTTGGCAGTTCCTTGACTGGAGTATTGTTTACTATTTAATTTATTAGTTACCCTGTGGTAAAGCCCATGTCCCACTGCACCAACGGATGCAAAGAGGATGTAAAACGGACAAAAAAGCTTGCCATCCATTGGAAAACGCAATGCATCCGTTGTGTACTCACTGCATATGTGTTTCATACACTCTATCCGTTGAGCATCCGTCCACTGAGATTTCATCCGTGCAAGAAGTTTTGAGCTGCACAAAACTTTTTGAATGGATAAACTTTCCGCCGCATATGATGTACATCTGCGACACATATGGGTAACAAACGTTCTATGTCTGTTGTCATCCATTAAACGTCTGCTGTATCCTCTCAGCATCCTCTGGACATCCTCACAACTCACATCCGCTGCAGCTGAAAACGGAAAGAGGGAGGAAGTGAAAGGTACACGGAACGTCCACACAGCGTTAGTAGCACGGAAATAGAAAGGATGTAAGCGGATGCATCTCATATATAAAGCATTAAAACGGACAAAACGTTTGTATATGGGATGTATCTCAGATATTTAGGATGTTTGGAGTATGCCTAGAGTATGTTGAAGGACACCTAGCGGAAAACCGACATTTCCTATAAAAAGGGGGAGGAAATCACCTGGATCTCACTATCACTCCAGCAGCCGTGGTGTACAGACCTCTTCACCCTTGCTCTTGCTATTCCACATCATCCACTGATCTCCACCATGGATCATCACACACTCCTTATGGTAGCTGCCATCATTCAATACCAGAACCAAGCCCTCTTCAGACTGTTTCACCTTTTCTACGCAAGGAGAAGAAGGAGACAATCAAGAGCTGTGTGGGTCCGATGATGGATCAGGAGAAGAGTGGAGTTTGGACTCTATGACAAGCTGATGGTAGAGCTGAAGAATGAAGACACTCGTGCATTCCAGCACTTCATGAGGATGTCACCAGCCATGTTTGACGAAATTGTAGAGTGTCTGAGACCCAGGTTGACCAAGCCGAGCATCAACTTCCATCCCAGCCTGGAACCTGGACTGAAGATGGCACTGACTCTGCGGCACCTGGCCTCTGGAACCACATACAGAAACATGCAGTATGCCTGGAGGGTGCCACACAACAGCATCAGCAAAGTGGTCAGAGAAGTGGTACAGGCCATCATTGAAGAATACGTGGAGGAGCTCCTCCAGTGTCCCACCACTGAAGAAGGCTGGAGGAAACTTGCAGAACAGTGGTATCAGAGGTGGAACTTTCCCCACACTGTTGGAGCCATAGATGGGAAGCACGTGGCCTGCAAAGCTCCAGCCAACTCAGGGTCCTCTTATTACAACTACAAGGGTTTCTTCAGTATCATCCTCTTTGCCATGGTTGATGCTGACTACAAGTTCATGTACATCGATGCTTCAGGCAACGGGTCAGCTTCAGATAGCCAGTTATACAACGCCAGTGACCTCAAGGAGGGGCTGGAATGCAACCTCATCATGGGTTTTCCAGCTCCAGACCCCCTACCCAATGACACACAAGATGTGCCCTACTTCATCATTGGTGATGACACCTTCTCCCTCAGAGAAGCCCTCATGAAGCCCTACACTTCCAGATACCTCACCCGTGAAGAGAGGATCTTCAACTACAAGCTGTCCAGGGCAAGACAGGTGGTGGAGAATGCCTTTGGCATCCTGACCAACAGGTTCCAGGTTCTTCTCACCACCCTGCAGCATCACCCAGGGACTGTGAGGAGCATCGTGGAAGCTTGCTGCATCCTGCACAATCTCATGTGCACCCGCTACCCAGTGTTGCAGAACAGGCTTGTGGACCGTCAACAAGGGAATGGGGACATGGAGCCTGGTGAATGGAGGCAAGGATGAAACCGGATAGACATTATGGATGTACAAGGCCCCAACAGAGCTTCACATCAAGGGAAGAAGCAGCGCAACCTACTGGAACACTGGTGCAACTCCCCAGCTGGAGCAGTGGAATGGCAAGACAGGATGGTAGATGCTTAATGGATGCTTCCTTCAGCCTGTCTCATCACACTGATGAGATTGTGCCATGTATGTTGAGTGGCCCTACAATGAACAGGGCATTTAATGAAGAGCTTTGTTTATTTTGAAATGTGTTTATCAACGAATAAATTATTATTGATAAAAAAGGGCCAAATGTGTGGCAGCTGGAAGGGTGGACCATACAGGCCCACTATGCTTGCACTGGAGGTTTATCTATCCCACAACTATCCTTACCCATTCCACAACTATCCTTACCTATCCCACAGCTATCCTTACCTATCCCACAAGCATGCAAAGGCTTAAACCATTTTTTCAAAGTTTTCACCAACACTTTATTAAGTAAATAAAATGAACCAAGTGTGTGAAGCAAAAATAACCTTTATTAATAACTATCTTAAGTAAACTATGACTTTATTAAAAAAGCAAAATGAACCAAGTAAAGTGTCTTAAGCAAAGATAAAGTGAACAGGTAACAATTCAGTCTCTGGCACTATTCTCAGTCACTCTGAGGCATGTCCATGGTCTCAGCTGTCAAGCGGCCAGGGACTGTGGAGGTGGCTGTTGCTGGAGTGCTGGTCTGAGGCGCCATTGGGGTGCTTGGCCCCGAGAGTACAACAGGGGATGTTCAGGAAGCTCTCAGAGAGCTGACTCAGTCCCATGAGGTTGAGAGGCCCTTCATCAAGGACCTGGGATGTCAGGCCCAAGACTGATGACAGATTGTCTGTTGAGGGGCTTGGCTCTGGGGTGGAGGAAGGAGGAGTGTAGTGGGGCTGTCTGGTCTGCAGCTGGGTGAGGTGAGGCCTCTGTGGCGTGCAATGAACCTGGGCCTGGACTGGGAAGGGCTGCCTCTGCTGTGGGAAGTCCTGGTACTCGTCGCCTTGGTAGGTGAGGGGCTGTTGAAAGCTATGGAAGGGCTGTGACATCGCCTGGGGTGGAGGAGCAGACATGGAGTGGGTCGGAGCAGGTTCAGCTGGGCCTGGAGGGTTGTGCAGAAGTGCTGTGATCTTCTGCTTCATCACCTGGTACTGGGCCTCGGGCAGGTCCATGAGGGTCTGGCTCATGTAGGTGATGAAGGGCTTCTGGTTCGAGGATGGTATGTCGCTGTGGACCAGCTGAGAGAGAAGATCTGCGCTGGTTTGGATTGTGTCCCTAATCTCCAACAGGACAGTGTGGCTCTGGCCCTCCAGTCTGACTCTCTGCCTGCTTTCTGTGGAGGTGGAGCTGGGGGTGGGGGTGGGTTGGTTTCTGGTGGCTGCCGCTTCTTCCTCCATTTGTGACAGGGGATCCTCCATGTCCTCTGGCATGGGGAGTGCAGCTGTTGGGGGGGTCTCTGCCGTGGGGCCCTCCGAAGACACCTGCCTGGACACGGTAGCTGTCTCCTAGCTGGAAGAGGACTGGCTGTCTGTGGGCTGTCTGAGGGAGAGGGTTGTCAGAGGAGCTGCTCCTCGGTGGCGGACCTCACCCTCCAGGAAGCTGCACTTGGCCATGACGTACATCTCCAATCAGTGAGCTTGACAGCGGACTGGCCAGATTTCTTGAGGTGTAGCTTGCCATACCAGGTGTGCATGTGCTTCCACCATCCCAGGAGTACGTCTGAAGTATAGCCCAGGATTTCTGCCTTGTCTCTCCAAGCTGCCTGCTTCCTCTTGGTGTCGCGATAGAGCCTGTGGCCCTTTCTCCACAGGTACTCGTTCTCCCTCAGCCATTCCAGCACATCCTCCTCATGGTCCTAGGAAAGGGTGTATTGTTTCCTCTCTCCCTTCTCCTTCCCTTGCCTCTTCCTCCTTCTGGCAGGGGATTGAGCAGCAGGGCCTTCAGGGGCTTGAGCAGCAGGGCTTTGAGGGCCTTGGGGCTGGTCCACCACAGCAGCAGCAGGAGAAGCACCAGCAGCACCAGCACCAGCAGGAGAAGCACCAGCAGCACCACCAGCAGCAGCAGGAGAAGCACCACCAGCAGCAACACCAGCAGCACCACCAGCAGCAGCAGCAGCAGCACCACCACCACCAGCAGAAGCACCAGCAGCTTCAGAGTCAGTGCCAGGGGGTGGGATGGTGGTTCTGTCCTTCTTGCCAGGGCTGGCAGGAGTAGGCACAGGCTTTCTCTTCTTCCCTGACTGACGAACCATGGTGTTATTCGAAGATGTCTGTGGCAGCAGGTCTTTCCTCTGAATGCTGACTGCTTGCGAGCTGCATCCTTTTATATCCGCAGAGCTGATGCAATTCATCCTCCCCGCATGCGCAGTGAACGCTTTGCATCTGCTATGCATCCACTATGCATCCGCTATGCATCCTATAGGCGTCCGTGATGCATCCACGTCATCCGCTATGCATCCGCTCCTTCTGCTATGCATCCGCTTCACAATTCTCCCCCGGAAGCCCTTCAGATGTGTCATCCACTTCCATCCACTGTCATCCGCTAGGCTTCCTACAAACATCCGCTTAACATCCTCGCTATGTACTACCCCTGTCCGTTCCTTTCCGTTCTTTTCTGTTCTGCTTATGCAAATTTGGGGCATTTTTTGGAGCGGATAACAAAGAATGGAGCCACCCCCGAAATTTTGCTCATCCACTGTGTCCTTTTTGCATATGTTTTGCATCCGTCGGCCAGTGGGACCTGGTCTTAAGTTAAGTGGCCTAAATAAATAAATAAAATAAAAAATAAATCAAATCTGTGGAACAGTTCATGGGCCTAAATTATTCTAATCATAATATTCATTATAGTTTACTAACAGTGGCCTCATATAATTGGTGGAAGTTTATCATTTCCTCAAGTTTAGAATTCTTTTTCATGAATGGAATGTCTACCTCTTCTTCATTGCAGACTATACTTCTATTGAGAATTTTATACTGAAGCAGCCACTCTGGAAGGAAGTTGGGGAAGAAATAGAAACTGCAAAGATGGTCTAGGAATGATGTTTTGTATTGTTGGCACCTCACTTCCAGCCACTGGATGTTTGAAACACCCAAATACAGACTTATCCAGTGGAATCTCTTTCCAATTCTGTACCATGACCAACAAGTCTAACAAGTTAAAAGTTGAATAGTCTTCAGTTATGGTCTGACAAAGATTATTTTATATTTGCCTTGTTAGCATGAAAAATCTGATCTAATGTTGATTATCTAAAGTTAATCAGCTGGTGAATCAACTTTTGGAAGGTAGAACCATCTTTCCTGTATAAATGTTGAAGGCAGCTATTCTGCCAAACCAAAGTTAATATAAATATACCCAGGAAAGTATTACCTATGTATCTCTCCATTAAATTCAGAAGTTAATCAGTTCAGCTCTAGGGGGTAAAGGTTTGGCTTCTCTGAGTGGCATTTTTCCTTTGCCAAAACACATTATTCTTTTTATCACCACCGAAAGCAACTTTGATGAGAGAAAAGTGCTTCCCAACTAGCCAACTGGAAGAAGTATCTTTAGCTCAGGGTGAGAAATTGAGAATGCCACAAAAGGTTGCACATTCATACAAATCCACCTACTTTTTATTCTCTATTTTGTCCAATGTAGACCCACAGATATCGAAGCAGATACAGTAACAGTCTTCATGTTTTCCCCCACCTCCCCAAAAAAGTCTGATTTTTTTATTACTTGGTTCCTTCCCCAAAGTGACTAAAAAAGTCATCAGTATATTGTTCAAATCAGAATTCATTGCATATAATAACAATAGCACTTAGACTTACATACCGCTTTAGAGTGCTCTACAGCCCTCTCTAAGCGGTTTACAGTCAGCATATTGCCCCAACAATCTGGGTCCTCATTTTACTCACCTTGGAAGGATAGAAGGCAAAGTCAACCTTGAGCCTGGTGGGATTTGAACTGCCAAATTGTAGGCATCTGGCTGCAGAAGTAGCTTGCGGTACTGCACTCTAACACTGCACCACAGAGGCTCTTCTGTGATATAATATTAAACAAATCACAAGAGTTTTGGACAACATTTGTATTTCCACATGACTGTACAACCACTACATTCTGTTCAGTGGTGGAATTTAAAATTTTTTACTACTGGTTCTGTGGGCATGGCTTGGTGGGCGTGGCATGGCATGGCTTGGTGGGCATGGCAGGGAAAGGATATTGTTAAATCCTCATTCCCTCCCCACTCCTGGGGGAAGATTACTGCAAAATCCCATTCCCTCCCCACCCCACTAATCTGCTTTCCAGCTCCGTTCTCCTGTGCAGGGCAACCAAAGAAGATCCAGCCAGTCAGCTGGGACTTGGGAAGCAGAGAATGGATGGGAGCAAAGCCAGTCAGAGGTGGTATTTGCCAGTTCTCCAAGCTACTCAAAATTTCTGCTACCAGTTCTCCAGGTCAGAACCTACTGAATACCACCTCTGATTCTGTTCACAAAGAGCAGTAGCTTTTGAAACGTTTCTAGCTTACATTTTCACTATTTTTCAAATTCCATGTTTACAATAGAAAAACCTAATATGCAGCAAGGATTTTCTGGGGATATTTTATTGCCTTTTCAGCACCAGTTTCCTCATGCATAATTGCTTGAATTATATGTGTGTTGTATATTTGTATATGTGAAATAATTTTGACAAAGATTTTCTTGGGTGGTATTTTAGTTTTAATTTTATTCTTTCTGAAATTGCCTTCAATTAGTGTTCTTTTTAATGGCAGGATTACAAAAGAAATACTTCCAATAAAAGCAAAGCTAGAAAACAGCTAATTCCAGATGAAATATGTCTCTGAGTCTTTTTGAGGAAAAGCACTGGAAATCTTTGGAAAGATTTAACACAGTAATAGCTCCAATGTTCTGTTTATGGGACACTTGTGCCTCTAAGAGTTTATGACCTGCTGAATTACAAACTGGTGGGAGAACCACAAAGTCAAAAGAGCCCAATCAACTATACCACATATTATAAACAGAAGAGAAATTAAATGCCTATAGTATTTGTGCAATCAATTTGAAATGATTAGATCTGGTCTTAAAATAAGTCTTCCAGAATGCATGAACCACAAATTTGAACACAACCTCAATTCCCTTTGTGTACCAATCACTTTTTTTCAATTTAGGAAAAATGCAATGAAAGGAATCTGAAATGCCACTGTGCATTTGTGTCATTTTCTCATAAACATATAATAGAAGTCTGCACAATTCTAAAAGAGCTTTTATATCTCTCAGAATATAATAAGGGCTATAGGCCAATGCTGTTAAAAATACATTTCCATAATCGTTTTTGGCTTATTTCTACAACATTAAATTTTAGAGGTGATCAAAAAATTGAGATATCAAGATTTCTAATCTGATATATCTGATGAAAAACATATTTATTAACAAGAGAGAGAGAGAGAGAGAGAGATCAAATCTAGGGAATATTTTTTCTTGCTATCTTGGGGAAACAATATTTTTATGTCAAGATATTATTGTCATCAGGCTAGCTAGTGCATTTCAGATGCCTCATTATTATCATTCCTCGTCTCTCTTATGTGCTGCTGATGCATTTTTTTCCCATTGTTCATTTTCCCATTGCTACAATCCTTGGCTTAGGCTGTAATCATTCCTTTCTCAGTATTTGCAGTATGGAAGTACCATGTTCACTGTTTAAATTTTCTATGAGTAAATAGTAAGTGTTCTATCATTATAGTTTTTACTATACACTTGTAAATCTTTTAAAGGTTCTGGTTGCTTTAATTTTTAAGGGCGATGGGCGGTCCAGAAATACAAAATATCAATAAAAATAAATATTTTGAAGAGGAGGCTTTGTGCTTTACACAAGTCCTAGCATTCAGGAATGGCAAACACATGGACACATAACTTACATGGATGCATACAGTATGCCATCTAAGCAGGAGTGGGATTCTACCAGTTTGCACTGGTTCAGGTGAACCAGTTGTTATGATTTCCGGTAGTTTGGAGAACCGGTAAAATGGGGCCCTGGCTGGCCCCGTCCCTCTCCACCCACTCCTCTGTTCCCTACCCAGTCAGTCCTTATCGTACATGCACGACATTGCACACATGCATGACTGGTTGCAGCCTGCTTTTGTGCACCTGCCAGGCCAGCCATTGCTGCCTGCCTTCCACTGCAGCCCTGCCTGAACTGATCTTCCTGGGTGAGTGAGGCTCTGCAAGCCCCAGTTGCCTTTTGCCGCCACCAGTCATCTTTCCCCCACCACTTGCCTTCTACTGGGGAACACATGGAGAGGCTGCTGTAGGCTCCGGCCAGGTCAGTGGCTGCTTCTCTCACCTGCTGCTCCAACTGGGAGAGCAAGAGAGTCTTTCCTGGCAGAGCAAAAAGCTTGCAAGTCCCAGCTCGCTCTCCCAGCAAGAGCAGCAGGAAGGAACACATGGAGAGGCTTGTGTCCAGGACAGCTGACAATGGCTGTGGGGAGAACAGCCTGGAAGCTCCTATGTACCACATGTGCAGCCGCATAGATGGCAGTGGGGAAGCTGGTCCGGGAAGTCCTGATGCACCCAGAATCGCCATTGCCTTCCTTGCCACCATCACTGGCTTGCTGCTGCTGCATCCCCCCCAGGTATGGTGAGTATGAGCCCCGGGACAGGTGACTGAGTGCCTCAAATGCTGCTTCCACTTACTTTTCTCCATGCCAAGAGTGGAGGTGCAAGAGAGAGGGAAATTGCAGCCCTCCTGGCACAGAGAATAGTCGCATATCTCTCCATATTCCTCTCTCTTGCAGCCTCTTGAAGCACCTTTAAACTTAGCGCACTTCACAAATGAGGAGGGGATGAGGCTGCTTGGGGAGGAAGGAATATGGGGAGACGCATGCCTTTTTCCAAGCTGAGCTGCTCTTACCAGTGACTCCAGACTGTTTTGCCCAGCTAAGACTAGAGCAGGGGTCCCCAAACTTAGGCAACTTTAAGACTTGTGGACTTCAACTCCCAGAATTCCTCAGCCTGCTTTGCTTAAAGTTGCCAGGTTTGGGGACCTTTGGACTAGATTATCAAGGAAGAGAGAATAACATGTAGCAGATGCCCAGCGAAGTTTAATAATACTCAACAGTGGCTGTTTACATTGAAATCAGGTGCAAGATAATGATGGTAGGTAAATTATTGGGCAGTTTAGTTTCATACTTATTTCAGTAGGCTGATTTTAGAAAGCTAAATAGGAACAGACCTGGTAAGTACTTGGCTGGAAGCCAACACAAAATAGGGTGTGGGGAGGAATGGGGTTGGAAAGGAAAGAAGGAAGGTAGGATAAGATAACTTTTATTGTCATTTTTTTACTGCAAGTACACTGGCACACATTAAAAGTGAAATATATATACTTATCCATACACTTACTTAACACACATATACACATGCTACACATACACACACACACACACACACACACTCAATTATTGCCCATTTTGAATACATAGTGGAAAGGAAGAAAGAGTATTGGATATGTATGCACAAATGTGTGTGAAAAAAACTGCAAAGAAATAGGATTATAAAAAAAACAGCTTCTAGTCGTAGGAGTTATAGATGAGAGAAAGAGAAATGAGAAACAGAAAGAGGGAGAAAGAGAGATGAGAAAGAGATAAAGAGATGAGAGAGAGAAATGAAAACGAGAAAGAAAGAGACACAGAGAGATACCTGTTTAAAAAAAAAAAAGGAAAATGGCTCTTTGAGTGTTTAAGGTTGCAGACCCCTGGGTTAGGCAAACACCATGGTTATTAAGTGAACCTTGTGGTCATTAAGCAAACACTGGTTGTTAAACAAGTCCATTTTCCCCAATGGGTATTTTTAACCGGAAACCAGAAAGCATTGTTGGAAACTAGCAAAAAACATAGAAAACCTCAGTCACAAGACTGTGTGGAATGTTTTAACTGGTCATAAGTGTGTGTGTGTGTGTGTATGGCTGGCCATTAAATGAAGACCACTTAATTTTTAATTTAATTTAGTTTGCCAGTCACATGGCTATCTAGCTACACCTACCCCAGCCACATGGTCACTAAGCCATTCCCAGTCAGTAAACCACACCTACCCCAGTCACATGACCACCTACCCACACCCAGTCAGTCACATGACCACCAAGCCATGCCCAGCCAGCAAGCCATGCCCATCCAATCACATGGCCACCAAGCCACACCCACAAATTAGACCACACCCACAGAATCAGTTGTTCAGAAATTTGAATCCCACCCCTGCATCTAAGTAAAAGATCATACACAGATTCTAATAAGTGGTATCGATTTCATATTAGCATTTCAAAATATGGCTTACCTTACATTCTTTTTGTCCCTCTTTGTTTCTTAAGAACTGATCTCATCATTTTGACTATTAGCAAGTATATCTATGGGATATTCCATCCTTCATTAAATCTTTTTGCTGTGCTTTTAAGAACATCATCAAATCCGAATAGACCATGTCCTTATATATAATAATCTTTCTTTCTTTAGTTTAGACACAAATGGTTGTAAGCAGTGCAATGCATAAAATTCTGCATTTTTTCCTTATTAGTAGTTCAATTCAACAGAAAGGAATGCATTAAAAATACTTTGAAGAGGAAATGATTGGCAGTGAAATATTCATGGAAGGAATGTGTGTTTGCCCGTACTTAGAAATGAGAGGGTCAGGGAGTATGTATAGATGCTTGGTCTTTCATTATATAAGTGTCTTTCTTCCTGCACATAAGTTTGTTCCCAAGACGAAATATCATGAAGGAATTCCTCCCATTAAGATTCCCACTACTTTTCAGACTGATGGAAAAATACGTGACAGAAAGCAATGATTGACTGTTGTATCCTTCATCATCTCTAAATTCAGCCTAAATTCCACCATGAAGAACTAAGACAAAATCTAATGTGTGTTAAGAATAAGGGAGAAAAACAGCTTTATCAGGTAAATGTTCAAGAAATCTGCAGTGCAGATTTTGACACAGCACTGGATAGAAATGAATACAGGTTGTTAGAAATGTAAGTCACCTAACAGCTATTTGGGTTGGAAATATATAAACCAGGATAGACATTTTAATACTGAATCTTTAAGAGAATCCTAAAAACTGTAATTGGGTGTGGTTTCTCATAAGATGGAGCTAGAAACCTGGGTTGTTTTAGTCTTAGTCTCAGAAGAGAGTGTGTCTCAGTGAGTCTCTGTTTCCTTCTGTTGGAGAATATTGCCGTTCTTCCTAAATTGACTGATATTCTTGGATTTAATGTATGTCTGATACTGAACTGTTTTTGATACTGGACTTTGTTATTGGATTATCCCTGGACTCAAAACTGACTGATTCACCTGTGAATGACTTTGGACTGTGTTTTGAACTTTGCTTAAACCTTTCTGGAAGTAAAAAACCTACATTTACTGTACAGTGTATCTGTGTGCTGTGTGTGTATTTTTCAAACACTACTCTCAAATACATCTCCCTTTATGTGCTCATTCTCCTTACGGGGAATTACCTCAGCACAAGTGATTGGAGGAACTCTTACACAAGGAATTTAGAACAGATATGGGATTCAGATACCAAGCACTTTGTTATTGGTAGTCAGTCACTCATATATAATTTAGTGAATTGTTTTTTTTTAAATGTGAAATATGAACACACTCACTCTGTACCTTGTTTAACTATCCATTGTTAACCAAAGTTCTAGCTTAGCACTCTGAATAATATACTTCATGAGTAGCCAACATGACCAGAGCATAGAAAACCTCAAAGAAATAGTGCAAGATCAGAAGATACGGAGAGACCTGACCCATAGAATTGCCAAGTGTCATACTTGACTGAATGGATAACATCATCATCATCGTCATCATTGCAAGCAAACACATTTATTCCTTTAATTGTACGTTAAAGATGATAGCAACCAAATTCACTTGAACATCTTATGAAGTCAATTCAAACTCTAAAGCTGCATCATTCCAATCAATTGAGAAATCATATTTATTAAAATAATTTCTACTCCAAATTAAAGTTCCCCATAAACAAGAAGATGATATCAACTTGCCAGGAAAAAATCTGGATTTTAAAAACATTTTTACATTGGACAGAAAAATGGACAAGCATACAACAAAACAAAACAAAAAATCCTAAACTTCAATTCTCACAATTCTCCAGACATTCTCTAGCCACCTTTATGATAGCTGTGTAGTATTAAGAGGGAGACAGAAAAAATGAGCAGGAATAGGAATGTAACTTCATGTCTTGAAATGCCATGGCTGGCTGGCTGCTAGCAACTTGCTTCTTATATTTCAACAATGACATATATTTCCAAAGTAAATTACTTATGACATTTAGTTAACTGAATTAAAATCGTACAATTGTAGCCTCTAACAATAAGTGGTTTCCTTGATTCCTACAGCATGTTAAATGCTGTTATATGTCATTATTTTTCACAGCAAAATATTTGGGATAGAAACAATATGTGCATGTTATCACACCTCTGCTGTGCTTCAAAACTTTTTTTTTCCATTGTACATCAGGAAGGAGCCCTTTCAATGATCTGCACTCCATGCTGTCTTCCACAAGTTGATGCATGTGTTTCTGTTAACGATGCTCTTCTGAAATGTATCTAGCAGAGAATGAAGCTGCTCTGCACACTACAGGTGTAAACCTATTTAGTTTTAATACTAAAGGTAAATAATCTGGAAACAAATGCTTGCCAAGTCAGGGGTGTCCAACCTTTGCAACAGTAAGACTTCAACTTCCCCAGCATGGCTGGCTGGGGAATTCTGGGAGTTGAAATCCACAAGTCTTAAAATTGTCAAGATTGGACACCCCTGATCTAAGTCCATGAGACAAGCTTTGCAGTCTGCAGTATGTTTTGAGCCATAGTCTGGGTTCTCTGGGAAGTATGTCAGGAGTTTTTCAGTAGGGAAAATTGAAGTTGCTTAGGCACCTTGCCAAATAGCCCATGCATCTCTGTTTATAGAAACATTTCCTTGCAGCAGTTCCTTTAATTGGATCAAAAGATAACACACAATTTCCTAGGCTACTTATTTTAATGTTCATTGCCTTTATATTATGTAGCAAGTAGTTCACCTATTCCTTTTCTCATTCTGTAGAATTTGGCTTTTGTCTTGAAAAAAGGAGTTGTGAATGGAATAAATACATTGGATCTGCTGTATTAACAATTGGTGTTTCGGTCTGAATTGTTGAGTTTGCATGATCTATACAGTAATACAATCCTATGAGATACATTCGAAGGTCTTGTTTGTGACTGCGCAGGAATTTGAATTCAGATATATCGATTAATTCTTATGTTTATCTTCTAGATTTTCTCTCCTCCTGGTGAAATGTATGAAGGGAATCAGGGCAAATACTGGCACTTGGGAAACATATCACTCTCCTTTATGTTTCATAGTTAGCTCATATATTGAATGCTACTGGGTCCTAGGAACAATCTATTTCTGCAGTGCATGAAATACTTGCTGGCATCATTGCATTATATAGAGGAACATTACTTAAATGAAACATGATGTGACTGAACTCCTAGACTGGGGTACAGTTAAGTACACTTCTAGCTTTCCTGAATGATGACATGTTCAGAAGTTAGAACAGAACATGTTCAAGTTAGAGCAAAGCAGAAACATGAGGGAACAGAGTTCTTCATTGCACTTTTCCACTGTTAAAAACTGTTATTAATAGTTGAGGACTACAGAACCCAAAATGTTGACTGGGGAAATACAGGATGGGAGAAGTTAAATCAAAGGCAGCTGCCTTGTTTTAAAAACTTTAGAAAAACCAGTCATAGATCTCCTACATCCTGTGTGTAGCTTGGCTCAGAGACTACAACAACTTGCAACGGTATAATTATGTAGAGAAAACAGGTTAATATTAGAGGATTAAGAAATTCTGCCTTTGAAATATTCAGGAAATCTGCTCAATTGAGCTGACCAAAAGTTAGGACCAACTTCATTCTCCCATGACTTCCTAATATCTACCTCAGTCTTTTCACAATCATCGGGCCAATTATTGCATCTCCCCCATCCCCAAGTTTATTTCTATATTCATTTCCTAAATATACCACAAGGGAAAAATTAGGGTAGTAGCTGAAAAGCCAATAATTCATTTGGGAGGACACCTTGCATGCAAGTTTCATTTTTGTATTTGTACATATATATACAAATACATGTACATGTGTTTATGTGTATGTATACATTAATATCTATTGTTGTGCACCTTCCAAAGTCATCTTCGATGATATAGATGGACATATAAATTTAATTAACAAACAAATAAATAAATGGTTAGGAGTTTTCGCAGATAAGGCACTTATTTACAGTTTATTTATCACCAAATCTGCTTCCTTTTTTTTCTCCTAAATCCTTGGGAGAGTCTTATTGCTTTTGGAAGCTTTGAGATTTGCAGTTAGACCCTAAGTCAAATGAGAGGGATATGAATCATCCAAGGTGATTCAGGATGTTCTCCAAATCATCAATTCAGTGTCCTAAGGAAAATGTCTTATTATGCATATCCCTGATATATTTCCCTTGTGGCTACACTAATCCCAACAGATTTTGCGCATTTGCTTGTACAATATCATGGAATGTAAAGTATCCCTTTTCTGCAACTGAAACCTTTCTTGATAAAAAATATATTGGAGGTACACTTTAATTACATGTCACTTAAGTATTTCTCTGTGCATATATTTTTTTCTGTTATGCTGAGCACCCTTGCAAAATAGATACGAGAAATTAAGTTATCTAATTTCTCATGTTAAACCAATCTTTCTTTTGTCTTTTAATACTTTACAATGAACAGTTACTGTCCAATAAGGTCAAAACAGAAAAATGCTCTCTGGCTGAAATACACTTTATTATTTTATTTCTTTCTTTGTATCCTCCCTTTATTATTTTTATAAATATAAAATAAGTCAAGGCAGTGAACATACTTAATACTCTTTCTTCCTCCTGTTTTGCCCACAGCAACCCTGAGAAGTGGGTTGAGTTGAGAGAAAGTGACTGGGACTGAGTCTCCCAGCTGACTTCATGGCTAGGGTGGGTTGCCTCACAGTCTCCTGGTTTCTAGCCTATTGAAAGTTATGTTGTACTAAGACCAGGGTCTTCAAACTTGGCAAGGTTAAGACTTGTGGACTTCAATTCCCAGAATTCCTGAGCTAACATGACTAGAAGAGGAATTCTGGGAGTTGAAGTCCACAAGTCTTAAAGCTGTCAAATTTGAAGACCCCGTAGTAAGACCACAGCCAACTTTTAGTAGATATTCCTCAATATCCCATACTTGTTTTGGAATATACGGACCCTAGCACAGAATGAAACTTTTCAACCAAAGTAAAACATGCTTAGTTTATAGGTATGCAACATTTATATCTAATTTTACACTTAAGATTGTGAGTGAGGGGACAATCAGTGTAGTGACACATAGAATTAAATTCTATTACATTGAAATATAATATATTGTTCTGAGTCCTGATATGATAATTAGTCCTACTATTTTTTGGCTCTGAAGTGGTCAGACAGTCTGCCAGCTACTGATACAGTTAGGGTAATTGAATGTCAAGATTCCCATAGCATCCTTTTGTTCTTTGCACATAAAACCAGTACTTCCTTTGCAACATTTTTCAAGACTCTTCAAAGATATTCCAGGAAATGACTAGTTCTTTTTGGCTGTTTCTTTGTTCGGGACTTTATGACTTTCTCATCCTTAAGGCTATGTAAAGGCTGACCTCATTACTATTAGATAGACACAACAATGGTTGGATGCCTGCAGAAGATGTTATAAATCACTATGGAGAAAAGGACTAGGGCAACCCTCCCACCTTGTACTCTCCAGAGGTGCAAGGATGACAGTTCCTGGAATTCTTCAAGAACAAAGCAATAATACAATTATGATTATGACTGATGATTGGGGTGCTTTTGTTGTTTTTGTACAATTGATTGTCAGTTGGTCTGATTTATATATTTAAGATGGACAGTCATATAGATTTTATAAAGAAAGCAAAGAATTTACAGTATTATTAGTGCATATGGTACATAATTTTCCAATGTTCACCTATAGCGCATATGATTTATAATCAGGGGTGGGATTCAATTTTTTAAACAACTGGTTATGTGGGCATAGTTTAGTTGGTGGTTGTGGCTTGGTGGTTATATGACTGGGTGGGCATGGCCAACTCAACATCACTCATGTCAAGAACATTTCTCCTCACCTGGCCTCTCATGACAGTGGGGATCCTGCAATGGTCATAAGTGTGAAAAATGGTCATAAATCACTTTTTTCAGTGCCATGGTAACTTTGAATGGTCACTAAATGAACTGTTGTAAGTCAAGGATTACCTGTACAAAAATACAGAAAGCTTCTTTGCTTGCAAAAACCTGCCCTAAATACCAATTATTAGATTAAAAATGCCTGCAAACTGGAGTTACAAATCAGGCAGGGTGCCAGAGCACCTTGAGGAATTAAAATAGTTAAAATGCAATGATAACTATCAGCAGCCAACTCTTGCTCATAAAGTGAAACCCTTGAGCAGAGAGGTCATTTAAGCTCTCCAAAAAAAGCACACCCAGAAAAAGCAATCCTTAGATCCATTTGCACCACTTAAAGATACCAGCTGGTCTCACTCACCTCACAAGATATTCTAAGGAAATCATCCATATTTTAGGAAAGGACACATGCCTCCCAGAAAGGCAGGAAAAAAAATCAGTGGCAAGCTTGCCTCCTGCCTTTTGGAAATACACCCCAAAAGGACAGTGCCAAGTTGAAGGAAGACCCCTCCCCAGATAGAAAAAGAAACCACAAGGCAGGAAAAAATGCAAACACAATACAAATAATTAAATCACAACAGCAGCTGTTGCTTGTTCAAGCTGAATAGGAAAATTATCTCATCAATAAACACAGGATTAAATGTCACCAAGCACAGAATTAACCTTCACCAAAAACCAGTTTTAGACCAAAACCTAGAAAGGGTATGTAAACTCACATTTGAATGTCAATCTTTCTAGCTAGCAAAGAAGCCTTGCTGAATGTCACTCATCTTGGTTCCCTGTCACTGAAAGCTTTGCTTCATTATTCAATTATTTCTTCAAAGTAATGATTGCCCAGGGAAGTATTTCCTCCCAACAGCAGTGTAAAAATCTTAAAACAGCACTTCCCCTTTAAAAAAATCAAGCCCCAGAAGCTCTGGAGACAGAAAGTCTAGGCATACTGGCAAGAATGTAATAAGGGTGCAAAAAAACAAAAGGAGATTGCTTCTAACTACCGGTTCTTTGAACTGCTTAGAAAGTTAACAAGGGGTTTTATAAAACCGGTCAGAACCAGTAGAATACCACCCCTGTATATAATGGCTCTTGAGTTCCCCTGACAGACAAGCTAAGGTCAGGCATCAGTTGGCCTGTTCAATCATCAAAAACATTTTAGAAGCCACCAACAGACTATTATGACCACATGGAATCAGCATAGTACACAACCAACCAGAACCTTTCCAAACATCCTTAGTAAACCAAAAACCCCAGAAGAAAAAACAGGAGCTATCCACAACATATACTGTAAAGATTGCAACAGCAACCACTACATAGGGGAAAAATGAGAAGACTAGAAAACCACATCCATGAACATCAACTATCAGTCAGAAGACACGATGAAAACTTTTTAATTTCATAATATATGGACAGATGTAACCATAATTTTAACTCCAAAACTGTGACCATTCTAGACCAAATGAAGTTCAAAACCACTAGAGGATTCCTGAAAATCTGGCATTCTAACAAATCAGTCATCAATAGACACATCGATAAAGTAAAATATATATACTGTGCAAAAGAGACAATCAACAAGCCAAAGGGAAACAAAAAGACCAGTAGCAATTGTCACCAGCAATCAGCATCAGATGAGCATAGGTTAACACTAACATTAACATCAGAACAAGAATCAAGAAGTAAATAACATCCCAGTCAAGAAACTGCCAAACAAGCTAATGGTAAACAGGTTAATCAAAGAATCTCCAAGAACACTGACAGACCATGCCACATCAGAATGTAAATTGATAACAAATGTTCCTTACTAGCACAGATGATGTTACCTAGTTTGGGTAATGAAACTCTGCAAGAAAACAACCAAGCTTAGAGAACAGTGAAGGTTGTTCACTTTAACCTGAGTTACAAAGATTCTCCTTTATCGGTAACAATTGGCTTGTGCTAAAGCAAGGGTGACAAACTGGATTTCTTCGAGGGCTGGATTAGCATTGTAGTTCTTCTCCATGGGCTGGCCGAGGGGGAAGAGATAGGATGGACACCTCCTACAACACTTTACTGGCCAAATCAGGGTGCCCTCGCACCCATTTTGACCAGCAAAGAGGACTTCCAGTTTGAAAATGGAGCACAGGGAGTGTATGTGGGGGTCCCTGCACCACATTTTGGCTGCCAGAGGCACTGCAGTCCAGTCCTTTGCTATTTCCAGGCCAGCCCTGTGGGCCAGATTTAAGTGGGCCAGAACTCCACTGGCTGGATTTGGCCCATGGGCCTTGAGTTAGACAGCCCTGTGCCAAACGATTTAGACTTCAATTTCAATTTCTGATGACTATATGGATACATTCATATCATGACCTTGCCAACCATTCCTTTGAATTAAATGTAATGCCTAGTTACTAACATCACAAGGCTCATTTAACATACTTGAAAGTAGCATGGAAATTGTTCTGTATAAAATAGTTTACTCCAAATCCTCGATTGTGATTGGCTAGAAAAGCCGGCATAGGGATTGGTTCACTAGGAACCAATCCAAAAGAGCTGCCAAAAGGTGGCAAAACCAAGTAACCATCATTGGCTACAAGCCGGCGGGCAAGCCGTATATAAAGGCTGCCGCGGCAAGAGCCAAACTGTTCCGTTTTCACTTTAACTGTTGAAATAAAGACTTTTACTGTTGGAACCCGGTCTACCTCGCGTTTTTCCAGACGGAACACTGGCGACGAAGGTCCTAAAACGTGAGACTGTGCACGCGGCGAATTGAAACCCAGGCTTGAGGCAATGGCCGGAAATATTGCACCGCCCGCACCCTTCAATCCCAATGAAGAAGATTGGGAATCCTACGTAGACTGTTTCCAAATGTACTTAGAAAGTAACAAGATGGAAGAGATCTCAGACCAGCGTAAGAGGGCTGTCTTCTTAATGCATTGCGGACCAACGGTATTCAAAATGGCCAAGGCATTGGCGAAGCCCAGAGACGTAAAACAAATGACCTGGCCCGAACTCCAGTGAATGTTGAAGGCTCATTACGCACCAGTGGTGTTAAAACTCATCAAATGGCACGAATTCTACAGAAGGGACCAAAAAGAAGGCGAGACCATCGCTGATTTTGTGGCAGCCCTCCGACAACTGGGGGGAGCATGTGAGTTCCTGAACTTAGATGAAGCCATGCGAGATCGAGTAGTATTGGGTTTAAAAGACTCTAATTTACAAAGTAAATTGTTAAATAAACCCAACATAACCGTGGCTGAAGCAATCACAGAAGCCACAGCTGCAGAAGCTGTGAAAAAGTCAGTGGCCACCATGAAACAAATGAATGCGTACAACGACGAAACGAGCCTAACCAGAAGGAAGAAGCAATTTCCTGCCACCACACACCATGAAGATTTTGACGAGACATCAGAATCCGGAGAGGAAGACGATGAGGTCCACTGCCTATACGCCAACAAAAAAAGGTGTGAAAAAAGAAACTGGCGGGAATGCGCCGGTTGCAGAGGAAACCACCCTCGAGCCAATTGCAGATTCCTTGATGCCATCTGCAGAGCTTGTAAGAAAAGGGGACACATCGAGAAGGTCTGTAGGAATCGAAAAAATAACAGCCCTAACCGACGCAGTAACTCTCCCCCACAAGCTGAATTGAAACAAGCCAAGAGAAAGTGGGAGCGCAACAAACGATCCAGTAACCAAGAAAAGACCCATCAAACTGTCACTATCGGAAGCGCTCAGATGGAAAACGGAAAAAAAGTTAAAATCATCGTAAAAATCGAAGGCAGCCCCTGTGAGATGGAGGTCAATTCAGGGTCTTTCCTGTCAATGGTGTCATGGGACACAATCAGACAACTGGTCCCAAATATCAAACGAAAGGAACTCCAGAAACAAAAATTAACTCTGAAGGACTACCAAGGGAATCGAATCCCTGTGGTAGGTCTAGGACATTTCCGAGTTGCTTACAAGCAGCATATCGAAGTCCTGCCTCTGACAATAGTCGACTGAGACCGACCCAGCCTCCTGGGCATCGAATGGTTCGCACCATTGGGCATCGGGATGACCAGAGTAGACCGAGTGGCCGCAACCGACTGGGAAGAAAACCTGATCCACGAGTTCCAGGACGTTTTCGATGGCTCCCTAGGCAGGTATTGGGGGACCCCAATTTCCTTTAGCTTACACCCCCAGGTGGCCCCTAGGAGATTAAAGGCCAGACGAGTTCCCTTTGCATTAAAAGCAAAAATAGAGGAACAATTGGATAAATTAATTGACCAAGGGGTTTTGGAACCTGTTGACCATGTTAAATGGGAGATGCCAATAGTAACACCGGTTAAACCTGACGGGTTGGTACGCATCTGCGGAGACTACAAGGCTACCCTGAACCATGCACTGCAACAAAGCGCATACCCAGTGCCAGTCGTACAACATTTGCTACACTCACTCAGGGGAGGAAATTTTTTTGCTAAACTAGATCTAGCACAAGCTTACCAACAGCTTCCGGTAGACCGCTTAACGGCTGAGGCACAAAGGGGCATTCAAGTGTAACAGACTTCAGTTTGGAGTGAGTGTAGCCTCAGGCATTTTCCAAAGCCTCATGGAACGCCTATTAAATGGAATAAAAGGGGTTGTACCATATTTTGACGATGTCCTGATTTCGGCTAAAGATACGACCCAACTAGAAAAAAGACTAAGAAATGTACTAACAAAATTTAGAGAATCCGGTCTGAAAGTTAAAAAAGAAAAATGCTGCTTAATGACTGATCGCGTTGAATTTCTGGGCTACTTAATTGACGGAGAGGGTATACACCCTACTGAAAAAAAAGTCAAAGCCATTAAAGACGCACCACAGCCAAAAACCAAAACGGAATTGCAGGCATTTTTGGGTCTAATAAATTTCTATAACGTATTCCTCCCCCACAAAGCAACAATAGCGGAACCATTACACCGTTTGCTGGATTAGAAAACTAATTGGACTTGGGGTCATAGAGAGCAAAAAGCATTCCAGAAAATAAAAAATTTATTGACATCAAACACCGTTCTTATCCAGTTCAGTAACACACTTCCATTGATGGTAACCTGTGATGCCTCACCGTTTGGAGTCAGTGCCATCCTGAGCCACCAATTGCCATATGGGAGAGAGGCACCCATCGCTTATTACTCAAAGACTCTGTCTAAAACAGAACGTAACTATAGTCAACTAGACAGAGAAGCCCTGGCAATCGTCGCAGAAGTGAAGCATTTTCACGAATACCTTTATGGAAGAACATTTTTGATTGTAACGGACCATAAACCATTGCTAGGAATTCTGGTGGAAACAAGCCTACACCGAACATTTTATCCCCGCGGATGACTAGATGGTCAGAATTCCTTGCAGCATACTCTTACACATTGACACATCGACCCGGGAAGTAAATCTCCCATGCAGACGCATTAAGCAGAGCACCGCTGCCGACGATGGAGGAAGACCCGGCGCCAACAATGACCACCCTGCAAATAGAAACATGCCCCGTACTACCAATATCTGCAAACGATGTTGCCAGAGCCACCGCAAAGGACCCAGTGACTGCCCGCATATTAAACTGGGTAGGTAAAGGCTGGCCAGAAAACCAAAAAACTGAAAACTTTAAACCTTTCCGGACCAGACAAACCGAACTCTCAATTCAAAAAGGTTGTTTATTGTGGGGTGATCGGGTAGTAATCCCTCCTAAACTACAGACTAGGGTGTTGGGTATGCTTCACGAAGGCCACCCTGGTATCGTAAAAATGAAAAGCCTCACTAGAAGCTATGTCTGGTGGCCTGGTTTAGATAAAGATATCGAATATTGGGTTGCCACTTGCACTAAATGTCAAAAAACCAGGCCTTCCCCACCACAAGCACCCATAAGTGACTGGGAGACCCCATGAGGCCCCTGGTCTCGGATCCACATTGATTTCGCGGGTCCTACTAGGGGGCATACCTTTTTAATTGTCATAGATGCATACTCAAATTGGCTGGAGGTTGTAGTAATGTCATCTACGACAACCGAGGCGGTCATTAAACAACTTAATAAACTTTTTGCCACCCATGGATTGCCAGACGTCCTAGTGTCCGACAACGGGCCACAATTAACCGCCATTCAATTTGAACAATACCTAGCCTCCCGAGGTATACGCCATGCACTGACCGCGCCGGCCCACCCGGCAGCAAATGGTAGGGCGGAAAGAATGGTCAGGTTTACCAAAGAGGGTTTAGAGAAAATGGACCTTGGGGATGTCCAGGATAAAATCAACCATCTACTCACCCTCCAACATATCACACCCAGCACTGTAACCAACAAAAGCCCAGCGGAATTATTAATGGGAAGAAAACTTAGGTCGCAATTAGACAGGTTGCACCCAAATTACACGTTGGAAAGACCCCCCGACTCCTCCAGCCGTTGCCAAACATTTGAAATCGGCGACCTAGTCTACGCAAAAAAAATTACCAGGGACCCCCTATGGCTTCCAGCCACAATCACACAACTCACAGGCCCCCGGTCCTACCGACTAACTGTAGACGATGGCAGGGAATGGAAGCGGCACATAGACCAGCTTCGTTCCCAAAACACTGAAAGAAATACAAACGCACAAACACAAAAAATAAAAATCGACGAAAACAAAACCAAAGGGGGGGGGGTAAATACAAGAAAATAATAAAGAACTTTTCAAAATAAACCCAGAACATCTAACCAATCAAAAAGAGCAAAAAGAAAACTTACGGTTAGATGAGACTTGCAAAAATAATCCAGACGAAGGGGCCAGCCAAGCCAGCTCGACCTGCCTGGAGAAACCAGGAGGGAGCGGCAAAACCACCGGCCTGAGAAACTCAAGCGATAGCAAAATGGCTGACTCACCCTTCCAGGCGGTTCCATGGAAAAGAGCCGGAGAGACAGCAACCCCATCCGAACCGGTTAAAGTCTCCAGCGAAAATGAACTGCGCAAGTCCAGTAGAATCAAAAGAAGTCCCACCTACCTGCGCGACTACATCACCACGTAGGACTAAACCAAGGGGGGAGGGGTGTTCTGTATAAAATAGTTTACTCCAAATCCTCGATTGTGATTGGCTAGAAAAGCCGGCATAGGGATTGGTTCACTAGGAACCAATCCAAAAGAGCTGCCAAAAGGCAGCAAAACCAAGTAACCGTCATTGGCTACAAGCCGGCAGGCAAGCCATATATAAAGGCTGCCGCGGCAAGAGCCAAACTGTTTCGTTTTCACTTTAACTGTTGAAATAAAGACTTTTACTGTTGGAACCCGGTCTACCTCGCGTTTTTCCGGACAGAACAGAAATGGTGTCTTTTTTGTCTTTTTTCTGAGGTAAAGTCTTATGTAGTTTTCAGGTCTGGGATTTCCTGGCATTTTCCCATTCAATATTTATCAGGTCCAATCCTACTCTTTGAATAAAAGGTCAGCTAGTTGCTTATGCCAATTCCAAGAATACCAAAAGTACTGGTAAGAAATGTCTCATGCTTGTAAGTCAATACATGTACTGTCTACAATAGGGAGCTGAATGATAACTTGCCAATCTTTTTAAAATAGCATATGCAATACATTGTGTTTGGGATACTTCTGAGGCCATATTAACATATCCTGAATTCTTGATGCCACAGCTATGATTAATTTTCCCAAACAACACAAATGGAATTCCTCCTGCACTTTTTTTTAAGGGTCAAATCTCCTTTTTGTGATACCCATGCTTTAGCCGCTCAGTAACATTTTTCTTACTTATCACCAGGATATGTGTGCAGCCATTTGGTTTTCTCTCAACTTCTTGTTTTATCTTAAGCTCACATTCCTTGTCATCAGACCGATCATGGATATTTATTCTTTTTGAGCCTTATGGAAGTGGATAATGGTACTAATATAGCAATGTATAATAAAATGAAGAGAGAGGAAGAGATGAAATAAAACAGAACTGCCTTTCAATATATGTCTTCAGAGAAAATGGGATTCTTGAGACCAAGTCTGCTTTCTGTTCTGAGTTGAACAGTGTAGTATTTGCTGAATTTCTGCCTCTCCTTGGGAGAATTGGACTGTAATTTACCATTTATAAAATCTCTATAAATTATCCAAAGTAGATGTTTATGCACAATAAATGTCATGATTCTTAGTTCTCTTTCCCATAGACATTACAGATTTAGTATTTAATTCAGCAGAACCAACTAAGTATATATATTTTTTCCTCTCTTGGTGGTATAAGACTCTCTCTTCCTTCTCTTTCTCCTTTTTTTTTGGTTCTTGTCATAATGATCTGCTAAATACTGAACCTTTAAAACCTGCCACCAGAGCAGAACTAATATCATTCATCTTTCCTGTCATGTCAATGGTATTTTAGGAAGTAAATGATGGTAAGAAATGAAATATATCTTTGCACTGTTTATTTTCTTTTAAAAATGCCATCTATTTGAAGCTGCTTACAGAGCTAAAATTATGAAGAGATGGAAGATGGATGAGTGGTGGGAATGCATGAGAGAAAGTCAGAGATCCATAGAAAAACCACATTTATCACATTGTTTTCTAATTCATCACAACTTCATTGACAAGTTTTATTAGATAAGGTACATTTGTTCTTCTCTTAAAGCTTTTCCTTGCAATTCATCAGTTTCAAAAGTTAAATTGTTTTCTGCTTATTTAGAACCTTTAGAACCTTTATTATTCGGTATTATTTTTAATAATTTGATATTAAAAAATGGTATCTTCAGCTTCAGACTGAATCTCAATATTTTCATTACCTGCTCAATGAACCTCCCAGACAAGGAGTTTAGAGGCAACATAGGAAAGGACACCAGCAGCTAAAGATGTATAGTGCAAACAACCACTGAAGATGAGAGAGAAGAGTTGAAAGCCAAAAATGAGCCAAAAGGATTGTGCAAGGTGGCAGATAAAGCACAGAGTGCAAGGGTGGACAATGTTTGGTGGCTAAAAGCCACACTTTTTCACATTTATTCTTTTGGCCACTTAGGGTTGCACTTAGGGTTTCACTGGAATAGTTCAGTGGCTAAGACACTGAGCTTGTCAATAAGAAAGGTCAGCAGTTTGGTGGTTTGAATCCCTAGTGCTGCGTAATAGAGTGAGCTCCTGTTACTGGTCCCAGCTTCTGCCAACCTAGCAGTTCAAGCCCATGTCACACTGCACCAACAGATGGAAAGAGGATGTAAAACGGAGAGAAACACTTGCCATCCGTTGCTTAACGCGATTCATCCATTCTGTACTCACTGCCTCCATTTTTCATCCTCTCTATCCGTCCAGCATCCGTCGACTGAGGTCCCATCCGCTCAAAAAGTTTTGAGCTGCTCAAAACTTTTTGAGCGGAAAATGTATCCAACGCGTCCGTTCTGCATCCTCTACGCATACGGGGAACATCCGTTCTGCATCCGTCATCATCCGTTACGCATCCGCTACATCCGCTAGGCATCCACTGCGCATCCGCGCAACTCAAATCTGCTCCAGCGGAAAGCGGACACAGGGAGGAAGTGAAACGGATGCGGAACGGATGCGCAGCGTTAGTAGCACAGACGGAGAAAGGATGAAAGCGGATGCAGCTCGCATACAAAGCATTTAAAATGGAAAAAACGCTCACAGAGGGGACCTATCTCGGATATTAAGGATGTCTAGAGGATGCCTAGAGGATGCAAAAGGACACATAGTGGAAAACCCATATTGCCTATAAAAAGGGGAAGCAACTCACCTGGATCTCACTTTCAGTCCAGCAACCCTGCTATGCAGACCTCTGCAGCCTTGCTCTGGCTCTTGCTCTTCCACAGCATCCATTGATGTCCACCATGGATCATCACACACTCCTTTTGGTAGCCACCATCGTTCTGCAACAGTCCGAGCCATCTACAGGCTCTTTCAACTGTTCTATGGGAAGAAAAGGAGGCGGCCAAGAAGTGTCTGGGTCCGAAGATGGATCGGGAGAAGAGCAGAGTACGGACTGTACAACAAGCTGATGGTGGACCTGAGGAACGAAGACCCTCGTGCATTCCAGAACTTCATGAGGATGCTTCCAGCCATTTTTGATGAAGTTGTGGAGCAGCTGAGACCCAGGTTGACCAAGCAGAGCACCAACTTCCAGCCCAGCCTGGACCCTGGGCTCAAGGTGGCACTGACTCTATGCCACCTGGCCTCAGGGACCACCTACAGGAGCATGCAGTATGGCTGGAGGGTGCCACACAACACCATCAGCATTGTGGTCAGAGAAGTGGTGCAGGCCATCATCGAAGAATACCTGGAGGAGCTCCTCCAGTGCCCCTCCACTGAAGAAGGATGGAAGAAAGTTGCAGAGCAGTGGAATCATAGGTGGAACTTCCCCAACACCGTTGGAGCCATGGATGGCAACCACGTGGCCTGCAAAGCTCCAGCCAAGTCGGGGTCCACTTATTTCAATTACAAGGGCTTCTTCAGCATCATCCTCTTCACCATGGTCGATGCTGACTACAAGTTCATGTACATCGATGCTTCAGGCAACGACTCATCTTCAGATGCCCAGGTATACAATGCCAGTCACCTCAAGGATGGGCTGGAACACAACCTCATCGTGGGTTTCCCAGATCCAGACCCCCTGCCCAACAACACACAAGATGTGCCCTACTTCATTGTGGGGGATGACGCCTTCTCCCTCACAACCTACCTCATGAAGCCCTACACTTCCAGACTCCTCACCCGTGAAGAGAGGATCTTCAACTACAGGCTGTCCAGGGCAAGGCGGGTGGTGGAGAACGCCTTTGGCATCCTGGCCAACAGGTTCCAGGTACTTCTCACCACCATGCAGCATCGCCCACAGACCGTGAGGAGGATCGTGGAAGCTTGCTGCATCCGGCACAATCTCATGCGCACCTGCTACCCAGTGTTGCAGAACAGGCTCGTGGACCTCCAACAAGGCAATGGGGACATGGAGCCTGGGGAATGGAGGCAAGGGTGAAACCTGATAGACACTAAGGATGTGCAAGGCCCCAACAGAGCCTCACGTGAAGAGAAGAAGCAGCGCAACCTCCTGAGAAACTGGTGCAACTCCCCAGCTGGAGCAGTGGAGTGGCAAGACAGGAAGATAGATGATTAATGGATGCTTCCTTCAGCCTGTCTCATCAAACTGATGAGATTGGGCCATGTATGTTGGGTGGGCCTACAATGAACAGGGCATTTAATAAAGAGTTGTGTTTATGTTGATATGTGTGGATGAATGATTACATTATTATTGATAATAAAGGGCCATAGGTGTGGCACCTGGGAGGGTGGACCATACAGTCCCACTATGCTTGCACTGGAGGTTTATCTATCCCACAGCTATTACCCATCCCAAAGGTATCCCTGCCCATCCCACAGCTATCACCCATCCCAAAGGTATTCCTGCCCATCCCACAGCTATTACCCATCCCAAAGGTATCCCTGCCCATCCCACTGCTATCCTTACCCATCCCACAAGCATGCAAAGGCTTAAACCATTTCTAAAAGTTTCCACCAAGACTTTATTGACAAAAATAAATGAAGCAAGTGTGTGAAGCAAAGATAATCTTTATTAATAACAAGCTGTAAAAGAAAAATAACCCAAGTCAAGTGTCCAAAGCAAAAATAAAGTCAACAGGTAGCCACCCAATCTCTGGCACTCTTCTTGGTCACTCGGAGGTGTGCCCAGTCTCAGGGGTGAAGGGTCCAGGTGCTGTGGAGGTGGCTGCTGCTGGAGTACTGGTCTGAAGCGCTACTGGGATGCCTGGCCCCAAGAGGACAACAGGGGACGGTGTGTTGAGGAAGCTCTCAGACAGCTGGCTCAGCCCCGTGATGTTGAGAGCTCCTTCCTCCATGATGTGAGGTGTCAGCCCCAATACCGATGACAAATGTACTGAGGCCGGGCTTGGCTGTGGGGTGGAGGAAGGAGCAGTGTAGTGGGGCTGTCTGGTCTGCAGCTGGGTGAGGACTGGCGTCGGTGGCATCTGTGGCGTGGGTGGCATCAGTGGCGTGGGTGGCATGAGTGGCATCAGTGGAACCGATGGCGTCCGATGTACATGTGCCTGGACTGGGAAGGGCTGATGCTGCCTGTGCTGCTGGAGCTCCTGTTAGCCGTAGCCTTGGTAGGAGAGGCCCTGTGGAAAGCCTTGGAAGGGCAGTGACATCACCTGGGGTGGAGGAGCAGACCTGGACTGGGTGGGAGCAGGTTCATCTTGGTCTGGAGGGTTGTGAAGAAGATCGGTGATCCTGTCCTTCACCACCTGGTACTGGGGTTCTGCCATGTTCATGAGGGTCTGGTTGACATAGGTGAGGAAAGGCTTTCGTTTGGAGGATGGGGCGTTGGTGTGTACCAGCTGAGAGAGGAGATCTACGCTGCTCCTGATGGTGTCTCTTATCTCCAGCAAGACAGTGTGGCTCTGTCCCTCCGGTTTGCCTCTCTGCCTTTCTGTGGAGGTGGAGCTGGGGGTGGATGCTGGTTGGGCTGTGGTGGAAGTGCCATCCCCTTTCTCCCACTGCATCAGGGGGTCCTCCACGCACTCCGCCATGGGTAGTACAGCTGTCGTGGGGGTCTCCATCGTGGCACGCTCCACAGATACCTGCCTGGAGACAGGAGCTGACTCTCTGCCAGAAGAGGACTGGCTTTCAGCAGGCTGCCTGAGAGAGAGGGTTGTGACAGGGGCTGCTCCTCGGTGGCAGATCTCACCCTCCAGGAAGCTGCACTTGGCCATCACATAGGTCTCTCTGTCCGTCAGCTTGACCGCGGCCTGGCCAGATTTCTTGAGGTTCAGCTTCCCGTACCAGGTGTGCATGTGCTTCCACGAGCCGAGGAACACCTCCGAAGTGTAGCCCAGGCTCTCCACCTTCTCTCTCCAAGCAGCCTGCTTCCTTTTGGCCACATGGGCCCTCATCAGAAGGGCTTTGAGGTTGTCGGGGCTGTTCCTCCACACCACCACCACCATCAGCAGCAGCAACAGTAGCAGCAAAAGCAGGACCAGCAGGACCAGCAGCAGCAGCAGCAGCAGCAGGACCAGGAGCTCCAGCAGGACCAGCAGGACCAGGAGCAGCGCCAGCAGAGTAAGCCCCAGCAGAAGCCCCAGCACCAGGAACAGCGCCAGCAGAGTAAGCACCAGCAGAAGCCCCAGCACCAGGAGCAGTGCCAGCAGAGTAAGCACCAGCAGAAGCACCACCGCCAGAAGCAGCATCAGCAGAGTAAGCACCAGCAGAAGCACCACCTCCATAAGCAGCATCAGCAGAAGCCCCAGCCCCAGAAGAGCGAGCCCGGGCTGCAGAAGCCCCAGCAGAAGCAGAGTCAGGGCCAGGGGGTGGGAGAGTGGCCCTGTCCCTCTTGCCAGGGCTGGCAGCAGATGGCTGAGGCTTTCTCTCCTTCGCCATGGTTGTGGGGTTGCTGGCTGGCTGGCTGGCTGGCTGGCTGGCAAGCTTTGTCTGGAAGCAGGTCTTTCCTCTGAATGGTGACCTGCCTGGGAGCTGCTTCCCTTTATATCCACAGGGCTGACGCAATGCATCCTCCCCGCATGTGCAGTGAACGCTAGGCATCCGCTAGGTATCCGCTGTGCATCCGCTTCATCCGCTGTGCATCCGCTCTCTCGGTTCCGCGTTCGCTTTGCTGTGCTCCCCCGGAAGCCTTGCAGATGTGCCATCCGCTCCCATCCGCTTCCATCGCTAGGCTTCCGTGGAGCATCCGCTTTCCATCCGCCCTATGTCCTCCCCCGTCCATTTCTTTCCATATTGTCCGCTCTGTTTGTGCAAATTTTTGCCCCTTTTGAGAGCGGATAACAACGGATTGAATATTTTTCTCATCTGCTGTGTCCTTTTTACAAACGTTTTGCATCCGTCGGCCAGTGTGACAGGGCCTTAAAAAGCATGTAAAAATGCAAGTAGAAAAATATGGAAGGTAACAACGTTCTGTGCGCCTTTGGCATTTAGTCATGCTGGCCACATGACAATGGAGACATCTCCGGACAGTGCTGGCTCTTTGGTTTTGTAATGGAGATAAGCACCGCCCCTTAGAGCCAAAAACAACTAACCTATATGTGCGAGGGGAACCTTTGCCTTTTCCTTACTGACAAGCATTACTGACAATAGGCAACAAGTACAGGTAAGAGATATCAGGATATCTCTGGAGGAAATATAAGTACATTTTTAGTTCTTTTCTGAGACAGTTTTTTTGTTTAAATTGTATAATTATGTTAAAGCTAGTTGAGTCTATTTATATTTTTCCCTTCAAACTTCAGATGTATTATCAAAGTTAAGATAGTCGCAAAAACAGAGACTTGGTGACTGCATGCAGTCCATGGGTTGTTAATTATCTTCTCATATCATGAAAAAAAAAAGGAACAGCAAATGAATGAGGAAGACATGTTTATAAAAAAAGATGCAACCAGAGAGTAAATGCTAGAACTTGGGAAAGTTTATTTATTAAATTTATATGCTGGGCAGAATGTGAGAAAATCTGTCTGCCAGATGCTGTAGGACTTTAATTCCCAACATTCCAATTAATGTAGCCTATAATGAAAAATCCTGGGAATCGGAGCAACAACATCTGGGAAATCTATCACCTTCCAGTTTAGGTTTTAAAAGTGGCAGGCTTGGTACTTAAGTGTTGAGAGGAAGGCCGTCTGGTCAGTTGGGGATACCAGGAGCACTGGGATAATTGCACTTCTATACTGACCAGCAGAAACATCAAGACAAGAGGCAACAAGTACAGGCTACTCTGGAGCAAAGGAGGTTTAGACCTGGCAAGACAGAAAGTAAAGAACACTTTACAGTAAAGATTGGTGGCCACCTGGGCAGAATTCTTAAAGTCTATCCTTACATAAACCACTGAATTATTGAACCCCACTCAATCTACTTACACTGTTTGGAGGGGAAACGGATTGGAGGAGTGAAAGCCTTCAGTGCTGAGTTACTTACATCCACTCACTATGATAATTCTTTATGAAGAATGGCATTATGTTTTATGAAACAATGCACTAGTTAGACTTGTTCTTCTATCCACCATGGACAACACACACATGCAAGTTCCTAACCCTTATTTTCAGATACTTCCATGTGCAATAAAGATATACTTGCTGATATTAAGATGTAAGTACAATGAACACTAAAATGCATGCATAATTAACACTGGGAATGTATAATTAACAGTGTACTTAAAATTCTGCCCATGTTTTTATATTGGATATGCCAGAAGAAATATGAAAGTAAGTTGGATGCAGTAGAAATGGGACACTTAAGAAGCATAAATAATGAAACAAGAAAAAAAATAGCATCAAGAATGATTAGATGATAAGTGAACTGAATTCAAAGTAAGTGACCAATACAAAATCAGTATGTTAAAAGGTTTAAACTTATAGGGAAAATGAAAAGGGATCAGGTGAAGAAAGAGTGAATGAGTAGAAGAAAGGGGAAACATAGAAAGTCATGATTGAATTGAGTTGATGATGAGATTGTCCAAAAGAGGGAATTTAATGAATAAAAGGGAATTGTGTAGTGATTATGGATAAGGTAGAAGCAAGGATATTTTCCAAGGTTAGAAACACAGAGAGCTATAGTAAACAATGTTGATGTTCACAAAATTTATTTTTTCTTATCTCCCACCTATTGCCCTTAAAACATTAAAATAATAAATATTGATGTAAATTTAAAATCCAATTAAAATTTAATTTAATTTGATTTAAATTAAGATGGAGAGGAACAAAATGCACACAGGGAGGAGGTAAGGTATTATCTAATCCATTAGCCATCTCCCGAAAGCCACACCCCAATGGGGCCCCAAACCAGTTGGCACAGCCATGTCTTCAAGCCCTATTAGATGGCCAAAATGGTGGGTGTGACTCTCATCTCAGAGGATGGGAACCACAGCAGAAAACACAACAGCAAAACAGACATTTGGATTTATGTGTATCAAGAAGGGTACATTTTATCTAAGGACAAAAACAAAACTGAGTAAAGACTGGATGTTGTATTTTCAAAAATGAATAATCAGCTGCTTATTTCTTATTCTTCTTTTAAATCCCAGAAGGTGAAATCCATTTAGATGAATGAGACTTTATTATGCACACAAGTTTGGAACCTTTCTGACAAGAGATAAGGATTAAATGTGCTTTTTGAACATGAGTTTTAGCATTCTTAAAAGGTTGGTTTAAACTGGAAAACAGTGTTTCTATCACCAATGAGTGCATTATAAGCATTTTTCTCTCCATAGTTTACTTCTATCTCCTGTTGGCCATTGCTCTCTTCAAGCATTGCTCATTATTGCTTTTTCATGCTGCATTCTATACCATTCCTCCATGCTTATGACCTGTTAATCAGGTTATCTGGGGATATGATATGACTTTAGCACTCTTTCAGAGCACTCCATGCCTGCCACCTGTTGGGCAACTTGACAGGTGGCTGGACCAAGGGTTTTAAGCATTTGTCTGTACTCACTCTTTCTATCCACCATAAGTTTAAAAAGGCAAATAATGAATCCTTTCACTTTGACATGCATATATTGGGATATGGTATATGAGGGGTTGGGGAAACAAAGTTTGGAAAATCCACCATTTTCTTTAAGATGCCCAGCATTAAATCTGTAAGGCCAGCACTACTCACTAGCCTCATTATCGAGGCAGAAGCATGAAACTGATGGTGTATTTAACAGATTAAAGCACTGAAATTCATACCCAAAAGACATTTTCCTAAAGAAAGAGTGGAGCTTGTGAGTGAAAAATACCATTAAATGGTGCTTGATCAATTTTTGGTTAGAATAGAATAGAATAGAATAGAATAGAATAGAATAGAATAGAATAGAATAGAATTGAATAGAATTGAATAGAATTGAATTCTTTATTAGCCAAGTGTGATCGGACACACGAGGAATTTGTCTTGGTGCAAATACTCTCAGTGTACATAAAATAAAAGATACATTTGTCAAGAGTCAAGAATCATAAGGTGCAACACTTAATAACAGCCATAGGGTGCAATAAGCAATTGAATCATACAAGGAAACAGTCTTTAAAACAGTCTTACATGCATTATATCTGTATGTTCTGGATATAGTTCACTCAGTATTTTGTTTTGGTCGTAAATAAAATCTGCTTCTTTTTGCAAGCTTCATCTTGAGTCTCATTATCTTTGGCATCTCAGTGGCTTGAGGAAACTTCTGGGACCTTACATTTTTAAAAAATTACATTTTAAATTACATTTTTAAAAAAATACATTTTAAAAAATAACAACTGTTATTGTATTGGTTTGGTTTGGGTTTTTTTTAAAAGGTTGTTTACTTCTGTCACTTCTTGTTCTACCCCATTCCAAGATCAAACTTTTGTTCTGCGAATATTAGATGAAAATATTTTTCCACTAAATATACATAAAATATTGATTTAAGGTAATATAGATCAACCTATTTGAGCACTGAATGAAATAAACATATCACCTATTCATATCACCTTAACATTAGATGAAAAGTTGCTGACCAGCAGTGTCTGGATATTTGTAACCTGAATAAGGTAACTCTACTTATAGGGATGAAGACTGTTTGAATTGTAAACAGCAGCTTTGAATTAAAACTGAAAGCCAGGAGTTGTAGGTATATTTATAATGAGCTGGGAGTGTGATGTCATTTGTTCTACGTTCTACATCAAGCCACAATAAAATCCTTTTCCTTTTAAAGTGGAGTCTCCTACAATCATTGGGTAGATTTTGAAAATAATTCCTCAGATATCAGGTTCTAAATAATTTAGAACACGTAAAGATAACCAAGCCCCAAAATCAATTGATGAATCTTTGTGAGTACAAAACTTTTAAAATTAAAATAATTTGACCACAAAGACATTCTGCTGCCATGTATTGCCCTGTTTCAAGTTTTTATGTGCTCTTCAAGGATAGCTTGACTTAGAATATATTTCTTTAGTCTAGACATCTCGTGAATTAGATGAAATCAAAACTGATTGCAGATGCTGACTTCCAGTTTGAGCTTCTTCGGTGACAGTCAGAAATGTGCAATCATACGTGGTTTTGGTCTGGGCTCGCTGCTGGAGTGCCCCGAGCCAGCAGGTTTCGGGGCTAAGCCAACCCGTAGAGGTGGTGAAGAGGGGGGAGACTGCCAGCAGGGTTGAGGAGAGCCACATCTCTTCTCCTCAGCTGGCCATTACTCCCTTTCCCGAAGGTAGTTGCAGCAGTGATCAGAAATGGCCTCCTCAAAGAAGAATTTGACCAGAAAAGAATGTGCAGGAGGAAGATAAGAAGTGAAAGTTTCTGCTGACTGAGTTAAATTGCAAAAGCAACAACTAAGGTATTTATTTAAACTAAAAAATGTAAACTAAAAAAAAATAACATTGTTCCCAAAGAAGATTCTGAAGCAGCAAAGGCAAGTAAAAAGGGAAAGGTTTGGTTTTTTTTTCTTCTCTCCCTTTCCTTATACTGACACCTAAGAGACTTAAATAAGAAATCAGGGGAAAAATCTGCTTTGACATCAACAGGCAATTAAGCTGAAAATAAAACAAAATGTCAAAGGGATAATAAAGATTTCTAGACACTAAACATTTTTTATAAGCAGGAAAAGAGAGAAAAAGAATAAAAGGGCAGGATCTGGAAAAAAGGGAGGAGACTGCCTGGAATTAAAAGGAATCTACAACAAGACTTCTAAAAGATACATTTCAACTGAAACTTGGTAACTAAATAGTAGAACCCCAGGAAGAGAAAGAGAAAAAAAAAGCAAAAAGAAACAGCGTGCATGTATTTGGATTACTTGGTGATCTTTGGATTCTTGGTTATTGCATTTGAATGATTAAAATTAATCAGGTGGTTGTTTAAAAATTTATACAATGGCACTACTTCTGGATGAATTGAAAATGGAACTTAAAAAGTACAAAGAAGATGTACAAGAAGGGAGGGGTTCTTTTGGCTTTGTTTTTCAATTCTTAGAAATGGAGATTTGGAACTATGAGAAACAACAGGAAATGTCTGCAAAACAAGAAGACTGGGACAAAGAAGAAGCCATCTTTAATGAACAAGTAATTCTATGTAGGAAAGAAAAAGGAAAGGGGGGAAAGAGAATGGAGAATTTAAAACTTAAGAAAACAACCAAAGAAAAGAAAAATAGTTCAAAAAATAAGTATCATAATGGAAAACAACAGAAGAGGGGAATACAGAAGAAATAGAGGTAGAGAGACAAGGGGATAAAAAGGGGAGAGAGAAGAAGAGAGGGAAGAAGGAAAGGAAAAGAAGTTACAAAGGACAGAAACAAGATATAAAGAAACAGGGCCTATTTCGAGATAATGGGTAAAAATTTAACTGAAAAAGGGATTCTGTAAAGGTACATAAGATTGTATTATTATATTAATAACAGAAATAATTTTAGAAAATTGGAAACAATGTATGATTAAAATGAGGGATAAAATAGTTACTGTAATCTAGTGAAATGTTTGTTAATAAAATAAATGAAATATAATAAATGAGAGAATTGAATTAGGAAGGGATGGGAACATTTTAATTCATTAATGTTTTATAAAATATAAGTGAAGGGAGGAATTAATTATGGAAAGCTTATAACTGTTCCCACAGAAGTATGATGTTTAATTGAAAAGTAATATTAAAGAAGTTAAGATTTTAATGAATATTAATATTAATGATAGAATTGAATTGGAATGGAATGTGTTGTTTTAATTACATTTTTTTATAATCTTTTTTTTAAAAGAATATAGTGTGTATTTTAAGAATGTACCAAGCAGAATCTGAATGGAAGTTATGTATTATGTTGAATGTTATAACTTTAAGGTATATATTGAAACTTAAATAAGAGTTAAATGGATAAAATTAAAAGATATAAAGGTGTCATACTCCAATCAGCAACTACAGGAGAAACTTTGTTTAATGAGAAAAGATAATATGAAATTGAAACAGGACAGACAAAAAGTATAAATATAATGATTTGAATTGAGACGAGATAATTAAAATAAAATTGAAAAAATTAAAAGAGGGAGAAGCTATGTCGAAAATATAAAACAGTAATAAGATATGGAATAGAACATAAAAATGAGCATGAAGTTGAATTTGTGTCTGTACGAAGAAATATAACCCGGGATTACGTTACTTTGAAAAAAGATGTTTTGTTTGTATTTTTTTTATGTGAAAACTCAATTAAAATTTACAAAAAAAAAACAAACTGATTGCAGATGCTTAATGCCATCAGCAAAAACCTCAGGAACAATACAAGATTAAGAAATACTGCCTAGCCACACACCTGATCTTCAGTGGATGGCACAGTCACTTCTAAAATCGACCGAGATTCAATCTCCAAACTAGGCTTTTTGGACAAAATCAAAAGAAATCCTTATTGACTTAACACAGTTATTTAGGACTGGCCAGTTAAATAAAAGCATCTAAAGCTGGCAGTTATTGTAGTAATAGGAAGCCACCCTTTTAAGGCAGCCAGCATCTGTAAAGTTGCTGGGTTCTAAGAATTTGGAAGGAACATCTGGTAGTCATCTGTACAGTACTTGTAATCCCCTCCCATGACTACCTTTAATTCTTTGCCACAAAAAGTTGAGAAGATATATAGCTGGGTATATACATCTGTTCATGAAGAAGTGCTTCTTACTTAACTGGGCACACCTGAATGGTGACGTAAAGCCATAAGAAAGCTGTTTGCTTTGCTTACCAGCCTAAATATATACTGGCCACAGTAATAAATGAATAAAAATGTCCATTGAGAGTTTTTGTTTAAACAACAAAAATTGCCAACCATTCTTTCAGCTAATATTTGTAGGATTGTAAATAAAGTTCTTTTTGACTAGCAAATGAAGCACGTTGTTGACATAGGACTCTGCAGAAATAGTAATAATTTTCCACAGGATATGGGAAAAATCCATAAATCAGAAAATGTGGTCTGACAAGTCTCTTGCTCTCCATAGCATAAAGAATGGGTGGGGTTCTTCAAAGGCCATAAGAAATAATATCTCAGAATAAAAGATGATCCACATAGTTTTTTGAAGTTGGAAGAATCTTTGAATTTTGGCCCAGGATCTTATTATACAACAATAGATGGCTAGATTATTTATTATTATTATTATGTAATTACCAGTAGTATTATTAAAACTGATGAAGAGTGAAGATGTAAATAATATCTTTTATCCATTTTTACCCTGCTATCTTTCAGATAAACTGAGTTCAGAAGCCCCTTGCAGGCATCTATGTGGAATAATTTGTGATTACAATATGAAAGGAGCATGTTAGAATGACTTGGTTGTTGCTTTAGTTATGACAGTGCAAATATATTAACATGTATAGAAATACTAAGATCCCACTCAAAACAGATAGTTATGTTGTTCTAAACTCATCTTTAAACCTTCAATATTAAAACACACACACACACACACACACGCACACGCACACGCACACACACACACACAATTTGTCTGGGGAGGAAAATATTCTAGAAAATAATCTGAAAACCAGAAAGTGCATTTCATGCAGTGGTTAAATTGCCAAGTTAGAAACTGAGAGACCATGAGTGCTACTCTTGCTTTAGGCACAAATCTACCTAGATGACTCTGGGACAGTCACTCTCTCTAGGCCTTAGGAAGAAGCAGGCAGTGGCAAAGCTCTTCCAAAATCTTGCCAAAATAACTGCAGGAATTGGTCTAGGCAACAGCCAAGAATCAACATTGACTGGAAGGCACAAAACCAAAACAAATTCTGACAACACCTGTTTTGCCTTGTTATGCAAGAATTTGTTTTCTAAAGTGAAATGTTTAAACAGCAATGTTTTATGCTAGCCCTGGCAGGATTCTATTTATACAGAAATTATGGATGGGCGACTGTGGGGAAGGGCTCATTCAGCAAAGCCAACGATAAAGTCAAAACCCAGGATTGCAACAAATAAAATAAATGCAAAAAGCAGAATGTTCAGAAAGAATTGCTCAAACCCATAACAGAACAATATAAATCTGGATCCTACTGTTCCAACTTCCAACAATAATTCATTGCATTGAAAAAGCAAACTGGAAGAAGACATTTAATACAAAACCCATGTCTTCATACAGAGGAAAAAAGAGAGACTAGTCTTGATCTTTACTGATCAAGACTAGTCAACCTACTTCACAGAAAAGGAAAACTGATTCAGATAACTGCAAGATAATGATGCAGAGCAGATTGAAAAAGGAAAAAAGAGAAGAAAAGAGAAAAATCAGATTTTCTCAGTTTCCAGCATTCCTGCATATAGTACAGCCATGGTCACTGATATGATTAACAAAAATAGAAGAACCAGAGGGAGAAAAATGAAACATTCAAATAGAGAAAATGAGGGTAATATATTGCAAACTTATTAATATATTCCCAGCCTTCCCACTGAAATAAAAATAAAAAGTTAGCAAGGCATTTCCCAGCTGCCCCACTCCAACAAACATATAGCTGCAACTCGCAGAGCAAGCAATATGTTTTATAGCAGCTGGTATCCTTTTGCTCTCTTCTGATAATGTGGAAAGATCTTTTAATGCATCACTTTATCATGGTGCCTTGCATGAATGCCCTATTCACAAACAAACACCTGGAACCTGATTCCATGTCCAATTCACGGTCCATTTCAATCCTGGACCTATGCTCACAAAGCTAGTAAAATGTTTCTTCATCGGAGGGAAAAAGCAGAAGTCCTCTTCTGTCTAAGCCAGGTATGCACTTGATTCCTGCTAGTAAGCACAGCATCAATAATTAAAAAAAATAAACATTGATAGAGGAATGATTTCACAAAGGCTTCATTTGTGCAATATGACAAGAGAGCAAAGATAAAAAATACCTTAGCAATACAAAAAACAAACAAACCCCAAAAGAAATTGAAAATGGGCTCATGTAAAAGTGAATGGAAAGAAGCATAAGCATCATAATATGTATGTTCAATATATGGAGATTTCTAATATCTAAGTGTTCTATATGTAAATTGGGTGACTCCAAATCTGCAAACCTGATTGGTCAAATAAACTAAGCATTGGATTGGTTCACTAGGAACCAATCCAAAGAGCTGCTGAAAGGCGGCAAATTTAAGCAACTGCCATTGGCTACAAGCAGGCAAGCCAGCCTGTATAAAAGGCTGGCCTCAGCTTCAGCCAAGTGTTCCTATTTACTGACTAGTTAAAGAATAAAGCATTTATTGTTGGAACCCGGTCTACCTCGTGTGTTTTCTGAACAAAACACTGGCGACGAAGGTGGGATCGTCCTGAACGAAAAAAACCTGCACGCGGTGATAAGAAGTCCAGATGACAACCAAGATGCCTGGAAACAACGCACCGCCTGCACCCTTCAATCCCAACGAAGAGGATTGGGATTCCTATGCAGACCGCTTCCAGATGTATTTGGAGAGCAATGAAATGGAAGACATTTCAGAGCAACGCAAGAGAGCTGTGTTCCTGACTCACTGCGAGCCAATGGTTTTCAAGATGGCAAAGGCCCTTGCGAAGCCCCGAGATGTTAAACAACTAACGTGGCCAGAATTGCAAAGAATTCTCAAAGCACACTACGCTCCGATGGTGTCAAACTTAATAAAGCGACACGAATTTTACCGCAGAGACCAGAGAGAGGGAGAGACTGTCGCCGATTTCATTGCTGCCCTTAGACAATTAGGGGGTGAGTGTGATTTCCTGAACGTTGACGAAGCGATGAGGGATCGCGTGGTGTTGGGTCTGAGAGACTCGACCGCACAGAGTAAATTACTCAACAAGCCCAACATCACCATGACCGAAGCCATTGCAGAAGCCACAGCCGCTGAAGCCGCGAAAAAATCGGCTGTCGCAATGAAAAAGATGAACACACACAGCGAAGAAACAAACCCAACCAAAGACAGAAAGCAGCCTGCCACCACAACCCACTACGAAGAGTCTGGCGAAACATTCGAATTGAGCGAAGAAGACGACGAGGTCCACCGTTTGCTCATGAACAGAAAAGAGCGCGAAAGAAGGAATTGGCGGGAGTGCGCTGGCTGCGGAGGAAACCATTCCCGAGCCAAATGCAGATTTCTCGATGCCATCTGCAGGCATTGCAAGAAACGAGGGCACATCGAGAAAGTCTGCAGGAACAAAAAAAGCTACATCCCAACGAGATGCAGAAATTCCCCAACACGAGCTGAGCCTAAACGAGCTGAGAGAAAGTGGCAACAAGAGAAGCGAGCCAATACACACCAAACTATCACTATAAAGAGCGCTCAGACGGAAAGTGGGAAGAAAGTTAAAGTCATTGTAAAAATCGAAGGAAAGCACTGCAAGATGGAAGTGGATTCAGGGTCCTTCCTCTCCATGGTATCGTGGGACACAATAAAACAGCTAGTCCCAGAAATCAAACCCAAAGAATTACAGAAGCAGCACCTAACTCTCAAGGACCACCAGAGAAACCAAATCCCTGTAGTCGGCATGGGACATTTCCGAGTCGCCTACAAACAACACGTCAAGGTGCTACCGCTGACCATAGTCGACCGAGACAGACCAAGCCTCCTGGGCATCGAATGGTTCGCGCCATTGGGCATCGGGATGACCGGGATTGATCGAGTGACTACAACCGGCTGGGAAGACGACCTCATCCGAGAATTCCAGGATGTTTTTGACGGCTCACTTGGCAAGTATCGGGGAAATCCCATTTCTTTCAGTCTAAACCCCCAAATAGCCCCACGAAGAATAAAAGCCAGGCGAGTTCCTTTTGCACTAAAGGCAAAAATAGAGGAACAGTTGGACAAATTAATAGCCCAAGGGGTGTTAGAACCTGTGGACCATGCCAAGTGGGAAACACCTATAGTCACACCGGTCAAACTCGACGGGTCCGTTAGAATCTGTGGTGACTATAAGGCTACCCTGAACCACGCATTACAACCAAGCACATACCCGGTGCCTGTAGTCCATCATTTGCTTCACTCCCTGGGAAAAGGAAAAGTTTTTGCTAAACTTGACCTAGCACAAGCCTATCAACAGCTCCCAGTGGACCCAGAAACTGCTGAAGCACAGACTATAGTCACACATAAGGGCGCATTCAAGTGTCACCGACTTCAATTTGGAGTGAGTGTGGCCCCAGGCGTTTTCCAGAGTCTAATGGAACGCCTCCTAAATGGCATACAAGGAATCGTACCATATTTTGACGACGTCCTGATCTCAGCCAAAGATGAAACCCAATTAAAAAAAAGACTCAAAGAAGTACTAACTAAGTTCAGAGAATCTGGCCTCAAAGTGAAAAGAGAAAAGTGTTGCCTAATTAAGAATAGTGTCGAATTCCTGGGCTATTTAATAGACGGAGAGGGTATACACCCTACAGACAAAAAGATTAAAGCGATTAAAAACACACCAGAACCAAAAAACAAGACCGAATTACAAGCATTTTTAGGACTAATTAACTTCTATAATGTATTCCTGCCAAATAAGGCCACTATAGCAGAACCATTGCACAGTCTTTTAGACAAGAAAGCAAATTGGACTTGGGGTTACAGAGAAAAGCAAGCCTTCCAAAAAATTAAAAGCTTGCCAACATCATCAAATGTTCTCATTCAATTTAGCAACACACTGCCCTTAAGAGTGACCTGCGACACCTCCCCATTTGGAGTAGGTGCCATCCTAAGCCACCAACTACCTGATGGCAGAGAAGCGCCCGTCGCATATTATTCAAGGACTTTATCCAAAACCAAGTGGAATTACAGCCAATTGGACAGAGAGGCACTAGCAATTGTCGCAGGAGTGAAACGTTTCCACAAGTACCTATACGGGCGGACTTTTCAAATTATAACAGACCACAAACTGCTAATAGGAATTTTGGCGGGAAACAAACCGACACCAAATATCCTCTCCCCAAGAATGACTAGATGGTGAGAGTTCCTAGCAGCCTACTCATACACTCTGACACACCAACTGGGGAAACAGATTCCACATGCGGATGCTTTAAGCAGAGCACCCTTGCCAGCGACTGAAGAAGACCCGGCACCAGCGATGACAGCATTACAAATAGAGACTTGCCCCGATCTACCCATATCAGCTTATGATGTCGCCAGAGCCACCGCAAAAGACTTTTTGACTGCCCGTGTTCTTAACTGGGTAGGTAAAGGCTGGCCAGAAAATCAAAAAACTGAAAACTTTAAACCTTTCCGGACCAGATAAACCGAACTTTCTATTCAAAAAGGTTGTTTACTATGGGGTGATCGGGTGGTTATTCCTAACAAACTACAACCTAGGGTACTTAGTATGCTACACGAAGGTCACCCGGGGATTGTAAAAATGAAAAGCCTTGCTAGAAGTTATGTCTGGTGGCCGGGTATTGATAGGGACATAGAATATTGGGTAACCTCGTGTAACAAATGTCAAGCAATTAGACCATCCCCACCCAAAACACCCATTAGAGATTGGGAAATCCCACGGGGCCCCTGATTGTTGTGGACGCCTATTCTAACTGGTTAGAAGTAAAAATTATGCCATCAACAACAACTGAATTAGTAATAAAACAACTGGACAGCCTTTTTGCCACCCATGGCATTCCAGACATCCTCGTGTCCGATAATGGACCACAACTGACCAGCCTACACTTTGAACAATACCTAGCCTCCCTAGGTATTAGACATGCCCTAACCGCACCGGCCCATCCGGCTGCAAACGGTAGGGCAGAGAGAATGGTCCGATTTACAAAGGAAGGGTTAGAAAAAATGGACACTGGAGATGTACAGCAAAAAATTAACCGATTGCTCACACTCCAGCACATAACACCCAGTACCACAACCAACAAGTCCCCAGCAGAGCTACTCATGGGGAGAAAACTAAGGTCACACCTTGATAGATTGCACCCAGAATTCACACCAGAAACCCCCCCCCCGACTCCTCTACACGGTTTAGAAAATTTGGAATTGGCGATTTAGTCTACGCCAAAAACTTCACTGGGGACCCAGTATGGCTACCAGGACAACTTACCCAAATAAGAGGCCCCAAATCCTATCGGTTAACAGTAGATGATGCCAGGGAATGGAAGCGGCATATAGACCAGCTTCAATCCCGAAATATAGAAAGAACCACAGGCATACAACCATTCGTCGAAAAAACCGACGAATTGCCAACTAAGGTGGGGGGGGGAAATGCGAGAATTAAATAAAGAACCGTTAAAAAATAAAACCAATGAAACATATGAACAAAAAGAGCAAATAAAAGACTCACTGTTTGGAGAGACTTGCGTGAAGAGCCCATCGGAAGGGGCCAGCCAGGCCAGCTCGACCTGCCCAGAGGAAACGGGAGGGAGCGGCAAAACCGCCAGTCTAAGAAACTCAGGCGGCGGTAAAATGGCTGACACACCCTTCCAGACGGTTCCAGGGAGAAGAACGGACGACACAGCAGCCCCATCCGAACCGGTCGAAGTCTTCACTAAGAATGAACCACGCAAGTCAAGTCGAGTCCAGAAAAGCCCCACCTACCTGCGAGACTACGTCACCACGTAGGACTGAACTAAGAGGGGAGGGGTGTTTTATATGTAAATTGGGTGACTCCAAATCTGCAAACCTGATTGGTCAAATAAACTAAGCATTGGATTGGTTCACTAGGAACCAATCCAAAGAGCTGCTGAAAGGCGGCAAATTTAAGCAACTGCCATTGGCTACAAGCAGGCAAGCCAGCCTGTATAAAAGGCTGGCCTCGGCTTCAGCCAAGTGTTCCTATTTACTGACTAGTTAAAGAATAAAGCATTTGTTGTTGGAACCCGGTCTACCTCGTGTGTTTTCTGAACAAAACACTAAGTTATAAAATATTATATTTGGAATGGAGGTATATTTTACTTAATATTTATATAATCTTCTCCCCCCGCACAATTTATAGATAGTATGACCATAATTGAGCTAGAATTTCTGTTGCTAAGAGATGCAGTCATTAAATGAATTGTGCCTTATTGTGTGTCCTTTTTTGGTGCAGCTGTTAAGCAAATTACATGGTCATTGAGTGAATCTGGATTTCCCCTTTGAATTTACTTATTGGACCTATATATGCTGCTACCATTGTAAATAGATGCCATTTGTCAAATTCCAATTTTGATCATGTGACCACAGGGTGCTGCGATGGCCATATGTGTGGTGATAATCATAACCAACTTTTTTTTAGTACCTTTACAACTTCAAATAGTCATTAAATTGTTATATACTGCTACCCTACATTATATATTATATACATTATTATATACAGTATATAATGTATATACTGCTGCCTTAAAAAGCAACCTTGACTATGTGTCAGAATGGTCGAACAATTGGCAACTTCAAATCTCAACCAACAAAAGCTCTGTCTTACACATTGGCAACAAAAATCAGAACACTAAATACAAACTGGGTGGATATGACCTCATAGACGACCCTCACTCTGTCAAGGACCTAGGAATACTCATTTCAAAAGATCCAAGACCCAGAGTTCACTGTAACAGCATTGCCAAGAAGGCATTAAGAGTTGTTAACCTAATTTTGTGAAGCTTCTTCTCCGGTATCATTGAACTGCAAACCAGGGCATACAAAACTTTCGCCAGACCAATTCTCAAATATAGCTTATCTGCCTTGAATCACACTGTATAACGAACATAAATACAATTGAACAAGACCAGAAGTATTTCACGAGAAGACTACTTCACTCCTCAGCTTGCAATAGAATACTTTATGCCACCAGGCATGAAATTTTGGACCTAGATAACTTAGAACTACACCACCTACGGTATGACCTAAGCTTAGTACACAAAATTGTCTGCCCTAACATCCTACCTGTCAATGACTACTTCACAATAACATAGGGGCAAACAATAGATACAAACACAAAGTAAACCGCTCCAAACTCAATTGCACAAAATACGATTTCAGCAACAGAGTGGTCAATGTCTGGAACTCACTACCTGACTGTAGTTACATCCTCAAACCCCCAAAACTTTAACTTTAGGCTGCCTACCATGAACTTCACTCCATTCCTAAGAGGTCTGTAAGGGGGGGGGGGGTTCATAAGCGTATCAGTGTACCTACTTTTCCTGTCCTACTGTTCCTATTTATTCATACTCATTTATTATGTATATACTTATACCAGTTTATACTTATCTGTTTTTATGTTATGTTTATACTTCTTTTCTCATACATACCTGCCATACTAAACTAAATAAACTAAACAAATAAATAAATTGTAAATCAAGGGGTACTTGTAGAATGGGTACTATTTAAAAAACATACTACTTCGGGCAGATTTTACAAAATCTATATGATATCATCCAATTATTGAATCATATTGTAAGTATAGAAGGAAGGTTGAAGTCTAAGGTCACACAGCATACATAAGTCTGATCCAGAAATAGGAACATTTGGACCACTGAAGACCTTAGAAAAAAAAGGAACAGTTATCATTTGAAATGAGCGAAGAGAGCACAAAGTTATCTGCCAATCCAAGCACAGAAATTAAATTGAATTAAGCTTGTAGTGCTTGTGTTATTGCACATAGTATTCCCTAATTTAATTCTTAAAGTACCTTTGCCTGAATTAGATTACATTTACCTGCCATTAGAAGTTCCTTTACATTAACAATAGCAATATTAATTTGGCTCTATGGAACAATCTGGACAAGGCTGAATACTTTCTGATCTGTTTATATCAACGGGAATGTTAAGTATGTATTTAATTTTCAATGTAATGCAATAGTACTAAATTACCAGCAACATGTCTCATGGGTTCTTACTCTTTCTTTTCTGAGGGAAATTATGACAATTTTTATTTTTCACATATGCTTTCATAACATTTACTTCAGTGGGGAAAAATAATAATGTACAGACATGTTAAAAGAGGAGAAGTACAGCCAGTGAGCTTCATGGTTCAGTCCCAAGGGTTTTTCCAAAAATATTCTTTATTTAACCCAGTAAATCAAGATTGATTGGTTTATTGGCTGTTATTATTATGTGCTGACATAGTAACTTGCTTATCTTACATAAAAATCATTGCTTCACAAAACCTTTATAACTTCAGTTTATAACCATGGGTCTCCATTTTTTCACCCACAACATTTATATCGGGGAGGGACAAATTCATATTCTTGTTTAACTACCTAAAAAAAACCCAACAACCTCAAAACTACAAGACTGTTTCTTTACTAAGACTTTAAAGATCCTGATTTGTGGCTGCAATATTGAGCAATGCAGTGTATAATATTTGAAATGCAACTACAAATAATTCTTGAATTTAGACAAAAATAAGTCATATGTAAATATATGTGTATGTGTGCATGAATAAATGATTAACAATGCTTTTAATATATACTGATCTCATTTGCTTGTGGAGAAAAAGTCACTGCACTGCACGTCTATTGATTGTGTTTCTGATTGATCTGTAATATACAAATAATAGAGGGAGGAAGAGAGATTTTTTATAAGCATTTGGATAGATGCTTTTGACTTTGGTGTTGGAAAAGACTCCTGAAAATGCTGTGGACTGTCAAGAAAATAAATGGATCTTTGAAAATGTCAGTTTAGACACTAATGACTGGATTCAAATAATCATACTTTGGATATATTATGTGGAGAATTAGCTCTCTCTCCCTGGAGATGTCTATAATACTTGAAAGGTGGAAAGATAATAAGATGATCAGGAACAAAGTTCAAAAACAGTGGCAAGAGATGCATTGTTGGAAGGCCTGAAGATTGAAGTTAGGGAACAGATCTTCCTGGAGAAAATATATTCATGTGGTCACTGGGAGTCAAGACCACCTTGATGGCACATAAACATCAATCAATCCTTATTTTCTATATTGACTGCTATATTGACAAAACAAGAAACAACAGACAGAAACTAATAAAGGAGAGTAACAACCTAGAATTAAGGATATTTCCAGCATTCCTGGAAAGCATGGTCAGTCATTAAAGGCCCGGTCCCACTGGCCGACGGACGCAAAACATATGCATAAAGGACACAGCGGACGAGCAAAATTTCAGGGGTGGCTCCATCCATTGTCATCCACTCCCAAAAGTGGTGAAAATTTGCATAAACAGAACGGAAAAGAACGGAAAAGAACAGACGTGGGTAGTATGTAGCAGGGATGTTAAACGGATGTTCATAGGAAGCCTAGCGGATGACAGCGGATGGAAGCAGATGACACTTCTGAAGGGGTTCCGGGGGAGAATTGCGAAGCAGACGCATAGAGGAGGGGGCGGATGCATAGCGGATAAAGCGGATGCATCACGCACGCCTATAGGAAGCAAAGTGGATGCTGCGCAGATGTATATTGGATGCAAAGCGTTCACTGCTCATGCGGGGAGTATGAATTGCGTCAGCTCCGCAGATATAAAAGGATGCAGCACGCATGCAGTCAGCATTCAGGGGAAAGACGTGCTGCCACATAGATCAAGGAGGAACACCACGGTTCGTCAGTCAGAGAAAAAGAGGAAGCCTGTGCCTACTCGTTCCAGCCCTGGCAAGAAGGACAGAACCAGCATCCCACCCCCTGGCACTGACTCTGAACCACCTGCTGCTGCTGCTGCTGCAGTGGACCAGCCCCAAGGCCCTCAAAGCCCTGCTGCTGAAGGCCCTGCTGCTCAAGCCCCTGAAGGTCCTGCTGCTCAAGGCCCTGAAGGTCCTGCTGCTCAAGCCCCTGAAGGCCCTGCTGAAACCCCTGCCAGAGGGAGGAAGAGGCAAGGGAAGGAGAAGGGAGAGAGGAAACAGTACACCATTTCCAAGGAGCATGAGGATGAGGTGCCGGAATGGCAGAGGGAGAACGAGTACCTCTGGAGAAAGGGCCACAGACTCTATTGCGACACCAAGAAGAAGCAGGCAGCTTGGAGAGACAAGGCAGAGAGCCTGGGCTACACTGCAGATGTACTCCTGGGATGGTGGAAGCACATACACACCTGGAATGGCAAGCTACACCTCAAAAAATCCGGGCAGGCCGCTGTCAAGCTCACTGACCGGGAGATGTACGTCATGGCCAAGTGCAGTTTCCTGGAGAGTGAGATCCGCCACTGAGGAGCAGCCCCTCTGAGACCCCTCTCCCTCAGACAGCCCACAGAGAGCCAGTCCTCTTCCAGCCAGGAGCCAGCGAGCCTGTCCAGGCAGGTGTCTTCAGAGGGCCCCATGGCAGAGACCCTCCCGACAGCTGCACTCCCCATGCCGGCAGACTTGGAGGATCCCCTGTCACAAATGGAGGAAGAAGCAGCAGCCACCAGAGGCCAACCCACCCCCACCCCCAGCTCCAAAGGCAGACTGCAGGCAGAGAGGCAGACTGGAGGGCCAGAACCACAGTGTGCTGTTGGAGATCTGGGACACAATGAAGACCAGCACAGAACTTCTCTCTCAGCTGGTCCATTTGGACAGAGGATCCTCGGGCTGCCACACCTTCATCACCTACGTGAGCCACACCCTCAGGGACCTGCCCGAGGCCCAGTACCAGGTGACGAAGGAGAAGATAACAGCACTTCTGCACAACCCTCAAGGCTCAGCTGAAGCTGCTCCTACCCAGTCCAGGTCTGCTCCTCCACCCCAGGCGATGTCACAGCCCTTCCACGGATTTCAACAGCCCCTCACCTACAAAGGCTACGACAACCAGGACTTCCCACAGCAAAAACAGACCTTCCCAGTCCAGGCCCAGGTTCATCGCACGCCACAGACTCCAGTCCTCACCCAGCTGCACACCAGACAGCCCCACTACACTCCTCCTTCCTCCACCCCACAGCCAAGCCCATCAACAGACAATCTGTCATCAGTCTTGGGCCTCACATCTCAGGTCCTTGATGAGGGGCCTCTCAACCTCACGGGACTGAGTCAGCTCTCGGACAGCTTCCTGAACACACCATCCCCTGTTGTACTCTTGGGGCCAAGCACCCTAATGGCACCTCAGACCAGCACTCAAGCCAAAGCCACCTCCACAGTCCCTGCCCGCTTAACAGCTGAGACCATGGACATGACTCAGAGTGACTGAGAATAGTGCCAGAGACTGAGTTGTTTACTTGTTCACTTTATCTTTGCTTAAGACACTTGGCTCATTTTGCTTATTTAATAAAGTCATAAAGTTTACCTAAGAAAGTTAATAAAGGTTACCTTTGCTTAACACACTTAATTCAGTTTACTTGGTTCATTTTGCTTTTTTAATAAAGTCATAAAGTTTACCTAAGACAGTTAATAAAGGTTTTCTTTGCTTAAGACACTTGGTTCATTTTTTTACCTTTGTAAAGTGTTGGTGAAAACATTTAAAAAATGGTTAAGCCTTTGCATGCTTGTGGGATAGATAAGGATAGTTGTGGGATAGATAAACCTCCAGTGCAAGCATAGTGGGACTGTATGGTCCCCCATCCCAGCTGCCACACACATGGCCCTTTTTTATCAATAACAATTTATTCGTTGATCAACACATTTTAAAATAAACAAAGCTCTTTATTAATGCCCTATTCATTGTAGGACCACTCAACATACATGGCACAATCTCATCAGTCTTATGCGACAGCCTCAAGGAAGCATCCATCAATCATCTATCATCCTGTCTTGCCACTCCACTGCTCCAGCTGGGGAGCTGCACCAGTGTCTCAGTTGGTTGCACTGTTCTTCCCTTCACGTGAAGCTCTGTTGGGGCCTTGTACATCCACAGTGTCTATCAGGTTACATCCTTGCTTCCATTCACCAGGCTCCATGTCCCCATTCCCTTGTTGATGGTCCACAAGTCTGTTCTGCAACACTGGGTAGCGGGTGCGCATGAGATTGTGCAGGATGCAGCAAGCTTGCACGATGCTCCTAACAGTATGTGGCTCATGCTACATGGTGGTGAGAATTATCTGGAACCTGTTGGCCAGGATGCCAAAGGCATTCTCCACCACCCGTCTTGCCTTGGACAGCCTGTCGTTGAAGATCCTCTCTTCACGGGTGAGGTATCTTGAACTGTACGGCTTCATGAGGTAGGTTCTGAGGGAGAAGGCGTCATCACCAATGATGAAGTAGGGCACATCTTGTGTGTCATTGGGTAGGAGGTCTGGATCTGGAAAACCCATGATGAGGTTGCGTTCCAGCCCATCCTTGAGGTCACTAGCGTTGTATACCTGGCCATCTGAAGCTGACCCGTTGCCTGAAGTATCGATGTACATGAACTTGTAGTCAGCATCAACCATGGCAAAGAGGATGATGCTGAAGAAGACCTTGTAGTTGAAATAAGTGGACCCTGAGTTGGCTGGAGCTTTGCAGGCCACGTGCTTGCCATCTATGGCTCCAACAGTGTGGGGAAAGTTCCACCTCTGATACCACTCTTCTGCAAGTTTTCTCCAGCCTTGTTCAGTGGTAGGGCACTTGAGGAGTTCCTCCACGTATTCTTCGATGATGGCCTGTACCACTTCTCTGACCACTTTGCTGATGCTGTTGTGTGGCACCCTCCACGCATACTGCATGTTTCTGTATGTGGTTCCAGAGGCCAGGTAGCGCAGAGTCAGTGCCACCTTCAGTCTGGGGTCCTGGTCAGCACGGAAGTTGGTGCTGGGCTTGGTCAACCTGGGTCTCAGACGCTCTACAGCTTTGTCAAACATGGCTGGTGGCATCCTCATGAAGTGATGGAATGCACGAGGGTCTTCATTCCTCAGCTCCACCATCAACTGGTCATAGAGTCCAAACTCCATTCTTCTCCCGATCCATCCTCGGACCCACACAGCTCTTGGACGTCTCCTTCTTCTCCTTCTGAATAAAAGGTGAAACAGTCTGAACAGGTTTTGGTTCTGGTGATGAATGATCGCAGCTACCATACAGACTATGTCATGATCCATGATGGAGAACAATTGATGATGTGGAAGACCAAGACCAAGGGTGAAGAGGTCTGTACACCACGGCTGCTGGACTCATACTGAGATCTAGATGATTTTCTCCCCCTTTTTATAGGAAATATCAGTAGTCCACTATGGGGTCTTATACATACTCTAGACATTCTGCGGACATCCTAAATATCTGAGATACGTCCCAGATACAAACTGTCCATTTGTATGGGAAACAAACTGTCCACAAATTTTGTCCATTTTAATCCTTTATATATGCTTACATCCTTTCTATTTCTGTGCTACTAACGCTGTGTAGACGTTCCGTGCACCTTTTGTTTCCTCCCTCTTTCCATTTTCAGCTGCAGCGGATGTGAGTTGAGGGGATGGCCAGAGGATGCCGAGAGGATACAGCAGACGTTTAACGGATGATAACGGACATAGAACATTTGTTGCCCGTATATGTCGCAGATGTACATCATACGCGGCGGAAAGTTCATCCGTTCACAAAGTTTTGTGCAGCTCAAAACTTCTTGCGTGGATGAAATTGCAGTGGAAGGATGCTCGAGGGATAGAGCGTATGAAACATGTGTGCAGTGAGTACACAACGGATGCATAGCGTTTTCCAACGGATGGCAAGTTTTTTTAATATTTTACATCCTCTTTGCATCCATAAGTGCAGTGGGACAGGGCCTTAAATAAGTGGTGTGTTAAGCATTAGTCAAGCATCAGGCTAGAACTAGGAAACTGTGAGTTACAATCTTGCCTTAGATTGACAAGGTCACTCTCTCATCCCAACTCCAAGGTTGTTGTTGTGGGTAAACTCGGAGAAAAAAGTATTAGATATATTCTCTGCCTTGAGTTATTTATAAAAACAATAAAAGCAGGAGATGAATGAATGAATGAATTTATGAGCAAGCAAGCTATAATCCAGGAGGTAACATGCATCAATTGGGTAACATGGATGTATTGTATTAGCTATGGATAGCTTGATTCTCTATGAATCTGCTCAGTTCCTTTGAATGTCATCCAAACAGGCTGCCATTACGATGACTGCTGGAAGCAAATTCCATTGTAGTTTTCAGCTATAGTTTTATAGTTTATAGTTGCCTCAGAACTTATTTAACATTTCATTTGGTTATGTTTTTGTGCTTATTTGATTTTGCCAGGTGCAGAATTCTGATGCTGTGTTTTTCTTGTTCTTTGCTTCACCATCACTCTTTAGCTTCCCTGACCATTGATGTTTTCTCTTAAAATGCATTGAAACATGAGAAGAAACAGAAATTGAATTTGAATGAAAACTAAGAAATTCATCTACAAGTTTAGGATTTTCACTTCACTCATGAACATTTTTCTCTCTTTGAAAATGGAAACACTTTCCCCACTATATTGGCTGAGAATGATCAACATAGAAGAAAATCTCAGTATTGCGAAAAAAAAAATTTAAATGCTGAATTCATTTATCTAACAGCATGTTTATCTAAAAACTACTATATACAAGACAGGAAAAATACTTTATTGTTTATTTATTTATTTATTTATCAAATTTATTTGCTACCCAGCCTGCAGTTTGGGCAATTCTGAGTAGCTTACATAAAAGGACCATAAATCTCTTGCAATATGTATCAATAAATTTGAATAGCAAAGGAATAATTATTGCAATATATTTGTGTGTGTGTGCACACAGGCATTAAAAATAACCCTAAAACCTGTTTCCAAACACTTACTAGAGCTAAATATTTATTTTCATAATACCCTTAAATTATACACTGTACCCAAGGGAAGTGACCTAACTTGAAAATAATAGCCTCACACCATTTATTTGGTTTATTCTTTTTAGCTGACAAAAGTTCTGTTTAGTTAAATTTGAAGCCAATCCTTGTTCTTTTTTTTTTTTTTAATCAAACACTATTTAATCTTCGGACAGAGACATGCAACTTTAAATAATGTCTTTTTGAGTGCCATGAGTACTTATCCAATCTGAACATGAACAAATACGTACAAACAAAAGCTACTTATTAATAGGCAGGGATAACATAGATAAACAGGAAGCTCATAGAATGTGTTTAGAAAGGCACAACAGCTGAAATGCACGAAACATAAATAAACTTTCTTAGATTTGACTCCCTCTAGAGTATTTTTCAGGGAAAAGCTCATCAGAGAGGTTTCATTTTCATTACAGAAACATTCCAGCAGCAATCCCACAAGAATGTCCTGTTTTTGTCTTTCCTAAACATTATTTAAAAACTTCAAGTTTGGGATATGTGTATACGTGCATGTGTTTTTACTCATACATGCACAAACACACACATACAAAAACACATGCTAAAGTATATTTATAGTACAAAAGTATCGTAAGAAATAAAATCTGTAAAATCATCTTCTTCATGGTATTGTTAAGGATCCAGTGGTACAATTGTTATACAGTTAAGTACAACAAGGAGTAAAGGATACAATCTATTTCTTTAGCCACACCTAATGCTGTTGTACACTCACTTATGACTTAATTCACTTTTTCCTAGATAGCACTCTTCAAACTGTAGCTTGAATCTGTAGTTGCAAGATGTCTAAAGGGGCTCAAATTGAGGAAGAGGAAGATTGAAGAAGAGCAATAATATTAACAATCCACTGATTATTCCATCAAAACCAACTACATGAAATCCAGTGATCTGAAGCAGACCCAAGTATATTTAACGTGCATACAGGACATGCATCTCTCAAAAGTTGCAGGGGGAGAAAGCTGTTTTGTAAAGTAAATCCTTTGTTACCATCTTTTTCAATGATATTCCCTCATTTTCCTTCTCCCCTAGTCCTGGAACATCAGAGGGGAAAAATAGGAAGAATAGTAAAGTATTCAAACTTCAATGGCTTTATGGAAAAATTAACTCTTCTAATTTAATCACATCGCTCATCTCACACTGACTACCTTGGTCACAACTCCCTGAACTAATCATCTGGCCTAATCATCACATTGACATGTAGTCAAATCTTAATTTATTTTAAAGGATTTTTTCCCCTCCAAATTGCGTTTAAAACACTTTCATGGGTTATTAGGGAATGTACTATATTAAAAAAAATGTAGATGAATTAACAAACAGCTTAAGTCTTGGATTGGGAGACCGTAAATAAGGGAACATAATCTTTGGGTGCATAGTAGCATTACTGGAAGTAATTTCAGTAAATCAGAAGTTAATAAGGGAATCAGTCTAATATAGTGGTTAAAGCATCAGGCTAGAAACTGAGAGATTGTGAGTTCTAGTTTCTCCCACCCCCTTAGGCACAAAGCCAGCTGGATGACCTTGGGCCAGTCATTCTCTCTCAGCCCTGGGAAGGAGACAGTAGCAAACCACTTTTGAAATCTTGCCAAGAAAATTGCAGAGATTGCAGTAGCCAGGAGTTCAAAATGAAAAATATTACTTATTTTTAGTTAATGAAAGTTGTTATTAAAGTAGCTTCTTCCAGATTGGACTTATCTTTATTACTGCCACTACTAACCAGGCGTAACTACTGTTGCTGCAAAATGCAGTTGTGGCTCATTGTACCTTTAAGCTGCTTCTTTTCTGTGCTGATGCCAGCTAGGCTCTAATTTAAAATAATTCTGACCAGATTGGGACATTCTGACAGTGACTTGGAGGTGATCAGTCTTGTCTGCTGGACAATTCCTCTGCAGGTCAGGAAAGCAATTGCTAATTGCCTTCTTCTCTGTGGTTGGCTTTTACTGTTGTATACACACTCACAACCATACAAAGTTAAATTAAATTTATATATACAAAGTTAAAATATCAAAATACACATATACAATATAAACAACCAGATTTCACATTAAAAGAATCCTTTCTTGCATTTTCCCTTTTTTGGTGAGATAAAATTTGCTGCAGCTTCTGCAACAGGAAAACTTTTAGTAGTATAATGGTTATAATGTTTCCCTGCATGTAGTGTGCCACTAAAAGGGATGTGGTGGCTCAGTGACATGCTGAGCTTGTCAATCAGAAAGGTCGGCAGTTTGAATCCCTAGCACCACATAACGGAGTGGGCTCCCGTTACTTGTCTCAGCTTCTGCCAACCTAGCAGTTCGAAAGCATGTAAAATACAAGTAGAATGATAGGGACCACTTTGGTGGGAAAGTAACAGCGTTCCATACACCTTTGGCATTTAGTTCATGCCGGCCACATGACCACAGAGATGGTCTTTAAATCTTAGATTTAGATCATCTAAGGATGATCTAAAGATGTAATCTTTAGACAGTGTCTTTGGCTTTGAAACGGAGATGAATACCGCTCCCTAGAGCCAGAAACGACTAACACCTATGTGCGAGGGGAACTTTTACCTTTACCTTCAGAGTACCACTGGTTGAAAACATGTCAGAATTTTTTTTTCTATTTTAATTACTATTTTCCTTTTCTGTAGCTATCCATTCTGTTGCTTAAAATAATAATTTATTGTAATAGTAATACTGCTATCACCAACCCACCACTTCAATTGTCCGATCTCTTGAATTAAAAAAGTTTGACTCCACATCCCATACAATCCCATATAGATAGTCCTTGACTTATGATCACAATTTAGCCTGGAATTTGTAAGTGACTGTGGTCATTAAGTGTAACCGACTATGTAACCTGCCTTGTCTACAAGTCTTTTTATGATGATTGTTAAATGGGTCACCATGGTTGTTAAGTGAATTATTTGGTTTCTAAACAAATGCACATATACACATAATGGACTTTTTTTCTGGTTTTTTTTTTTTTTACTGGAAAAAGGCAAAAAAAAATATCATAAATTACAGTCACATGACCAGAGGATCCTGCAACCAGTTGTAAATGTGAGCCAATTGCCTAGGTTTTTTTGAAGCATGTTGTAACTTTGAATAGTCGTTAAGCAAGTGTTCATTAAGTGATGTCTACCTGTACTTATTTATTTAGGATATTTGGAATCTGGAATGAAATGCTTCTACTTCAGGTAAATAAAAAACCAACAAAATAGCATTGAATAAGTAAGTAGAAGAGAAAGTTGGTTGCTCATGAAAGTATCTGTCTGTCATCTGTCTGTCTGTCTGTCTATCTATCTATCTATCTATCTATCTATCTATCTATCTATCTATCCACCATCTATCTATCTATCTATCTATCTATCTATCTATCTATCTATCTATC
>BLBF01000007.1:70469800-70520701 GCA_015471245.1 Laticauda colubrina
CCTAAAGTCTTCACATTTCCAATAGACATCAAGCGCAGCTGCAAGACTCTACCCATTAAGATGTGTATGACATATTTTTGTAACTTTATTGGCTTCAACCTCTGATGTTATTCTGAACTTTGCTACTGCTATTTTAGCACTACAATTAACATTTTTTTAAAAATCAACTGCTCCATGCCTGATTACTGCAGAAACAATTCCTTCACATGCCACAGCCTGGCTTTAATAAGAGTTCTCGCTTTACAGTCACATAATTACAGTAATTAATAACAGTGGTCCAGACATGCTCTAATATGGAGAAATCGGTTTTGTTCCATTTTACATCAACTTGTAGTTGGCAGTGAAATGGTGAAGGTGGTAGATAATTCTTGAAGTTCAGAATAAAGATGGACAGTATTCTGGAGAAATTAAGACAAACTTAATTTTAAGGAAGAAGGTAAAGACAAATTTAACAAGAATATAGAATGTGTTATAAGAATATTTCAGTGACAACGAAGACCAGAATAGCTAAAAAAAAATCTTTCTTGAGGTAAATATTCAGCTGTAAAAGCTGGTCTTACAAAGAAGATAGATAGCATAAGTTACCAACAGGAGACAATTACTAACAATATTAAAGTCTGCAAGGAAGATCAATCAATCAGACCTGTACCAAATAAAGGCTGACTTGTTCCTTGAAACAATGTTCCACGGATACATCACATATTTTTGGCATATGATATAAATTGATGGTGGAGCAAGAGAAATTATTATGCTTAGAACAGGAGTGTCAAACTGGCAGCCCATGGGCCAGAAGCGTCACATGCAGGCATGCCCACCCCAATTCCGCAAAGGGGGAAAAAAAAACATCATAATATATCACGTGACAGCAATGTGACACGGCAAGTTTGGCACCCATGCCTTAGAAGGTTAAGGGAAGTATTCGAGAAAAACAATTGATAATATAAAGGGATAGGACAAGGGTTCTTGGAATGCTCTTGGAATAGGCATAGGTTATTAATATATACAGATCAAGACAGTGGGCATCTCCATGCAATTTTGAGGAGCTGAATCTGAATAAAGGCACATGACTTCTATACTTTCTATTCAGGGTGAAGCATTCTCTTTAATCTACTAAACTTGATTCAGCTTCGCCTCTTGACTTTTCCATATAATGTTTATATCCGTGCCTCCTTCTTTCCCTTTCCTCTGTATTCTGAGGTATAGAAAGAAAACACAAAATGAAAATTTTGATTCTACATCTGTATTTTGAGACGTCTCACTTACTTCAGCCCTGTCACATGGGGAAATTCATTGAAGAAAGCAGTTATGTTTGGAAGAGTTAGTGGCAAAAGGAAACCAAGCTGTCAAAGAACATGGTGGCTGGACACCATCAAAGCTGACACCAGCCAAAGCATAGAAAAGCTCAAAGAAATAGTGCAACAGAAGGTTTGGAGAGATCTAGTCTATAGAATCTCCCAGAATCAAATTTTACTGAATGGATAACATCATCACCATCATCATCAATGTATTTTAGCTTATATTTCCTACTTCTATTGGAATCATCCTTCTGTCTTGGCTAAAGCATCATATTTGTAATTACCTGATTGTAATTAAAAAGTGCAGTGTTTAGTTCCCTTATATTTTTTGTTTCAGAAAAGGTAATGGAGCCAGAAACTGAACTTGTCAATTATAAGAAGAGTAGTCTGGAGGGTTGTAGAAAGATAAAAATATGTTTCCTCCTTTGATAAGAGGGTAGATCCTTTAGCACTATAGACATCTATAGAAAATCAGGCTGGGCAATGGGAACAAATGATGAAATGTGTGTCATTTCATCATGACACAAGCATCATCCCTTAAGCCCATGTCACACTGCACCAACGGATGGAAAGAGGATGTAAAACGGAGAGAAACACTTGCCACCCGTTGGTTAACGCGATTCATCCATTCTGTACTCACTGCCTCCGTTTTTCATCCTCTCTATCCGTCCAGCATCCGTCGACTGAGGTTCCATCCGCTCAAACAGTTTTGAGCTGCTCAAAACTTTTTGAGCGGAAAATGTATCAAACGTGTCCGTTCCGGATCCGCAACGCATACGGGGAACATCCATTCTACATCCATCGTCATCCGTTACGCGTCCGCTATATCCGCTAGGCATCCACTGTGCATCCGCGCAACTCAAATTCGCTCCAGCAGAAAACGGACACAGGGAGGAAGCAAAACGGATGCGGAACGGATGCGCAGCGTTAGTAGCACGGACGGAGAAAGGATGAAAGCAGATGCAGTTCACATACAAAGCATTTAAAACTGAAAAAACGTTCGCAGAGGGGACCTATCTCAGATATTTAGGATGTCTGCAGGATGCCTAGAGGACACCTAGTGGAAAACCTATATTGCCTATAAAAAGTTGGAGGAACTCACCTTGATCTCACTTTCAGTCCAGCAGCCCTGCGGTGCAGACCTCTGCAGCCTTCATCTGGCTCTTGCTCTTCTACAGCATCCATTGATGTCCACCATGGATCGTAACACAGTCCTTTTGGTAGCCACCATCGTTCTGCAACAGTGCAAAGCCATCTACAGGCTCTTTCAACTGTTCTACGGGAAGAAAAGGAGGCGGCCAAGAAGTGTCTGGGTCCAAAGATGGATTGGGAGAACATCAGAGTATGGACTGTACAATAAGCTGATGGTGGAGCTAAGGAACGAAGACCCTCGTGCATTCCAGAACTTCATGAGGATGCCACCAGCCATGTTTGATGAAGTTGTGGAGTGGCTGAGACCCAGGTTGACCAAGGCAAACACCAACTTCCGGCCCACCCTGGAACCTGGGCTCAAGGTGGCATTCTGCGCCACCTGGCCTCAGGGACCACCTACAGCAGCATGCAGTACGGATGGAGGGTGCCATGCAACACCATCAGCATTGTGGTCAGAGAAGTGGTGCAGGCCATCATCGAAGAATACAAGGAGGAGCTCCTCCAGTGCCCCTCCACTGAAGAAGGATGGAAGAAAGTTGCAGAGCAGTGGTATCAGAAGTGGAACTTTCCCCACACCGTTGGAGCCATAGATGGGAAGCACGTGGCCTGCAAAGCTCCAGCCAAGTCGGGGTCCACTTATTTCAATTACAAGGGCTTCTTCAGCATCATCCTCGTCGCCATGGTCGATGCTCACTACAAGTTCATGTAAATCGATGCTTCAGGCAACGGGTCAGCTTCAGATGCCCAGGTATACAATGCCAGTGACCTCAAGGAGGGGCTGGAACGCAACCTCATCATGGGCTTCCCAGATCCAGACCCCCTGCCCAACGACACACAAGATGTGCCCTACTTCATCGTGGGGGATGATGCCTTCTCCCTCAGAACCTACCTCATGAAGCCCTACACTTCCAGACTCCTCACCCGTGAAGAGAGGATCTTCAACTACAGGCTGTCCAGGGCAAGGTGGGTGGTGGACAACGCCTTTGGCATCCTGGCCAGGTTCCAGGTACTTCTCACCACCATGCAGCATCGCCCTGAGACTGTGAGGAGGATCGTGGAAGCTTGCTGCATCCTGCACAATCTCATGCGCACCCACTACCCAGTCTTGCAGAACAGGCTCATGGACCTCCAAAAAGGCAATGGGGATATGGAGCCTGGGGAATGGAGGCAAGGGCGAAACCTGATAGATAGTAAGGATGTGCAAGGCCCCAACAGAGCTTCACGTGAAGGGAAGAAGCAGCGCAACCTCCTGAGACACTGGTGCAACTCCCCAGCTGGAGCAGTGGAGTGGCAAGACAGGATGGTAGATGATTAAGGGATGCTTCCTTCAGCCTGTCTCATCACACGGATAAGATTGGGCCATGTATGTTGGGTGGGCCTACAATGAACAGGGCATTTAATAAAGAGTTGTATTTATGTTGACATGTGTGGATGATTGATTACATTATTATTGATAATAAAGGGCCATAGGTGTGGCACCTGGGAGGGTGGACCATACAGTCCCACTATGCTTGCACTGGAGGTTTATCTATCCCACAGCTATTACCCATCCCACAGGTATCCCTGCCCATCCCACAGGTATCCCTGCCCACCCCACAGCTATTACCCATCCCACAGGTATCCCTGCCCTCCCACTGCTATCCTTACCCATCCCACAAGCATGCAAAGGCTTAAACCATTTCTAAAAGTTTCCACCAAGATTTTATTGACAAAAATAAATGAAGCAAGTGTGTGAAGCAAAGATAATCTTTATTAATAACAAGCTGTAAAAGAAAAATGACCCAAGTCAAGTGTCCAAAGCAAAAATAAAGTCAACAGGTAGCCACCCAGTCTCTGGCACTCTTCTCAGTCACTCTGAGGAGTGCCCAGTCTCAGGGGTGAAGGGTCCAGGTGCTGTGGAGGTGGCTGCTGCTGGAGTGCTGGTCTGAGGTGCCACTGGGGTACCTGGCCCTGAGAGAACAACAGGGGACGGTGTGTTGAGGAAGCTCTCAGAGAGCTGGCTCAGCCCTGTGATGTTGAGAGCCCCTTCCTCCATGACATGGGGTGTCAGCCCCAATACCGATGACAGATGTACTGAGGCCGGGCTTGGCTGTGGGGTAGAGGAAGGAGCAGTGCAATGGGGATGTCTGGTTTGCAGGTGAGCGAGGTGAGGCGTGGGTGGGATCTGTGGCATGGGTGGCATCTGTGGCGTGGGTGGCATTGGTAGTACAGCTGTCGGGGGGATCTCCGTCATGGCACGCTCCACAGATACCTGCCTGGACACAGGAGCTGACTCTTGGCCAGAAGAGGACTGGCTCTCAGCAGGCTGCCTGAGAGAGAGGGTTGTGCGAGGGGCTGCTCCTCAGTGGCAGATCTCATCCTCCAAGAAGCTGCACTTGGCCATCAAGTAGGTCTCTCTGTCCGTCAGCTTGACTGCGGCCTGGCCAGATTTCTTGAGGTGCAGCTTCCCGTACCAGGTGTGCATGTGCTTCCACATGCACACCCGAGGAGGACCTCCGAAGTGTAGCCCAGGCTCTCCGTCTTCTCTCTCCAAGCCGCCTGCTTCCTCTTGGTGTCTCGATAGAGCCTGTGTCCCTTCCGCCAAAGATATTTATTCTCCCTCAGCCACTCCAGCACCTCCTCCTCATGTTCCTCTTCAATTGTGTATTACCTCCTCTCCCGTTCACACGTCTGCCTCTTCCTCCCTTTGGCAGGGTCATATGGGCCCTCATCAGAAGGGCTTCGAGGTTGTAGGGGCTGCTCCTCCACACCACCACCACCAGCAGCAGCAACAAAACAGTAGCAGCAAAAGCAGGACCAGCAGGACCAGGAGCAGCAGAGTAAGCACCAGCAGCACCAGCAACACCAGCAGGACCAGGACCAGGACCAGGACCAGTAGGACCAGGAGCACCAGCAGGATCAGCAGGACTAGGAGCAGCAGCAGCAGAGTAAGCACCAGCAGGACCAGCAGGACCAGGAGCAGTGCCAGCAGAGTAAGCACCAGCAGAAGCCGCAGCACCAGGAGCAGTGCCAGCAGAGTAAGCCCCAGCAGAAGCCCCAGCACCAGGAGTAGTGCCAGCAGAGTAAGCACCAGCAGAAGCACCACCAACAGAAGCAGCATCAGCAGAAGCACCACCACCAGAAGCAGCATCAGCAGAGTAAGCACCAGCAGAAGCACCACCACCAGAAGCAGCATCAGCAGAAGCACCACCTCCAGAAGCAGCATCAGCAGAAGCCCCAGCACCAGAAGAGCGAGCCCGGGCAGCAGAAGCCCCAGCAGAAGCAGAGTCAGGGCCAGGGGTGGGAGGGTGGCCCTGTCCCTCTTGGCAGGGCTGGCAGCAGATGGCAGAGGCTTCAGTTTCTTCCCCATGGTTGTTGGGTTGCTGGCTGGCTGGCTGGCTGGCAAGCTGTGTCTGGAAGCAGGTCTTTCCTCTGAATGGTGACCTGCTTGTGAGCTGCTTCCCTTTATATCCGCGGGGCTGACGCAATGCATCCTCTCCACATGCGCAGTGAACGCTAGGAATCCGCTAGGCTTCCACTCTGCATCCGCTTCATCCGCTCAGCATCCGCTCTGCATCCGCTCTTTCCGTTCCGCGTCCGCTTTGCTGTGCTCCCCTGGAAGCCTTGCGGATGTGCCATCTGCTCCCATCCGCTTCCATCTGCTAGGCTTCCATGGAGCATCTGCTTTCCATCCGCCCTATGTCCTCCCCCCGTCCGATCCTTTCCGTGTTGTCCGCTCTGGTTATGCAAATTCGGGGCACTTTTGAGAGCAGATAACAACGGATGGAACATTTTGCTCATCCGCTGTGTCCTTTTTACAATCATTTTGCATCCATCAGCCAGTGTGACAGGGCCTTTAATGTATGAGTGTTGTCTTGTGATATCACAATGCATGTATAGTTATTTCAGTATCATCATGGTTAAGAGCAGATGTGAATACTTAGCATCACAGGTACAAGCAAATTGCATGATTGCCAAATAACTAGCCAATAGTTTTATTTATAAGAGCTCTGAGAAATCCAGAAGTAATCAGTCCAAGATAGAGCAGCTGGTTAGAACCTGATGTTGACACAATGCTTTTTTTTTTTTAAAGAAACACACACCTTTATCTCATTTTTTTTCATTCCATAGCTTTGCAGTGCTCAAGTTAATTAGGTTTAATCCAATCAAGCAGTTTCTCAAACATCTTTCAATCTAGAGGTCAGCTATTGATTTCTTTGTTCTATTATATCTGAAGCAAACCTTGGAGATATTAAATTCTTTTTGTAATCTTCCTTCCATGGTCAATAATTGTTTTTCAGCCTAGGCATTAGGTGTACTCCCCCCTGCTTCATGTCCATGCATGAATATATCTAGGGCTTACTTGACTTCCCTGATCCTATTTACGTAATTTATACTGCTCACTCCACTTTATTTTTTGACTGTAGTTCAAAACTCAAACTAACCAATCTTTATACTCAATGGGTTATATTAAAATTAATGATTTTACAACAAAATATTAGTGATTTTGAAGTCAGTTAATCACAGCAAGATTGTTTTGGAAATGGGGGACGGAGGTCTACTCTACCCATAGCATAAGTACCAAAGTTTATCCTGGACTGATTGGCATGTTTTACCCATTAGTTGTTCTTGTTCAGTTTTGTACATAAAATAATATCTTCATCTCTTTAAATAACTATCCTGTTTGAAAAGGCTGAGTACTGAAAAGGAAGCATTTGCCTGCTGAGAGTTTCCAAATATTCATAAACTAACCAAGCAGATTTCTATTTTAGAACAATTAAAAATTGTGCATTCCTCCATGTCATAGAAGATTTATAGAATCTTCTATGTATTAGCTATTCTTTGATAATACATTTACTCTGAGAGTTGAAAATTTCCCCCAATATTAGAGCAATATTCTTTCCCAAGAGTATTAGAGAAATATTGTTTCTATTTTTGAAGCTAAGCGCGTAAGTCTGCTAGGGAACTGTAAAAATATTCTTGATATATATGTCTTGACATGTATATAGTTGTGAACTTGTATGTGTAGTAATGTGTACCAACTAGCATTGTCCCTATGGCAAAGATTGCAGATCATAGAAAGCCAGCATTTTTTTATTCAGATGAACATGATGATGAAAATTATGTTAGTTTTCTTCAACAGTACTGATTTTAATAATAATATCAAAGTGTAAAATATTTTCAACTTTCCCTTCATGGGATCGTCTGTACATTCTTTTTTCCTCTTATTTTGCGTCTTTATTAACACCATCCTTATGGTCAAGTCTAACAATTCATAGGCTAAATTGCTATTTACTTATATCTACCTTGTGCTCCCTTCCCATCTGTTTTAGTAAACTGGATTAGGAGGATTTTCCCTGGAGTCTTGTTCAAATAAAATCTCCTACAGAAATTTAAATCCATTATATTTTCTGATAAGAGATATTTGTCAATACAACAAAAATGAGAAAGCATAATTCTCAAGATGCATATTTTAACTTAATGATTTAACTGAAATATTTCTATATTATTTAAGTATGGGCAGTAACAGTCTTATTTTTTTTAACAGTAGCATATTGATTATAGGTAAAAAAGAAGTAATATAATTGTTTATTTGTAAAAATACTAATATTTTCTTGAATCATATGTAAAAGCTAGCCCTGTCTGCTAAATAAGGAAAAGGGTTAAAATCAGTGTAACTTCTGAATCAATTAATTAGGGATTAGAAACAATAATGTGATTGATTTATAAAGCAATCTTCTACTTTTGGTGATTGTTCTGAATCTGTTACATTAACTAAATTAAATCTGAATATTTAATGAGGCAGGCAAAGATTCTTTTTTCTAGTTTTCAGACATTTTCTTTGTTTTATGAGAACGTACATTTCTAATGAAGGATGAAACCACCTACAAATGTGATTTTAATTCATTTCTTTAAAATGCATAAATTACACTATCCATGAAAATGAAATTAGTTAGATGAAATATCCTCATTAAGAAAGATGAGGACAATTAAAATCCTCATTTCTGGACAATCTGGACTGCAAATAAAATGCAGCCTACCCTATGTGTGTGTGTGGGGGGGGGACAGTTGTGACTAAATCATATTGAAATAAACCAAGCTTAAGTTAATCATTAGCCTTTTCTTTTTAAAAAATTCAGCATAATACAATTTCTACCTCAGTAAGTTTTATTTCCAAATAAATGCACTTAGGATCAGAAAGTGTTTTAGAACCTGTTTTTGCTAACATGCACTTTACACTACAAGCTTTTCCTCCAATATTTTCCACAAAATATCAAATAGAGTTGCTAAGATGTATAGTTCTTCCATCCTCTATTGTAGAAGTTTGTAATAACATGCAGGATATTAATGAAAATATGACCCTTTGGTTTAAGTTAAGAATTCAGAAATTAAAATGTAATTTCATTACCAAGTTATTATTTTTCAGCCCTGTTGTAACTTAACTGCATACCACATGAAAATATTACATGTTTGCTTTCTTTTTAAAATCTGTTTTCCCAAACTTAAACTTCCTATAAGCAAACTTTTCAGCTGAAAAGATTGGCAGTATTTCAGTTACTTATACTTTGGCATTCTAGGTGCTTTATGTTTGATTCCCAAGCTGAAATTCTGTTTCTACATTTTTTTTTAACATGGAGATGTTGTGATGGTATCAGAAGTCTATAACAGTGACTTATGAATATGAATTTATATGCAGATGACATTAAAAATTTTCAAACTACCTAAAAATTAAAGATATAACAATTACACAAGTCCATTTGAATGTGGATTTTTGATTCCAAAGTGTCAAGATTCAGAGAAAAATTGGTCTAAAGACAAGAGTATATTTGAACCAATATATTCTACTGATAGAATAGCCTATTTGGATCCTAGACTAAAGCCCATGTCACACTGAACCAACGGATGCAAAGAGGATGTAAAACGGACAAAAAACCTTGCCATCAGTTCAAAAACGCGATGTACTCACTGCCTCCATTTGGCTTCCTCTCTATCCGTCCAGAATCCGTTTATGGATGTTTCATCCGCTCCAAAAGTTTTGGGCTGCCTAAAACTTTTGCGCGGAAAATGTATCCAGTTCGTCCATTCTGCATCCACGACGCATCCGCTACGCATCCGTTATGCATCCGCTATATCCGCTAGGCGTCCGCTATGCATCCGCGGAACTCGCATCCGCCCGGACACAGGGAGGAAGCGGAACAGACGCAGAACGGATGCAGAACGGATGCAGCATGGAAACAAAGCGTTTAAAATGGAAAAAACGTTCGCAGAGGGGACCTATCTCGGATATTAAGGATGTCTTCAGGATGCCTAGAGGATGCCTAGCGGAAAACCTATACTGCCTATAAAAAGGGGGAGCAACTCGCCTGCATCTCACTTTCAGAACAGCAGCCCAGCGGTGCAGACCTCTGCAGCCTTCATCTGCCTCTTCTTCTTCCACAGCATCCAGTCATGTCCACCGTGGATTGTAACAAAGTCCTTTCGGCAGCCACCATCGTTCTGCAACAGTGCGAAGCCATCTGCAGGCTCTGTGAACTCTACTGCAAGAAGAAAAGGAGCCACCCAAAAAGAGTTTGGATCCGAAGATGGTTCGCCAGAAGAGAAGAGGACGGACTGTACAACAAGCTGATGGTGGAGCTCAGGAGCGAAGACACTCGGGCGTTCCAGAACTTCATGAGGATGCTCCAGCCATGTTTGACGAAGTTGTGCAGTGGCTGACACCCAGGTTGACCAAGGCAAACACCAGCTTCCGGCCCAGCCTGGAACCTGGGCTCAAGGTGGCACTCACTCTGCGCCACCTGGCCTCAGGGACCTCCTACAGGAGCATGCAGTACAGCTGGAGGGTGCCATCCAACACCATCAGCATTGTGGTCAGAGAAGTGGTGCAGGCCATCATCGAAGAATACAAGGAGGAGCCCCTCCAGTACCCCTCCACTGAAGAAGGATGGAAGAAAGTTGCAGAGCAGTGGTATCAGAAGTGGAACTTACCACACACCGTTGGAGCCATAGATGGCAAGCACATGGCCTGCAAATCTCCAGCCAAGTCAGGGTCCACTTATTTCAACTCCAAGGGCTTCTTCAGCATCATCCTCTTCACCATGGTCGATGCTGACTACAAGTTCATGTACATCGACGCTTCAGGCAATCTTCAGATGCCCAGGTATACAACGCCAGTGACCTCAAGGAGGAGCTGGAAGGCAACCTCATCGTGGGCTTCCCAGATCCAGAACCCCTGCCCAACAACACACAAGATGTGCCCTACTTCATCGTGGGGGAAGACGCCTTCTCCCTCACAACCTACCTTATGAAGCCCTACACTTCCAGACTCCTCACCCGTGAAGAGAGGATCTTCAACTACAGGCTGTCCAGGGCAAGGCGGGTGGTGGAGAACGCCTTTGGCATCCTGGCCAACAGGTTCCAGGTACTTCTCACCACCATGCAGCATTGCCCAGAGGCCGTGAGGAGGATCATGGAAGCTTGCTGCATCCTGCACAATCTCATGCGCACCTGCTACCCAGTCTTGCAGAACAGGCTCGTGGACCTCCAACAAGGCAATGGGGACATGGAGCCTGGGGAATGGAGGCAAGGGCGAAACCTGATCGACACTGAGGATGTGCAAGGCCCCAACAGAGCCTCACGTGAAGCGAAGAAGCAGCGCAACCTCCTGAGACAATGGTGCAACTCCCCAGCTGGAGCAGTGGAGTGGCAAGACAGGATGGTAGATGCTTAAGGGATGCTTCCTTCAGCCTGTCTCATCACACGGATGAGATTGGGCCATGTATGTTTGGTTGGCCTACAATGAACAGGGCGTTTAATAAAGAGTTGTATTTATGTTGACATGTGTGGATAATTATTACATTATTATTGATAATAAAGGGCCGTAGGTGTGGCACCTGGGAGGGTGGACCATACAGTCCCACTATGCTTGCACTGGAGGTTTATCTATCCCACTGCTAACCTAACCCATCCCACAGCTATTACCCATTCCAAAGGTATCCTAACCCATCCCAAAGCTATCCTTACCCATCCCACAAGCATGCAAAGGCTTAAACCATTTCTAAAAGTTTCCAGCAAGACTTTATTAAAAAAAAGAAATGAAGCAAGTGTGTGAATCATAAATAGACTTTATTAACAACAAGCTATAAGACAAAAATGAGTCTCTGGCACTCCTCTTGGTCACTGAGTCTCAGGGGTGAAGGGTGCAGGTGCTGTGGAGGTGGCTGGTGCTGGAGTGCTTGTCATCAGCTCCTCCAGAAGCAGAAGCAGCAGAAGCGCCAGCCCCAGAAGAGCGAGCCCGTGCTGCAGAAGCCCCAGGAGAACCAGAGTGAGGGCCAGGGGGTGGGATGGTAGCCCTGTCCCTCTTGCCAGGGCTGGCAGCAGATGGCTGAGGCTTGCTGTGCTTCCGCATGGTTGTGGGGTTGCTGGCTGGCAGGGAGGCTGGCAGGAACCAAGGCTGGCAGGAAGGCAGGCAGGAAGGCTGACAGGCAGGCAGGCACCAAGGCTGGCAGGAAGGCTGGCAGGGAGGCAGGCAACAAGGCTGGCAGGAAGGCTTGCAGGCAGGCAGGCAGGCACCAAGGCTGGCAGGAAGGCTTGCACCAAGGCAGGCACCAAGGCTGGCAGGGAGGCAGGCACCAAGGCTGGCAGGCAGACATGAACCAAGGTTGGCAGGAAGGCTGGTAGCAAGGCTGGCAGCAAGGTTGGCAGGCAGACATGCAGGCAGGGCAGGCAAGGCAGTCGATGTGTCTGGAAGCAGGTCTTTCCTCTGAATGGCGACCTGCTTCCGAGCTGCTTCCGTTATATCCGCGGGGCTGATGCAATGCATCCTCCCCGCATGCGCTATTAATGCCAGGCATCCATTAGGCTTCCGCTGTGCATCCGCTGTGCATCCGCTTCATCCGTTCTGCGTCCGCTGTGCATCCGCTGTATCCGTTCGGCGTCCGCTTCGCTGAGGCCCCCCGGAAGCCCTGCGGAAGTGCCATCCACTCCCATCCGCTTCCATCTGCTAGGCTTCCATTCCGCATCCGCTTTGCATCCACCCTGCGTCCTCCCCGCGTCCGTGTTATCCGCTCCGGTTATGCAAATTTTTGCCCCTTTTGAGAGCGGATAACAACGGATGGAACATTTTGCTCGTCCGCTGTGTCCTTTTTGCATCCGTTGGGCAGTGTGACATGGGCTTAAGATGGAAAAAGAGTCAAAATGTGTGTCTCACCCCCCGCCTGTGGGGTGGGATAAAACTGGTAGATGGCATTAATCCTGCAAAATGTTGTCCAGAAAGAGTGTCATTGAAATAATGTTTAAAACAATAACTCCTTTAAGGCAGAGATAGCAAGAATTAGAAAAGAGGATCCACTCCAGATAATTCAACAAAATCCCCATAAATAGTTTTGCACTACTTCAGAAAGAATTCTACTCCAATTTAAAAATAATGAAAAAATGACAGTAATCTTTTTTTTTATTTCTCACTTAGTTCTCCAAACATGCCATGGTATTGAATAATGCCTAAAGACTTGCTGATGGGCAAATACAGCTTTGCTGCCACAAATAATGGCTTAATGCCTCACTTATTGGTTTTGGTTGATTGTAAAATACATTTGCAAAGCTTGGCAACTGAGTTAGGATTGGGGCTTGCTCGCAATATTGTACGATTAGCAAAAAAAAAAAAAAGAATGCCATCGTACAATACAGTGCCATGGAGAAAGTAACATTCATAGAATCCAGTTTCAGAAACAATTAACTGTTTAACCTAGAGCCTGTGACCAGATGGCTTCCATATCAGAACATTTAAGCCTGCCCCATCTTTGACAGAATGGTGATAATAATATTGGACCAAGTAAACCTCATGGTGACAGATGGCTGAAAGTCCATCGTAGCCTTAGAAGTTCAGTGAATGATTTTGGACTGGTCTCTCTCATGTGGGCCACCCTGCCTTACAGAGCTGCTGTTATAGATAGAAAATAAAAGAAAATAAAAAGAAATGTTGACATAGGTCATCTTGTGCTTCAGAAGAAATCCAGGTCATAAATCGAATGAACCGACCAGAAATTAGACTGGTCAGCTTGGGTCCCATTTTCAGGGCTGAACTTCTACTTGTGTTTGCAGGACAAGCATAAAAGTGTAGTCTTTTATCAGCACGAAGAAAGTCAAGATAATGCTTGTGTTTGGTCATTTTAAGAAACTAAGAAGAAAGAAATGAAGCACCAAGCAATATTTGCTACCTTAGCAAAATTCTGACAGGTAGATAATTTCACTCAGGGGCCAACTATTTAGGACCTATTTAGGAGCAATTATACCATATGAAATTAAACATGTGACTTCACTTTCTACGTGTTCTTTGTAACAAACTGAGAAAAGCAGTAAAGTTGTATATAAAGTATTTTAAATCACAAAAATGCTTCAACTAAATGGTTTAAAAAGGTAATTAAAAACAGCATTTTTAACATTGGGGAAGGAAGGATGTAATAAATAGAAAAAACTGAAAGAGCTGAAGAACTGTAAGTAGAGTGGGGATATATTATGTCAGACCAACTTAAAGTTAAGGATCATAAGGTTAACAGGTTGTGAATGGAGGGAGAATTAGAGAATCACAACAGAAGAAGTAAACCAGATCACAAAGAACAGCAGAATAAATCTAGCTGAAGCCAGAGAATCTGACTTCTCCCTGCTCAAGCAAACCTGCCTAACAAATTCTGTCAGAACAGTGAGAGACAAAAATATTTCACAAAGATGGAAAGGCAGGATTTCTGGAAGTAATAAGACTTACTGACCACAAACTTAGTTCAATATCAGGCAGACCAGCACACAACTCAGAATACTCCCAAGCTTTGTTCATACAGGAAAGGAAAATTGCAACAATATTTGAGGCTCTATAAACCCCAAAAGTCTACTGAATCATTTTCAATTCAATCTGGTTTGATTCAGCACCTCTAAGATTTGGTTTCAACATTCATTGAAAGGAGAGTTTGGACTGAATCTTCTCAGACCAAAAGATCCATCTGAAAATTCAAAAAGCCCCATTAAAATTACAGCATAGAAGCTAGTTTTTGAGTTTCACTGAGCTGTTTTTCAAACATAATATAATAAGTAAGATGCCGGCACAGAATAAAAGCTGTTAGAATAAAACAGGAGCCGCATCTCTCCAGTTATCAAGACTATATAATTTAAACTGTTTTTGCAAAATCGTGTGTTTTTTTCCCTTATATTAGGAGGGAGTGTGACTTTCAGGAAGTCACAAAGTCATTAGAACAAATTAATGGCCGCTTATTTTTATATTTGCAGAGAAAAATACCCATTACCCCTGTTACTTTTTGTGACTATCTGCTCTGCTGCCAGAAATTCTTTGCAATGGGTTCAGCTTATTCTCCCTAATCTAGGAAAAGCAACCAACTATTCTAAGTTATCCTCTATAGCTGACGCAGCTTCGACTTCCTTGGTATTTTCAATCTCCGGATACGGTTGGGAATGATCTCTCCCTCTTAGATATTCTGGAGAGATCCCTATCATATAGCAAAGGAGATAATTTGGGACAAAAAAGACCCGGGGGCCTTATTTGCTACATCAAACCTATGTTTCTGTTTCCTTACTCCTTTCATTCCTTTGAATGTTGTGCAGGACGAAGGCGTCTCAAAAACACGAAAGGTCACCCGCGACAGCTTCCCTGTTTGCTGGCCTCAGATAAAAAAACAAAAACAACCCTGGTGCTTACGGTTTCCCTCAGTGAAGAGTGAATTGCAAAAGGGACACAAAAGGGGCTCGGGCCGCTCTGCGGAGCCACCACTTTGGAGTCTCCCTCCCGCCAAAGCCAATTTGCCAGGCAGACAGAGCCACAAGGCCGAGCGCGAGGCTCCCGGTCGCGCTCGCTCTCGCCTCTCCCCCCCCTCCCCTCCCCTCCCCCTTTTTTTTTTTTTCCCCTCTCCTCGCCCAGCGCCCCTCCCTTCTCCGGCGGGAAGCAGAGCCAGCCGCCCGCCCGCCGGCCGCCGATTGGAAGTTCCTCGCCCAAGCTGCCGCGCGTCCTATTGGAGCCGGCTTTCCACATTTCATGCGGGCTTCAAAAATGGCCCTGGGCAGCCGGGGAGGGAAGAGAGGGAAAGAAACGCTGACCGGCCGTGACCAGCAGCGCGGCGGAGACAGCTATCCTTCCTAGCCGGAGCCTCACACAACCGGCCCTTTCGGAGAGGAAGGGTGGAGGGGGGCGGCGGGGCGGGGGGGTCACCGACTTTTGGCCCGACTTTCGGTGTCGCTGGAATGGAGCCGTTTTTCTAACGGGGCCGCCCCCGTCCAGGGCCGAAGCGCGCCTCCTCGGGGCTCAATCCGCTTGTTCAGCGCGGCTGCCTTTCCCTTGCCGGAGATGCTGCGACGAGTCGGGATGTCAGAAGCAGCTCCCCTCGGGACAGCCCGAGGACGCGCTCGGTGCTGAAGGAGCTTCGGGGCTGCCCTTCTGGAGGCGCTCGCCTCACCTGCCCCAAAGCTTTTTCTTCCTCCCCCTTTCCTCCCTCCCTCATGTGGGATTCTCCCCGGGGAGTCCTTCGCCGGGCTTGAGCGCCGGAGCGCGAGGCGAGGAGCACACCTGCCCATGGAGTTCCCGAATGGGACGGCCGTCCCGTAGCCGGAGCAGAGCGTGAACCCCGAACAAGCCTGGCTCTCCCCCTCCCCCCTTTTTATTAGACAACCACACACACACACACACACACACACACACACACACACACCCTCGCTTCCCGCTCCCGCTCCCCCTCCCGTCCTCTTCCTTCGGCAGAATGGTCTCTCTCCTGAGGTCGATCGGGTCAATCGCTGCTCCCCTATCAGGGCTGCTGCCACTCCTCGCCATCCTTCCGACGAGACTGTCAGGAGGAGATCGTCGTCGGGGCAGTCGGAAAGTGCACTAATCGATCGTTCTCGGCCGGAGTTTGCAGCCGCCGCCGGTTCCCCCCCCCCCGCTTTTCCCCCCTCCCCTTTTTTTTTGTCTTTTAAAGAAGAAGATCGGGAGCCGTTTCTCAGAGACAGGTATTTCTGCTGCTCTTCCGCACCCTTTTCCCCCTCCCCACGTCTCCTCCTCCTCCTCCTCCTCCTCCTCCTCCCCAAAGGACACTAGGCGAGAACTTTTTACAGGGTTACTATGCAATTGCGACTGGTTTCTTGGTTCTTTATCACTTGGAACTTAATGGAATACGTTGGCGGCCAGGAGCACCCTTCCAGAGTCCGACGACAGGGAAGAAGTAAGTGCGCCTTTCTCCAAGCGCTTCTCTTGCTATCCCAGCGGACGCTGTGGTCCGAAATGAAGGTTTAGGCTCTTGCAGCGGAGGGTCACTGTTAAACGGTCTTTATTTAGGCTTCTGCACGGCGCAGGATCGCTGTTACGTTCACTGTGCCGCACTTTACCTGGCACAGTGCGGTTGCTGTGCCAGGTCAAGGCACCGAGGAGTGCAGGGTTCCTTTGCCGCGCAAAGCCATCCGATGAATGCGCTGAAGCAAGTGTAGCGGTGGGGCTTCGGCGTGGAAGGAAGTGGAGGGACCGAGACCGGTTTTCAGGAGTCTTGCCTGCCAGTTCAGTACGTTTACGATGGGGCTGCGTGAGCCTGGTTAGATCAGTGGAAGAAAGCCTACGAACTGCAGTCATTTGATAAAATGGAATCCGCGAAGGAAAAGCTTTTCTCGGCCTTTCTTTGTTCCGTCAAAAGCTTAGAAGCGATCCAGACGAAATTTGATGAAGGAAAGCTTAACCCCTTCCTTATGTATTAGTCTATCCGCTTTCCTCTAGGCTAGCTGGGGTGTCATGCGGGGATCCGGGAAGCCTTACTGTGCCCCATAACCAATTATAGGATGTGTGGCTGATTAGCTTCTATTGCTCCATTCTCCTGCAATGGAGCACTGGTGAGGCCCAGCTGGGTTCCAGCAAGTGCCTGCTGATCCTTTTGCAGAGCTATGGTAATGAGGAAGCTCCTAGTGGTATATCCTTGATGTCCAAAACAGTTACCCGCTAAGACAGAGAAAGAAAGACCAGATCGACCGACAGACACAGAGGAGATGTGGGTCGTAGGTGGGCTTTTCTTGAACTACAAATATTAGAATGTTGGAATAAATGTCCTAAAGAGAAGATCCTTGTCAAGATTTTACCTTGAGGCTTGGAGGAAGGCAAGGATCATCCAAGCTATCTCATATCCCAAAGGAGGGAGCATAACTGGTTGATCTAAAGGTCACAAAAAGATTCGAAATTAATATTGTACAACAAACAAGCCCAAAAGCCACAACAGACATAACTGAGTATTGCTGAGCAGTGCAACCTCAGCATTTTCACTGAGAAATAAGTTCAACTTTGTCACATGGAAGTGTTTATAGCTTTGCGACTGTCACGTATTTCAATAGTATATTTTCATTTATGCATCATAAATCTCGCTGGCTTAATTTTGGCTGGATGGTGTTTTGCTCTTATTCAGAAATATGCAGAGGCCCAGGAACATTGTAGTGACAATGATGGATGCTATTTTTCCAAACATAGTTATATCTACTGTAACTTTGGTGTTACAGTATTCAAGATCATATCAGTTTATGATCTTGTCTCGTGGCTTCATTTTCAAGGCAGTGGCTGAGGCAGCCTCAAAGCTAAATAAAACATATGACTTAAATATGTGTCTTAATTAGTTTGTAGTATTAAGTCAAATGGAAGAAGGGGATTTTAAAAAAAGGTAAGTTCAGAAGTGTGGGAGTCAGTTTGGTCTTGCTCTTCATTTCTGGCACTATCTTGAGAGATGCTATTTCTCTCATTATCATACCCCATTCTGGTGTATTCCAACTGGGTTTGAATTAAAAGTTATGCACCAGAGGGCACTGAGTTGGAGGACGTAGAATTACTTTTTCCTATCTCTCTTGTGAACAACAGCAACACTTTGCAGAAAATAAAACAGAAAACAAAAATGTCCATCTGGCCTAGTCCTCCCTCAAGATTTATATTTCTAAGACCTTTCTGAAAGTGTCAGCAAACCCTCTGGGACAGCTTCATCTTCATGAGTATTTTCTCTCTCTGCCTTCTGACACTGTACTTGTGAAAAGGGCTGCTTATTTCCCTCTTGCTTAATGGCTCTATTCTGATAGGGAGAGGGGAATGTCAGAACACACAGCAGTCTGTATTCATTTTTTTAAAGTACACTGGGTTATGTCCTAGGTTTTGCCCAACTTTCCCTTTTCCCACCATGGCATGCATATCTCTTGAAAGGCTTCCTTTGTCGCATTGGACTCTAAAAAAAAAAGATATGTCTGATTTCACTGAAGGTTCCCTAGAAATATCACTTTTTGCAAGGGATCTTCAGACATTCTACAGTCCAGTGAACTGAGAGAAGGAAAGGTAATCAGTTTTTGACAAAGGACCCACCTTGGGCAATGGACTACTATGTTTTCTTCATAGCACCTCCGCTCTTCTGTAGTCGAGCTAGCAAGACTGGTCTCTAGATAGATTTGGTTTCAGAATTGCTAAAAGGTTGCCAAATAGTTGTGGGGGTTCTTCCCCCTCTGCCCCCTCTCGCAAGCAAAAATAAAACAAATCATATCATATAGGATTAAATGTATCCAATGAAAATATTTAAGTGTGTATATGCATCATCTCACTGCATGCTAATAAATTCAATCATCTATCCAATAGGAAGGCCGAAATAAACCAATTTCTTCTGATTTCTCTCTTGTTCCTACACTTACAGTGGAATGGGAAGCTTATTTTATACTTGCTTATTGATTGATTCTGAAGGATGTCCAAATTGGCAGTCAGAAATCAAACCCCAGAATCTACATTTGCAAGGCAAAGTTTTTTATCTACTGTTGTCTTATATACACTGACTTGCATTGGTACCTAACCAACATCCTCTAAAATTGCTGTGCTGATTGACTACAGTGATGTTTCGGTAACAGTCTCTATCACTAATGAGAAAAGACGTTGGGGAACCATATGCCGACTGATTAAGTTGGCATAGGATTACAGTTTCAGATTATGATTGCTTGCAGTCAAAGATCCAGACTTAATAGGAGAACTGTATTTTCATAGTAGCTAAGATACTGAAAGAATACCTATATATGTTTTATTTATATCTCCCTGGGATTGAAAAAAGAATATGAACCATTGAAACAAACAGGTTCTTCAGGATCCATAAGTAAAAAGCTACAAACCGAAAATAGTTTAATTTCCCCATTTGCCCAAATGAACACATAATTACTTGAGAAAAAAAGAACTTCTCTGGGCATTACCTACTCAATTCAATTTTCTCCAGGGTCTTCCATCTCTCCCTGAATTTTCAGTTGTTTGCATGCAAGCTCTAAAACTGTGAGAGGTACGACCTCTAGTGACTGCTGCAGAAATCCCTTCAGAACTCATATACACACTTAAGTCACTCTCCCCTTTGCAGATATGGGCTTGCTTCTTGCAAGTGTGCTCAAAGACTACAAGAGTGAAATGCTACCTAGAACACTGTGCAAATATTTAAAAGGCCTAGACTTTGCTTCTGTCAACAATTTGCCTTCAAAAGCGACAAACACGGGTCCTAAACTTGTATTTGGAGGCAATGAACATTTGGGTAAAGGAGAATGATCAGATGAGATGATGCTGATAAGATCAGCAGATTGTTAAACAGCATGTTAGATAATAGGTTAATCATCATTACAAATCAATCAGGTCATGTAAAATGTTCCACTGTTGGACAAAGATTTATTATAAAGGTAGCTGCTTCTATTACTTGGGTCAGAGCAAGGAAAGAAAAGCATACAAGGAGAGCCAGGGTTGTAATTTTCAAAAATAACTAAGAAGAGATCCCATTTAAATTAATGGTGGTAGACATCCAAAATTAATATTTATAACTCATCAGCTGCTGGTATTTTCTAAATTCAGCAGCATTGCTAGTGAAACACAACAGTTTCAGCATGTGAAAATCCTGGAGTTTGTGTCTTCTATCCTTTTTATTCATGTAGTATCTGCATTTGCAAGAATATTTGTATAAAACACAAATATAGTAAGGAAGATGGAACCTGGGAATGTTTCAAAATTGCCTTTGAATTTAGGATGGGATTTCTCTCTTTATCCAACAGTAAGCCATTAGTTTTCTTGGATACATAGTAGATGAGTACAGGAAGACAGGAAGAAAAAGGGAAATGCACTCACTTTCCTCAAGAATGAAGTGGAAATTGGGGGTAGGGGCAGCTGCAATGTCCTTTCACTGGACCTCTCCTCATTTTTGCAATCAGAACACAATACTTGGATTTGATATTTCCTCCTTTTTAAATTAGGTAAATTTAAAAACAACTTTTGAGTTTTAGACCATGAGGCTTTGGCTTATGGGTGAAGAAACCAGAAAAATAACAAGGGAAAAACAAGTTGTGGTGAACAGACTACTGGTATGTGGTCACATTTTCTTCTAGTGGGCAGACTTCATGAGAACCTTAAATTTCCTGTGTAAACCAAAAATGATATTTGGTAATATTCTTTCCAGAAAACAATGTTCATGTAATCAAGTAGTTTATTCATCATGAATAAATTAATGGAATACATTTAAAATGAAAAATGGTTTCTTCTTTTTCTGAAAGAACAAAAGTTTCTTTTGTGGTCAACCTAATAGTCCTTCTTTGCCATGCATGAAAATGAAGTGAAATAATCACCTTACAGGCATACAGTATTCATATTTAACTTATAAAGTATTTTCCTGTCAGAAAAAAGACATTTATTTTATCATTTCTGGAAAGATTGCTGTATTAGGTTCATGTGAGGATCAGTTGAGGATTAACTTTGAGAAAAGTCAGTGGTATAACTGCACTGTCAGCAGAAACACACTTTTATGCAGATAAAGCCAGTATTTCAGCTACAGTTTATTCAGATAACATGTAACAGAAAGATTTAAAGTAATTAGCGGTCAAGTATTCTGTGTTTTATTCCAGTAAGATTTCTTAAGATTAACACAGTTTGAGAATTTAAAAGGATAATAGTGTAACAATGAAAAAGCCAAAACACATATTTTCTTAAATATATTCCATTTAATTCAATAAATCTTATTTTCTGCCTCTTTACATGGAAAAATAATAGTATATGTTAAATAATTTGAAGAGATCCTCTGTGATGAGAATCAGTCAATAAGTAATACTTATCCTGGTCTTGAAACTGATTTTCAATGTATTGTAGTAGCAACATTAAATAGGATCATTATATGTAATGAAGAATCAGACTTTGTTTTAGGCTATTATGTCTTTTGATGTTTTGTCTTCTCCTTTTATGGGACATCACTCATGACATCTCCTAGTTAAATGAATGGTTACTTTAGAGAAAAAGTACCGTAACCCCAACCCTCCCAACCTGTTACATATTACATTTACATTTGTTTCAACCCATCAATTTTGCTGTCATCCCTTCTATATCTTATTTTGTTTTGTTCACTTAGTGTTATTTACATTGTATAAAGCTATTTGTAGGCTTCCTCATATTCATCTTTTTACAGATTGGTTAGCTATTTTGGAAAGTTAGGAAGTTGAAAACAGACATCCAGTATGAATATATGAATATTTTTTCATCTTTTTTTCTTCCTCTATAAATGTAAGAGAAGCCTAGACAATTGGCCTAGGCATTAATTGGTTCCTGCTGTACTCAGCATATAACTTTAAAACCATTAGACATTTAAATAATAAAACAATAAATAACAACAGCAATAATAAGTACAGTTAAATGATGGGGCTGAGGGGAGCACGAAGTACGCAGGGAGAGTGGGGTCCTTTCTTAATCCAATAAGCCATCTCCAGAATGGTACACTCCCATTGGGGCCCCAGAGTCAGGTCTTCAGGCTTTATGGAAGATGAGGAGGTTTGATGGGGGTCTCCCCTCAGGGGATTCAAAAGGATCTTCCAAAGGATGGGAGCTGGGACTGGATCAATTGTGTCTAAGGTCTTGGTCATTGAACGAAGCAGTTAAGCATGACACCTGTGTGACTGTTTTGCTCAATGACTACAATGCCTGATGCTTCTGTTTGTGTTTGTGGTCATTAAGCAGATGGAGCAAAAGATCTCTATGCAGAAATCAGCTCCCCTCTCTGAGGAAGGAAACTGCACTGGGTCTTCAGGATCTGATCTCAGTTTCCCCGCTCTGCCAGAGAAGCTTGCTTTCCCTCAGTATATTATTATTATTATTATTGGAAACAACTAGCAGTTTCTTTGGACGGAAGGAAGGGTTACAATCTTTTCAGAAAATCATTTGCTTGGAAAGCGTTGTTTTTTTAACTTTATAAAACAAAACAACCAACAACCATAAGTCTTGCGACTACTACTCCTACTAGGAAAAGTTATTGGTGGGCATCATAAAATTATCTAGTATCATTTCTCCTAACTTTCTATTAATGCGTCGAAGAACATTAGTCAGATATGACCTGCTATCAGGAGAAATCTACTGACATTGTCTCTGAGAGGATATCAATCTCTTCAGCTTCCATAGCATCTCAATCAAAAGATTGAAATTTCCAAGGCCATACATGCATACATACATACATACATTTAAAATTAAAATTAAAAACCCAACCCATCCCCATCACATATTTAGGAAAGCAACCAATGGTTAGTTTTCCTGCACAAATGATACTGGGTGAGAGGAGAAAAGATGGTAGGGGATCTACCAATCTCTGCCCTGAAACTGTCCTTCAGTAAGAACTGTGTGGAAGAGAAAGCTGCAAAGAATATTGCAAGTATCTGTGCTGCCTTTTCTCCTTTCTGTCTGAGTCTTTATAAGTTTTAAAAGGACAATAGTTCCTGATAAGTTTTGAAAGGACAATAGAAAATAAAAACTTTTTAGGTTTGTCTTAACACATTTGTGTTCTGTTCCTCATTTATTTATTTCCTTCCTATTTTAATTAATTTTCATATGAAAGATTAGTGCAACAGCTGGAAACTAATTGTGGATTGGTTTTCATTTGCCACTATGAATTCAGGAGCATCTAACTATGAAGTTAAGACTAGGCTGGAAGAATCCCAAGGACCACTAGATGACAGGAAAGAGACATAATAACAGGACTTCTGGGTACTTAAGTAGAGAATGATTGTCTTTCTTTTTTCTCTTCTGGTCATTTCCTTTCATTTTCCTTTGTCCCCCCCTTTCCACTTGGTACCACTGTCTCTTAATATTTGCTTCTCTCCGAGATCATTTCCTTTTCTTCATGTTTTCCATTTAAGGAAATAACCAATTTACACTCTAGTTTTTAGTAGAATATAACTCATTTATAATTTCATTATAAGATCCACACAAAGACCTTAGAACTTGTCAGAATTCATACTTGGGAGGTGGAGGAGGCAGTGGAAACAAAAACCATCACCACCAACAACAGTAATAACAACAACAACAACAACAACAACAACAACAACAACAACAACAACAACAAAAGGATAAATCTAATTCTTAAATATTGATAGATTTCTACATTTTCTACTTCCAGGAGCATTCTACAGTGAAGCTACCATATCTCAACTGTAAAATCTTGATTCCTAATAAATGGCAGCCAAGAAATACCAAAAACTCTTTGTTGCCATCTCATGATGATCCAGAATTTTGCAACTACTGTAGATCTGATAGTCCTTACTTTAAGTAGCAACAGCGCTAGCACTTAGATTTATATGCCACTTCACAAGGCTTTATAGCCCTCTCTGAGCATTTACAAAGTCAGCTTCTTGCCACCAACAATCTGGGTCATCATTTTACCAACCTTGAAGGATGGAAGGCTGAGTTAAACCTTGAGCCAGTGGGAATCAAACTCTTGTCAGTCAGCAGAATTAGCCTGCAGTACTACATTCTAACCATTGAACCACCACAGTCTTGATCTGGTTATTATCAAAATAAAATCAGATAGCCACAGGGGTGGGATGCTGCCGGTTCTGCTCGGTTCTAAAGAACCGGTAGCTCTGAAGATCAGCAGACACCAAACCAGTTCTGTGTTTGCTGCTGTTTGGCCCACCCGCCCGCCTGGCCTCTTACCTATCCTTTATTTCCTGCTTCTTCAACCTCAGCTGCTTTGCGTGGCACAGCTGAGGTTGAAAAAACAGTAAAAAAGTGGCTTTTCAAACATTGCGCACCTACGTGCAGCGCTTTTTAGCTGGCCAGGCGGCACAGCTTAAGGTTTTTTACACACTTACACAGTGTGTATCAGCCAAAACATAGTTACCGAACCGGTAGTAACACTGGTTGAATCCTACCCCTGGATACCCATTTTTAGTGTGACCAGCAACTAAACAAATATTTCCAGCTTGGTTACAGAATACTTGAAATATAACTGATCACAGTTGATAAAATTGTAGTCAGAAGAATGTTTCAGAGCTGGGAAGGGTTAATATTTTCTTTTAAGCAATGACACATCTCCTCAAATGTATTCTTGCCTTAAAACATTAACATTAATAATATTTATAATAACTAAAAATGTGTAGGCCAATTAAATGGGTTTTACCTGGTGCCTAAAACATAAGACAGATACCAGTTGAGCATCTATGGAGAATGCATTCCAAAAACAGTGCACCACCACTAAAATAACCTTATTATGATTTACCATCTACTTCTGAAAATAGCTTCCCCTGCCCTGCAAATGTGCCATGAAAGCTAATGTCTTTAGCAGTTGTGTGTATAAGCAAAACTATCTGAATCTATATAGCAAGGCGGTGCAAACGTTTTCCAGCCTTGCTTACCATAAAGATTAATGTGATTCAGAACAAACAAAAGATAAAAAAAATGTTGATGAAATCTGGGGAGATGGCATAGCGTAAGTGAACACTAACTTCTTGTGAAAATTCTCCTTACTTTTAAAAAATAATATGAAGCATATTGCTTCTTTCTACAACAGACTAGCATCATTATCTATCCAGTGAATTTAATGAGTTTATCTATCCAATTGCTAATACAAACTTAAACAGTCCTGATATGTGAGTTCTCACATTCACCTTCAGGTTAAAGTCCATCTCAACTATGGAAATTCATTATCTATGTAATTTTGGGCTTGTCATTAGCACTGTGTTGTGTGGGCAGTGTATAACATGGCATCAACCTGCAACTTCTTAAACAAAGCATTAATTCTCCAGTTGGAAAAATGAAGCCTCATAATCCGTGTGTGTGTGTGTGTGTGTGTGTGTGTGTGTGTGTGTAACAGCTAATTTAAGAAATTCAGGACAATGTTGATCTCCATTTTGCTCTCAAAATCACAAGTACTGATAATTCTATCAGCCACCTTCTTTCAAACCAAGATACCCCAGAGGATGATTGTTCTGAGAGTAAAATGATATAGGCCACCTTGAGCTCTTTCAAGAAAAGTAGAAAATAAAATTAAGCATGAATAAATAAACCGTACCCAATATATACAGAAAGGGAGAAAGACAGTTGATTCACTCATAAAGCAGACTGTTTCTCAAAAAGATTGCCTTTTTCTTCCTTATGACTACAGTAACATCACTTCTGTCATGAGAGGCCTATAATTTATTGAGAATTAAAAACTAGCTATATTAAGAATTTGTAGTTTAGGCACTATCCATATAGGTAAACATATTTGACGTTACCTGGCAACACCAGATTTTGTTATACGTTGGAGAGTATTTGAACTGAATCCAAATATAAATCACAAATGTAGCAATAACTAGCTAATGTAAAAACACCTGTATTATATCTCTGAATCCCCATGCACAAATTTAAAGTAGAAAACCATGACACTTTAATGTAGTTTATGAAATTTATGTGTGTTATCAGCATATTCACTGAAGCAACACAATTTATTGAAGAACATGATATTTGATTCCTATCAGCCTTATTAGTCAGAGGGAAAAATTAACTATATTCCATGAAACAAATCTCCCACATAGCAACAGTAAACATTAGTCTATTGCTCCTTCTAAATGTCAGAATCTGGAAATATTTTATGACTTGCATTACTCCACCTTGATGTTGTCATAATTCATCCATAACATTTTCTCTCATTCCTAAGTAAATGCTTAAAAAGGTTGAATCAACCTTAAAATTACTTAAAAATAGACAATTTAAGTTCATGGAGATTATAATACCACAGTTGTCTGTTTAAAGTCAAACAACTGAATCAATAAAATGTTCAAGAAAACTTGTAGAGGACTGCAGTATTATGTTGCCAATCTATGCCTGTTTCTTTTCATTAGCTTTATATATGCTGTTTCAATCACCAAGTGATGCTGAACAGTTCACAAACCTTATTCAGTAACACAGCTTTTAAAATGATAAAACCATAATAACAATGATAAAGCATGTTAACTTCAATAAATGCTTTGCAGTTTTGGGAGTGTGGCTTGAGGCTCATGATTTAATTGGAGTAACTGCTGGAATCCTGACAGCAGAAAGAATATCTAACATGCTTCCCCTGTCAGAAGGAACCAACCTATCCATCATGTATCCAAAGGTTCCTTAAAGAGATTTTTCATGGTTTTACAAAATAACAGTAACAGAATTGGAACTGATTTTAGAAGCCTTCTAGTCCAATCCCCTGCTTAAGCAGGAGACCTATACCATTCTAGATAAATGGCTGTCCACTCTCTTCTTAAAAACCTTCAGTGATGGAGTACCTACAACTTTTGGAGGCAAACTGTCCCACTTATTAATTGTTCTCACTGACAGAAAAGAGGTTGGATCTCTCTTTGTTAAAGTTACTATCTGTTATTTCTTGTCTTGCTCCCAAGCTCTCTGGAGAATAGGTTAACCCTTTCTTCTTGTGATTGCCCTCAAAATATTGGAAGATTACTATTATGTCAATCCTAGTTGCCTGAACTGTGAGATGGACAGCAAATAAATTTGATAAGTAAATCACTTCATTAAATTAGACATTCCCAGTTCTGATCATCATACAGTTTAGCCTCCAGTCCTCTATTCATTTTCGTTGCTCTTCTCTGCACTCTTATGGAACCTCAGATGAATAGGGAATGTTAATATTTCCTGGGGGTGCTTTCTAAAAAGGGGGGGAATATAACAAAGAATGAGTGTCCCTACAATCTCTGTATATGATGGTCTCTCAGAGTAGAGATACAAATTTATCAAATAGGCAAAGGCTACTGTGAGAAAACAGTCCCAAAGAAACCAGCTGCTGAGCAAAAACCCTATGAACACAGGAATAAACTGTAACTAGTGCAGCTCTCAGACTAATTGTTTTCCATAGTAAACTGATTAGTATACATAAGTAGATAAACCATTCTGTTTTCACTGCAGATTGTAATGCCGTTTAAAGGCAGTATCATACCATAGCATGGATGACTAATGACTAATTTATGACTAAATTCCCTGATACCACTAGATGACATCGCTAGGGCTCACTGCCTTAGAAGAGTGAAGAAAATTCTCAGGGATGACTTACACTCCAGTCAGCACTTCTTCACTCTCCTACCTTCGGATAGGAGACACAGAAGCATAGCCACCTGCACCAACAGGCTGAAGAACAGTTTCTACCCGTGGGCTGTCAGACTTCTGAACAGAAAAAAACTTCATGTCAACATAGTATGATAGATTTGCAGGGCCGGTGTGTTGTGCAATAAGGTCACACAGTGTAATAAGATTGGGACTGGGTTAGGGACTTCTGTCCTCACTGTGAGTTGTGTTTAGGGGGAGTACATGAAGCTCAGCCAATCTCATTGTACACATGTTGCACTCTGACAATAAAGATAATAATAATAAGAGTAGGGCCTTCTAATTCAGAAAAGACTGTTAATTGGTGTATAAGATGAAACTGTAGAGACACTTCTAGACGCAACTATCCTTGAACAGGAACTAGAGCATCAGATTATGGAGCAGTTCTGCCTGATGCTATCTGACAAAAATGGGATATCACTAGAATCAGAGAGCTTCCAAATTTAGCCCTCTTGACTGAATGTGAGCCTATTTGTCCCATGTGGATTGTAACAGCTTCCAGGCACATAACAGAACCTCATTTGCATCTTCTGTTGTGCCTGGGATCAAGAGTTAGATGGTAGAGAAGTTACCAAGTATGAGGGGATTCTACCCTAAAAGAACACTCCTTTATCTCTATGCTCTTTGCTGCATTTAGGCTATCTTGTAACTCTGCTTCTCCTCCATTATTATTATTTTTAAACTATTGCCTCTGATCTCATTGTACACATGTTGTACTCTGACAATAAAGGTAATAATAATGATTACCAAGCATCAGTTGGCCTGCTCTATAAAAATGCTATACCGTTCAAAGTTTAGTAGCTAAGTAACATTTTTATGAAAAGAATTTAAGATATGAGTAACAGGAAATTTATTCAAATACTGTTTTTGGAACATGGGGCAAATGAGGACTCTGTGATAGTGAGGGTGTTTATTTGTATTGTGTGGCTTTTGTAGGCTAAACATTGAAAAGATAGTTTATAATTAATTCAATCATTGACATTTAGACAAATTGCATGAAATTGATACAAACGTGACATGGTGGCAGTTATAGTATATCTTGTTGGTTCCTGCCTCAAAGATTGAAAATGCTCCAACATTGCAGAGCTCCTTGATTACGTCCTAAAGTATACCCATGATTATTTGGAGAGAAATCTGTTTATGTTTAACTGGGCTTGATCTTAATAATACCCAAGAGTAAACTTGTCTAGAACTATAGTGTAGATTTCACAAGAACTCTAGAAATAAAGTATTGTGTGTTTTTTTTAAAGTATCAGAATAAAAGAGGGAGAAGTGTAATTGACTTGTTAAATGAAATCTACACTTTTAGTGGAAAAAGGATTAAAAATCCCTCATATTTATTTTTACTATAGCAATGCTTCTAAGCTGCTTCTGAAAGCAGGACATTCTTATATTAGATGACTATATAAGGATACGTATTAAGTATTGCTTGAACTGAAGCCATAAAATTCAAATAGATTGCAAAAGCCAAACACTATGTTGATTCATATTATTCAAGACTTTTTTCAAAAAGAACATTTGCTCAGGAACTCACCCATAAAGTGGGAGTGGTTGTGGCTATATATTACCATTGACAAAAAAAACCACCCCATGTTGTAATCAAGGATTGAAGAAATGTAGATCCTCTAATAATCCGTTGATTTAAGGAACTCTCAGAATCCTAAACATTTCATTTTTAATCACCCTTTTTATATCTCAAATGCTAACACAGTACATTTGCTATTCTTATTTCAATTAAGTGTTGTCATTAAGTATATAGTCAAAACTATGGTTTTCCTAGTAGTAAGGCATGGCTATGAGAATTGGACAGGGGAGTCTGACATGCTGTGGTCCATGGGGTCATGCAGAGTTGGACATGACTTAACAACTGAACAATAAATCCTGAATAGATTATATTTACACTGAAAATCAACACAAGAGTAATGGCAGAGGAAGGAAAAATAGAAATGGGATTAATAGGGAAGCTATTCACCATTATTTCAGTTGAACAGATGTAGGGAATATCAGCACTCCCAAGTTTTTCCCATTGGGACTGGGGACAACAACAATTTCTACTTGCCCCAACCCATTCAGAAAGTTGTGTTTCCAGTTTCGATCAAGTGTTGAGTTCAAGTGTTGCTGTCTAGCTGGCCTAGTGTGAGTTTTTTTATATATATTATGTATTTATAGGGTCACCTATATAATGATTCTAGGCAGCTCGCAACATCCATAAAAACATGGCAAAAAACAAAAATAATCCTTCCCCACAAACACAGGACCAAAAAGCTACTCAGCTCAACCTTCATCCTAGCTTGGAGGAAGAACTGGGTCTTCACTACCTTCCAGAATGCTAAAAGAATAGAGATCCCTCAGATCTCAGGTGGAAGCCTGTTCCAAAGGACTGGGATGGCCACCTAGAAGGCACGTCCTGAGTTTCAGGAATTTTATTTTTTTTTACTTTGGAGTAGGCTAATCCTTGCACTTTGATTGGCTATTGGGCTGAGGTGGAAGTCCTCGTCATAATTTTCCAAGGTTTCTTAGATAAGATTTGCTGGTGTTTCTGTTAGAGGTCTTCTTCTTAGTGTAAGGAATATAATGCTTACCTGGCACATTAAATATATTTGTGACAAAGAGGCCCTTTGCAAATTTTTATCTTCTGCATTAATTGTGACTTTCCTGGAAGAGGAGGCCATTTCCACTTCCACTTTCATCATCCCTTATTTGAAAGTGGGACTGCCCTTGAAGAATATTTGGAAGTTATAGCTAGACCACCAATGTGTTGGCTCAGGTAGTTATGAGTGCCCTTCCAGGTGTCCACATAAAAAACCTCTACTTCAAGAACTGTTTTAGTTGCCAGCTGGCTTCAAGATGCTGGTAATCATCTTTAAAATTCTTCATGGTTCAGGGTCTGGATATTTGCTAGACTGTCTTCTCCCAGTGACATCTGTCCACCTAGCATTAGCATCTCAGCACTAAATCTATTTAAAGTTAAATTCTCCTGAATTACCTAATTTTAATATCTATAATAAAGTAAGTAATAAATAAATAAAAAGTAAGTAATAAATTTCATTGAAGTTCATCATGATTGTTCTCCATGCTGGGGATTGATTTATCACTAGAATTTTATTTTTAACTTCAGTAGATATCACTGAACTGGAATTTTGGAACAGTCTAAAATTAATACGTCCAAACCAACATGAAAATATATAATATTAACACTTAAACAGCAAAGGAAATACCCAGAGCCCCAGAAGAAACCAGCTACAGGGGCATCTGTTACTTTCACGAATCTACGGGAACTCTCCCCATGATATTTTTATCGTTTCTAAAGTATAATTGCTTTTTCTTAAGCCATAAATATATTCCCCATGCTGTAAATAAGTGGTTTAAAAGCATCATAAAATTAATATATAAGAATAAATCTTAACAACCAAATGTCAGGTCAGAAGTATAAATCTTACCTAATTTGCTAGGTCAGAAGGGAAACACACTTTTTAGTGAAGAAATAGCAGGCATCTTCCAGTAACAGTGATACACACACACACACACACACACACACACACACACACACACACACACACTGTTGCCACTAAGATTATTTAAATAGCCTCTGTGTAGAATTTCCAAAAGAAAAATAAACATGTGGAACACAATTAATTTATAAAACTCTCTAAGGTTTATCTTGGCAGAATTCTTTTCAGCAGTGAGATTTTTCTTTCCCTTCCTTTCTTCCAGCCATACACATTTATTTTCATCTTCTCTTCTCATAAAACAGACATGTTATTTAGCTATAATAAAAAAAGAGTAAATTGTTTTTAGGCCTAATAAGAGAAGTCATAGTCTTCCAATGCAGAAAGCTCTCATTTCATTTGAAATGGAATTTGCTACCACAGGGAGTCCCACCCAGACCAATCTTCATTGATTTCAGTAAGCTTTGAAATTGGATTCATGCTTTCATCTTTCCAAGAAATCATTTCTAATTACAAGGCTTCCTTTGAATAACATTAAGGTCATATTTAAGAGTTTTGTGGGATCTGCAAACAGGTCAGTTGCACTGCTGTACCTTCATGTCTTCCCACCTATGAAAATTCTTGCCACATGGAATATGTCCAGAGTTTATTTCTTATATTGCAATTGGCATTCCAATGTAAACCTAAAATATGATATAGGAAGAACTGTCTACATTTCTCCTCACATTTAAAACTCTACTGCAAAGCCAATCAATCTACATGTCCATGTCTATAATGTTATTCAGATACTCCAAATGGTAAATCTTAACCTCCTATTTTGAAGTTTCTGTTCTGGTCTGATGTATCACAGTACAAACATACCCATTGTGCTGTTTTGTTTTAAGGTAAAGTAACATTATACAAACTACAGAAAAGGCCTGTGAAAGATCTGCTCGAAAAGAATGATGTGAATTTATAATTAAAGTCTGATAAGGTGTTAATAATAATATAATAGGCAGAGTCAATATATATATAATATGAATTATAATTTAAATCTAGAAGGAAAAGATTGCTGATATTGTGCACAAAAGATATGCACCAACCAACACACTGTAAAATGGAAGGATGGTTTTATTTGTTTTGTGTTTGTGTTTGTTTATGTTTATTTTTTAAAAAATAAAAAAATGGGGGGGAAAAGGTAAAGTAACATACAAACTATAGAAAAGGCTGTGAAATAGTAAGCAAAGGAATTAAGTCACACAATAGAAGAAAGACAGGGGTGGCATTCAAATGTTTTAATAACTGGTTCTGTGGGCCGGGCTTAGTTGGTGGACATGGCTTGGTGGTCATGTGATTGGCTGGGTGTGGCCAACTCAATATCACTCACATCAAGGCACGCATCTCCTCCCCTGGCCTCTCATGACTGTGGGGATGCTGCAAAACAGTCGTAAGTGTGAAAAATGGTCAAAGTTACTGTTTTCAGTGCCATTGTAACTTTGAATGGTCATTCCACACAAGGAGGGGAAAAAAACTCCAAAGAAGTTCCAGAGACAGGAAGTCTAGTCCTGCTAAGAATGTAATAAGAGTTCATGGAGATGTAAGCAACACCAGAATGTTTCCTTCCTACCTTCCTTACAGGGTTAAGCCAGTAATTTCTTCTAACAACTGGTTCTCCAAACTGCTTAGAATGTTAACAACCAGTTCTAGCGAATAGGTGCAAACCTGTAGAATCACGCCCCTGGAGAAAGAAAAAGAAGAGATAAAACTAAAACAAATTATTTGTATTTCCCTGTATTTTTTGTTTGCAAGCCGTTCTTTCTACTAGGCCCGCACACTTCATATCTTCACACACTTTCATTTAATTTCTGTTTTTAGAAGATCTTACCAGTTCCATCCAGCTATGACTTTCTCAGTATTCCCTTTAACTTATTGGCGTGTCTTTCACATACTAGTTTTGCATTCTCAATTATGATCAAATCACTTCAACATACTTCTTTCATTTATGTCACTATTCTCATTTCAGCGCTAATAATTTCATCTACCTGTTGTAGGCTTAACTCATCTCAGAATAACTTCTAGAAGTTCACCCCATTTTCCTATTTTACAACTACTTTGATCTGATACATTAATTTTCAGATCCATACTTCTTGTATCATAGAATCTATTTGACATTTTTTGCAAATTATTTGGATTTTTAGTTAACACTGAGTTGTTTCTGTAAGTCAATAACCAATGTACCTCTAAACTCAATACAAGCACTAATTAGACATTTATATATAAATATTTTAAATATCCAAGGGGATATTAAACATTTGTTTTAATCTCTGCTCACTATTGAAACATTTATTCAGTAGATAGTGTCAGCTGTTCATCCGAGGTTGAGGGGGTGAACGATAAGATACCAACTCACTCATGTAGTTTCAGTGAAGTTTTTTTATTCATCTCCCACACCACCACAACAGGTAACAGCGATCAAATTATGTTTAAAGTCAGCTCTGGGTTTTGTTGCAACCCAGAGCTGCATTTATAATGTTCTTTTTTGGATAACAACATTATTATTATAATCACCTTCCGGCCGCCTTCACTGCCTAACATCTGGCATTCTTAAATTAAAGAAACATGGTAACTGCACCTTTCCCCTGCTCGATGAGTCCATGTACCCCCATTTGCCTTGTATCATTATTACAACACCACCCCCTTGTCAGGAAGCTGACGTCAGTTATTTGAAGAATATTCATCATAACGTCCTTGTGGTAACAAGGCAAGTAAAAGATTATGGTCGTATCACATCCTGGCTGTCTCGGCTCCAGTCTGTTCTTTAATGGAGTCGTGACAGGGCAGCCTCCTCTACCATGATTCTGCCTAGAATACAAGAACACATTAAACAAAAAGGATAATGGTGTATAGAAGTTGTACAACGGCTCCTGGCTTATCGGGATGACGATTGTGGAGTTTTTTCCTCAATCTATCTGCACACATATCCGACTCATTCACACAGGATGCCTCTGATTCAGGATACCCTTTCCATCGTACGAGGTATTGAATAATATGTCTTCGTATTCTAGAATCTAGTATTCTATCTATTTCAAATTGTTCTGGTTCTCTACGTACTGGTTTCATAAGGTATCTCATCGTTTCTAGTGACACTTGTTTTAAGTAAATTTGTATGAAAAATGGGATGAATCTGCCCTAGCCATGACGGTAATTTGAGTTTAATTGTCATGGGGTTAATTATTCTTACTATATCAAAAGGGCCTAAATATTTTGGACCCAGTTTCTGGCTGTTCAATTTTATTTTGATATATTTGGTAGAAAGATACACTTTATCTCCCACCTGGAAGGGTTTAATATACTTCCGTTTTTTTGTTTGTTTGAATTTTATATTCTCTGGAATCTTTTTCTAATGCTTTTTGTATGTTATTCCAACATCCTTGTATTTTTTCTGCCCATTCTTTAACACCAGGTGGGTCTTCTTCTTGACAGATGAATTCCAAACTTGGGCCGAATTCCATACCATGTACTATACAAAATGGACTGTACCCACTACTGCTATGCAGTGTGTTATTGTAAACAATTTCAGCGAACAGTAATAAATCTACCCATTCTCTTTGTTGATGTGAGATGTACGATCTTAAATATCATTCGACCATGGCATTCGCTCTTTCTGCGGCTCCACTTGTACTCAGGTGGTATGCTGAGCTGAGTCCCTGAGAAGACCCCATCAAAACAAGGAATGCCCTCCAAAAACGCACCGTGAACTGCACCCCCCTGTTGGATATTATTGTTCTGGGTGCCCCATGTAATCTATACACATCCCGGCTGTCTCGGCTCCAGTTCGTTCTTTACTGGAGTTGTGACAGATAGTCTTTGAGTTTACAACCACAACTGAGCCCAAAATTTATCCTGCTAAGTGAAAAATTTGTTGAGTTTTACTACTTTTCTTGCCACAGTTGTTAATGGAATCATTACATTTGTTCAGTTAGTAACATGGTTGTTAAGTGAATCTGGGTTCCTCATTGACTTTGCTTGTCATAAGGTCGCAAAAGAGGCTCACATGACCCCATGCCACTGCCACCGCCATAAGTATGCACCAGTTGCCAAGCATCTGAATTTTAATCATATGACCATGGGAATGCTGCAACGGTCATAAGTGTGAAAAACAGTCATGTCCCTTTTTTCAGTGCCGCTGTAACTTTGAAATGTCACGAAATAAACTGTGGTAAGCTGAAGATTACCTGTATTCCATTTATTGTCGTGCATGGTTTACAGCTATCATGAATTGTTCTTATCAGATTCAACCAACCTTCTATTATATACTCATGGAAAATATTTCAAAACATATACATCTTCAATGTATGTGTTTTCTCTAAATCTACAAACATACAATAATAATTCTTTCTGTCATTCGTACATTTCTCAATGACCTACTTAAGAGCAAAACTCTGCACATTTTGCTGGCATAAACCTTCACTGTACTTCCCAATTATTATTATTTTTTGTCACTTCTTGTATTTTTTCAACTAGAATTCATCCAAATATTTTTTCTGGTACATTAACAAAATAATCCCTCTGTAGATTTTGCCCTGAAATTTCCTTCCTTCCTTACAGTAATAGCATTCTTCCAATAGTTAGATACAGATACTATCTTCACACACATGTTAAACAAGTCACACAGCATTTAAGAAAACCACAATCATAACACTTCTCCAATTACACACTCTACACCTGCAGCCTAGTCATTTTTTTAAAACATTCACTGCATTTACTATTTGTTTTTTTGTCCTTTTTTCTTTGACAGTAAAATTTGTTTCAATTTCATTCTTAACATATCACTATGATTCCTGGACTCCTCTCTAAAACATATTTCAAGAATTCTCTCACTTCAGTTTTATTCCAAATGATTTCAGCCCTTTTATTTTTAATCCCTTTTACTTTTGCAGAGGCTTCTTGGCTAGCTCTCTTCAACCCAATTTCAAAACTACTTTTATTTCTATTAAAACTTCTTGCATTTTCTCCATTTCCTTTAATCCTTGTCTTCCTTCCTTTGAATAAATTATTTGAAGCTGTGATTCATCCTCATGTTCATGGTAATCATTCTCTTATAATCATATTTTTTCCTGTTCACAGCCTTTTTCATTTCCTTATTTCATCCAGGACCTTTTTTCATTCTTCCCAATCTAACTTCATGCCTTTCTACAAACTGCTGTGGTTAATCATGCTCACCTAAAGCAATCAGATCATTCTGAAGTTTCAAATTAAGATTTCTTTCCCTCTCACTACTCAGGGTTCTATTCAGTTTGCACTAAATATTTTCTCTCAGAAGCACTAAGCAATTTCTATGTATGAGGGGCATCTCCTAGATATTGAATGAAGTTCACATGTGTATAGAAAGGGGGTAAGACCTTCTTTTTCACTGATTGTTCATTTTTCTTCTTGTTGTTTTACTTTTCTTTTTCTTCCACATTAACTCCTTTTTAGTACTAATTCTGACACTACCAAATAATGTTGTGTTACACATTCAGGACCTCTCATTATCCTTGTATTCTAATTTTCCTCAATCTTTCATTATGAACAAAATCAAGCTTTTCGATTTATAGTCATTCAAGTAGATTTATACTTTCACCATATTTTCAAATCACAAATTTTCTAAGAAGATGCTCACCATTTATAGTTAAATCTCTTAATGATCCAGGCACTTTTTCTATATCTCTGATTTTACTACCATATATCAATTCATGTCATCTCTATTTTCCCACTCCTGGATCACATTAATCCAGACTATTTAACATTTTTCTACTCAAAACTCATTTCTGATCATTTCATTATGGTCATTTGTGGAATATAATATACAACCATAATTAGCCTATGGATTTCTACTTTCAAACACCCACAACTACTTAAGACCGCCAAATCCTATTTCATTCAAAATTAAACTTCCACTGCCATAGACTTGCATGAATCATCTCCATTTCCAATAATCAGTCCACTTTCATTCAGTTTTATGACACCATTCCCTATCTCTTAATTACAGTCATCTAACATAACTATTTTTATTTATTTCATTTTTGTTAATTAATTGTTCTTTATCATGTACTCCTCATGTGCAAGTCACAATGTTCCATATGCTGTCGTTGCCACCTGATAGGCTCTGTTGTCTATCATGATTGTGATCAATTGAAGCATTCACAGAACATTTGTTTTAGAAAAATAGATTTGAATGAAATGAGAATTCAATAAACTGATTTCATTGAAGCTTATTTCTCAATAAACAAATATGACATTGTGCCTTTTGGAGATGTTGAAATCACTGCCAAAGTTTATTGAGCAAAAGTCAAGACAATTAGATATGTGTCTACTTGAACCCACCAAACTAAACAAAGCCATATATGGTGGATCCCATAGACATGCTGAAGGCCTTTGCTTAGGTTTTCTGTCTGGAGCTTTAAAAATAAATGAGAGCATCAACATGTATCTAAAAGACATACATAGTGGACTGTGGGTCAGACTGTTTGTTCAGTTTCTTTAATAAAGCTGAATGATTACATTAAGTCTTATTTCTTTAACAATAAGCAACATAAAAAAATCCTAAAATAAACTTACAGGATTTTGTGATATGGTATGTGCAGGAATAAGAAAAAATAAGATTTAAAACAAAAAAAAATGTTCCTGCTATTATTTCTGTGGCTTCTGTAAAAAAAAGTGTATAACAAAAACTTAGAAGGCTGTAAGAAAACCTTGCTACTGGTGTTTCATAATGCTAATGGTATGAATTGAATGACTCCCATATAGTTTGAGAGCTGAGAAGGAAATATGTAACATCTAACAATGGAAGCTGTTAAATTTCTAGCCAAGTATTTCAACTCAGCTTTTGGTTACGATGGTGCACAATTAGTGATTGCATAACACTTTCCTAATATCACATTTTTAAAATATTATGCAAATAAATGACATCTGTAAAGTCAACTCAAGCAAGAGCTAATAACAATTGAAATATATAATTTTAGAAATGATCAGTGCAAGTAATACAGAAATGTTTATTTCCCCTGCATTATTTAATTCAGATTGCAAATATGGATCTGTAACCCATGTCTTGTTTTAAGCATGGTTTATGAGCAATCATCTATTCACATTCAATATGTAAGATATAAACATGCTTTAGAAGGCCACTGTAGCTCAATTTATATATCACATAAAGCCAAAACTAATATGAAATTAATTCATACTATGGCTTGGCATAGACAGGGACTTGGCATAGACAGTTGCTTTGTATGACCTGATATTTTTATAAATAAGTAAATAGAAACTGCCCTGCTGTAAAACAATTGCCTTTACTAGCAGAAATACATTTAGGCCCATGAAGGTCTGATTGGGAGCTTCTAAAGAAGCTAACTCATTTTGTAGCAGTTGGGTGTTTGTAATTAATCATAATACCACGACAACACTTTTGCTCGTGTGGAGATCTGCTTCAAAATTATTTCATATACTTGGTGTAACATGAGGTATTGATGCAGTCATATGCTAACATGTGAGAGGCTCTAACATGTGACAGGAAATTGTGGTTTGCCACTATATAATTCTGCCTCTTGAAGACCAGACCAACATCCCTTTCCTTATTCGATTCTTTTTCCATGCCTTGGAAGATGATTGCATCTGCTTCTGATTTGAAATCAGGAGTAAGCAAATTTTTCTGATAAGGGTGCACAGATTGCATTGCTGGTGATGTGAGAGCACCAGAGTGAATATTTTCCTATTTGGGGCTTTCAGCCCCCCCACCCCCAAAAAAATTGCCTTTAGGGTCTGTAAGGCTCAAGGGAAAAAATGGATTTATTTTGGATTTTTAAGGACTTAAATTCAAAATTGAGTTTGATAATCTGAGGGTTCATTAGAAATTTAAAGTTCTGTTTCATGAGAGTCTATTTCTCTTTTCTCCTATCAAATTGTTTGTTATATTGGAATTTTCAAAGTAGGTCATAATATAACTGTTACAGAAAAAGAATATTATGAATTCCAGAATATTCAAGTACTTGGGAATATCCAAAAGGTAATATACACAGGATAGAAGTAATAGATTAACTAGGCATTTGTTGTGGTAGCAACATTATTATTTTTTGGAGACAACTGAAGGAGTTATAGAAACAAAGAAACCAGATGGATAGATCTTAAGGCCCTGTCACATCGGCCGACGGATGCAAAAAGTATGTAAAAAGGACACAGCGGATGAGAAAATGTTCCATCCGTTATTATCCGCTCTCAAAAGTGCCCCAAATTTGCATAAACAGAGCAGACAACAACGGAAAGGAACGGACGGGGAGAGGACGTAGCGAGGATGTTAAGCGAATGCTCCACAGAAGCCTAGCGGATGGAAGCGGATGGAAGCGGATGGCACGTCTGCAAGGCTTTCGGGGGAGCACAGCGAAGTGGATGTGCAGTGGAAGGAATGGATGCAGAGCGGATGCCTAGCGGATGACGTTGATACAGAGCGGACGCCTAGCAGATGCCTAGCGGATGCAAAGCTTTCACTGCGCATGCGGGGAGGATGCATTGCATCAGCCCTGCGGATATAAAAGGATGCAGCTCACAAGCAGGTCACCATTCAGAGGAAAGACCTGCTGCCAGACACATCTCCAGCCAACAACCATGGGGAAGAAGAGGAAGCCTGTGCCATCTGCTGCCAGCCCTGGCAAGAAGGACAGGGCCACCATCCCACCCCCTGGTGCTGACTCTGCTTCTGCTGGGGCTTCTGCTGGGGCTTACTCTGCTGGTGCTGCTCCTGGTGCTGGTGCTTCTGCTGGTGCTTACTCTGCTGGTGCTGCTCCTGGTGTTGGTGCTTCTGCTGGTGCTTACTCTGCTGGTGCTGCTCCTGGTGCTGGTGCTTCTGCTGGTGCTTACTCTGCTGGTGCTGCTCCTGGTCCTGCTGCTGCTGCTGCTGCTGTTGCTGCTGGTGGTGGTGGTGGTGTGGTGGACCAGCCCCTAGAACCTCAAAGCCCTACTGATGAGGGCCCAAAAGGCCCTGCCAGAGGGAGGAAGAGGTAATCGCGCAATAGGGAGAGACTACATGAGGAACATGAGGATGAGGTGCTCGAATGGCTGAGGGAGAACGAGTACCTCTGGCAGAAGGGACACAGGCTCTATCGAGACACCAAAAGGAAGCAGGCGGTTTGGAGAGAGAAGGCGGAGAGCCTGGGCTACACTTCGGAGGTCCTCCTCGGGTGGTGGAAGCACATGCACACCTGGTATGGGAAGCTGCACTTCAAGAAGTCTGGCCAGGCCGCGGTCAAGCTTACCGACCAGGAGACCTACGTGATGGCCAAGTGCAGCTTCTTGGAGGGTGAGGTCCACCAGCGAGGAGCAGCCCCTCTGTCAACCCTCTCTCTCAGGCAGCCCACAGAGAGCCAGTCCTCTTCTGGCCAAGAGTCAGTTTCTGTGTCCAGGCAGGTATCTGTGGAGCACCCCACGATGGAGACCCCCCCGACAGCTGCACTCCCTGTGGCGGAGCGTGTGGAGGACCCCCTGACACAGTTGGAGCAAGGAGAGGCCGCTGCCACCAGAGACCAACCCACAACCACCCCCAGCTCCACCTCAACAGAAAGCAGGCAGAGAGGCAGACCGGAGGGACAGAGCCACACTGTCCTGCTGGAGATCAGGGACACCATCAAAAGCAGCATAGATCTCCTCTCTCAGCTGGTACACACTGACATATCATCCTCTAACAGAAAGCCCTTCCTCACCTACGTCAACCAGACCCTCATGGACATGTCCGAATCACAATACCAGGTGATCAAGGAGAGGATCACAGGTCTTCTGCACAACCCTCCAGACCCAGAGGAACCTGCTCCCAACCAGTCCAGGTCTGCTCCTCCACCCCAGGTGATGTCACAGCCCTTCCAAGGCTTTCCACAGGCCCTCACCTACCAAGGCTATGGCTACCAGGAGTTCCAGCAGTACAGGCAGCCCTTCCCAGTCCAGGCACAGGTTCATCGTACGCCACCGGTGCCACTGATGCCACCGACGCCACAGATGCCATCGACGCCACAGATGCCATCGACGCCACAGATTCCACCGTCACCACAGATGCAACCAATGCCTCACCTTGCTCAACTGCAGACCAGACAGCCCCACTACACTCCTCCTTCCTCCACCCCACAGCCAAGCCCGGCTTCAGTACATCTGTCATCGGTACTGGGGCTGACACCCCATGGCATGGAGGAAGGGGCTCTCAACATCACGGGACTGAGCCAGCTCTCTGAGAGCTTCCTCCAGACACCATCCCCTGTTGTCCTCTCGGGGCCAGGCACCCCAATGGTGCCTCAGACCAGCACTCCAGCAGCAGCCACCTCCACAACACCTGGACCCTTCACCTCTGAGACTTCTCAGAGTGACTGAGAAGAGTGCCAGAGACTGGGTGACTTTATCTTTGCTTGGGACACTTTACTTGGGTCATTTTGCTTTTACAGCTTGTTGTTAATAAAGTTTATCTTTGCTTCACACACTTGGTTCAGTTCTTTTAGTAAATAAAGTCTTGGTGGAAACTTTTAGAAATGGTTTAAGCCTTTGCATGCTTGTGGGATGGGTAAGGATAGCAGTGGGATAGATAAGCCTCCAGTGCAAGCATAGTGGGACTGTATAGTCCAGCCTCCCAGATGCCACACATACGGCCCTTTATTATCAATAATAATGTAATAATTATCCACACATGTCAACATAAACACAACTCTTTATTAAACGCCCTGTTCATTGTAGGCCAACCAAACATACATGGCCCAATCTCATCTGTGTGATGAGACAGGCTGAAGGAAGCATCCATTAAGCATCTACCATCCTGTCTTGCCACTCCACTGCTCCAGCTGGGGAGTTGCACCAGTGTTTCAGGAGGTTGCGCTGCTTCTTCCCTTCACGTGAAGCTCTGTTGTGACCTTGCACATCCACAGTATCTATCAGGTTTCGCCCTTGCCTCCATTCACCAGGCTCCATGTCCCCATTGCCTTGTTGGTGGTCCACGAGCCTGTTCTGCAACGCTGGGTAGTGGGTGCGCATTAGATTGTGCAGGATGCAGCAAGCTTCCACAATGTTCCTCACAGTCTCTGGGAGATACTGCATGGTGATGAGAAGTACCTGGAACCTGTTGGCCAGGATGCCAAAGGCATTCTCCACCACCCGCCTTGCCCTGGACAGCCTGTAGTTGAAGATTCTCTCTTCACGGGTGAGGCATCTGGAGGTGTAGGGCTTCATGAGGTAGGTTGTGAGGGAGAAGGCGTCATCCCCCACGATGAAGTAGGGCACATCTTGTGTGTCATTGGGTAGGGGGGTCTGGATCTGGAAAACCCATGATGAGGTTGGGTTCCAGCCCATCCTTGAGGTGACTGACGTTGTATACCTGGGCATCTGAAGCTGACCCGTTGCCTGAAGCATCGATGTACATGAACTTACAGTCGGCATTGACCATGGCAAAGAGGATGATGCTGAAGAAGCCCTTGTAGTTGAAATAAGTGGACCCTGAGTTGTCTGAAGCTTTGCAGGCCACGTGCTTCCCATCTGTGGCTCCAACAATGTGGGGGAAGTTCCACTTCTGATACCACTGCTCTGCAACTTTCTTCCATCCTTCTTCAGTGGAGAGGCACTGGAGGAGCTCCTCCATGTATTCTTCGATGATGGCCTGCACCACTTCTCTAACCACAATGCTGATGGTGTTGTGTGGCACCCTCCAGCCGTACTGCATGCTCCTGTACGTGGTCCCTGAGGCCAGGTGGCACAGAGTCAGTGCCACCTTCAGCCCAGGGTCCAGGCTGGGCTGGAAGTTGGTGTTTGCCTTGGTCAACCTGGGTCTCAGCCGCTCCACAACTTCGTCAAACGTGGCTGATGGCATCCTCATGAAGTTCTGGAATGCACGAGGGTCTTCGTTCCTGAGCTCCACCATCAGCTTGTTATACAGTCCGTACTTGGCTCTTCTCGTGATCCATCTTCGGACCCAGACACTTCTTGGATGCCTCCTTTTCTTCCCATAGAACAGGTGAAAGAGCCTGTAGAGGGCTTCACACTGTTGTAGAACGATTGCGGCTACCAAAAGGAGTGTGCGACGATCCATGGTGGAGATGAGTGGATGCTGTGGAAGAGCAAGAGCAAGATCAAGGCTGTAGAGGTCTGCACAGCAGGGCTGCTGGACTGAAAGTGAGATCCAGGTGATTTCTCCCCCTTTTTATAGGAAATATCGTTTTTCCACTAGGTGTCCTTCTGCATCCTCTAGACATCCTGCAGACATCCTAAATATCCGAGATACGTCCCCTATATGAACGTTTTTTCTGTTTTAATGCTTTATATGTGAACTGCATCCGCTTACATCCTTTCTACGTCCGTGCAACTAACGCTGTGTGTCCATTCCGCATCCGTTTCGCTTCCTTCCTGTATCCATTTTCTGCTGGAGCGGATGAAAGTTGCACGGATGCGCAGTGGATGCCTAGCGGATATAGCGGATGGGTAACAGATGACGACGGATGTATAATGGATGTTTCCTGTATGCGTAGCGATGTATAATGGACGTGTTGGATACTTTATCCACTCAAAAAGTTTAGTGCAGCTCAAAACTTTTTGAGCGGATGAAATGTCAGTGGACGGATGCTGGACAGATAGAGAGTATGAAAAACGGATGCAGTGAGTACAGAACGGATGCATCGCGTTAACTAACGGATGGCAAGTGTTTCTCTCCGTTTTACATCCTCTTTGCATCCGTTGGTGCTGTGTGACATGGGCTTAACGCTGTGTGTCCATTCCGCGTCTGTTTTGCTTCCTTCCTGTGTCCGTTTTCCGCTGGAGCGGATGTGAGTTGCGCAGATACGCAGCGGATGCCTATCGGATATAGTGGACGTGTAATGGATCACAACGGACATATAACGGATGTTCCTTGTATGCGTAGCGGATGTATAACGGACGCGTTGGATACTTTATCCGCTCAAAAAGTTTTGTGCAGCTCAAAACATTTTGAGCGGATGAAATCTCAGTAGACGGATGCTGGACGGATAGAGAGTATGAAAAACGGACGCAGTGAGTACAGAACGGATGCATCGCGTTAACCAATGGATGGCAAGTGTTTCTCTCCATTTTACATCCTCTTTCCATCCGTTGGTGCTGTGTGACATGGGCTTTAGCAGTATCCTAAAATCAGACCATTCTTTTTGCAGTGCCATAACTGGTGGATGATTTTTTCTCATCGGTTAATGTCATGCTGACAGGACAGTAGTATGGCCAGTGGTACAGCCTATTATAAGTGGTATACGGATGAATCAAGAGGATGCCATTCAGGATTGACCTTAAAATTAAAAATTAGCAAATGGGAACAAGATTTTTTTTATGCTAGCTTTTTTTGATGCTGATCAAGGGTGGCTAGATAACACCTTAACTCAATAGCCACTTTAAGCACTCTTTCCAATAATGTGAGGACAGGGAGCAAAACCATTCATTAGGAACATCGGCATGGTTCTTAATTAACTAGATATAGAGATACTGTGTGTGTGTATGTCATGCAACTATCAATTAAAAAAAATAGCAATAGCAATAGCACTTAAGATTTATATATAACACTTCACAGTGCTTTATAGCCCTCTCTAAGTGGTTTTACAGAGTCACCATATTGCCCACAACAATCTGGGTCCTCACTGTACCCACCTCAGAAGGATGGAAGGCTGAGTCAACCTTGAGCCTGGTGGGATAGTCAGCAGAAATGGCCTGCAGTACAGCACTCTAACCATTGCAAGATAGGTTGGTACAATCTAACCAATCAATCTGCTTTTTCACAATGTGCAGCTGCCAAACTTGTCTGAATTAGGCCTTACTAACCAAAATCTCATTGTTGATTTTATAAACCTTTCTGTTTTTGCACAGTAGATTGTAATCTGATTGACTTTAGGGGTCAAATAACTGTTAAAAGTATATCCAGGGGTACTATTTATTTATTTAAATTTATATAGCAGCCCCGCTTGCCAAAATGGCATTTTGTGCAGAACACAGCTCTATTTTTTTAGTTTTTCATTCAAATAAGCTCCAAGATACACTGACCTAATAAAATACCTTTATCCTAGCCTCCTTGTGCATATATGTATGCATGCATGCACATAACTTTGCCAAAATGAGTTCCTATAAATTTTAGAAGAACAAGGAGGAATGTACAGACTGGAGGAGGGGGGGGGAAGAACTGTTCATTCATTCTCTAGACAGAAAATTCTTCTCAATTTATTTATATGAAATATTCTTGGATGGGAAGCAAACCACTGGCGGCTCATGTGGCTGATCTGGAGGTTATTTCTGTTGTGCCAAAGAAATTAATAGACTGAATAAATTATGCACCCTTCCATGGCAGGTTTTCTTAATCTTGAAACAGTTTCTCAACAAATTCAGGATGCATGGGGAGGGGACATAATTTTCACACTCAATGCGTCTACTATTTTCTATTGAACTGCCTGTGGAATATTCATGTATACTGAATATTTTTGTCATAATTGTTGATATTTTCAGTTAGGGATATAATTTTTATGGATCCACACAATACTACTAAATTCTTAGAACATAAAATCTTAGGGATGGAAGAGACCTCAGAATCCATTCCCCTGCTCAAGGGAGGAGACCTTATTCCACCCAGTGGTTGTCCATTCTATTTTTGAAAACCTCTAGCGATGTAGCACCCACAACTCCAAGAGGCAAACTATTCCATTGATTAATTATTCTTGCTGTCAGAAAATTTGTCCTTACTTCTAGGTTGTTCTGAGAATAATCAATCCCCACTTTTCTGTTTAGCCTCCAGATCCTTCATCATATTTGTTGCTCTTCTCTGCACATTTTCTATGGCAGGGATGTCAACCTCGATTTCATTGAGGGCTGCATCAGGGCTGGGGTGGGCGTGGCCAGGGTGGGCATTGCCACTTGATGTTACTCATGTCAGGGACACCTATGGTTGCCCGAGCGCTCTCTCAGTGAAAACAGGCTCCTGAGCTCAATTTTCAGCTAGGACGGCTTCCTGCAACCCTCTGCCAGTGAAAACAGAGGTGCATTTTCCCTGGCAGAGGCATTGTGGGCCGGTCCTTTGCTGTTTCCAGGGAGGCCCCATGGACCAGATCTAAGCCCCCCATGGGCTGGATCCAGCCCACAGGCCTCGAGTTTGACATCCCTGTTCTATGGTCTCAATTTTTTTTGTATTGTGGTAACCAGAACTATATGCAGTATTCCCAATCTGGCCCATTAATGCAGTGTAAAGTGGCATTCTTACTTCTTATGATGTTATCTCTCTATTGTTGCAACTCTGGGCAGCACTGGCTTTTTTTGGCAGCACACTCCTGGTTCATACTTAAATAGTGATCCACTAGGACATCTAGAGCTCTCTATCACAGTTACTACTATTGAGCCAAGAACCACTTATTTTATACCTATGCATTTAGTTTTTCCTGCCTAAGTGGAGGACCTTATTTTTCTCACCAGTGAACTGCATCTTGTTGGACAGGGCCCAGTGCTCAGGTCTATCAAAAACTTTCTGAATCTTCAGTCTATATTCCAAAATGTTAACAATCTCCCCCCCATGCACATACATTTGGTTTCATCTGCAAATTTGATGAGTTTCCCTTCTATCTCCTCATCTAGATCATTTATGATCTTGAGGATTACTGAGTGTCAGCTTTGGAAGCCATATTGAGATCTGATGATCCCACGCTGGCACAATTGACTCTGGGAAATTGGGAGGGGGGAATTCCTTTGGGTGTATCTAGTTAGACAAAATAAAACTGTTTTGCTGATTCATGGTCAGGGCGCGTTATGCATAGTGAAAAGGAAGTCTTACTTTGGGACGGATGATGATTGGGTCATGTGATGTGGTGATGGGATTAGGGGATGGATTTGTAGTTGTTTACTTTTGCAAGGAAGCCTGGAACTTCAGATTTGGGATTCCATAGACGTACCAGTTACTATCCTATTAAAAAGAACTTTTAGGGAATGTCTGTCTCAGAGTTATTAGTTAGAATGGAGGTTTGCTGGAATGCTGACACTGAGTCCAAGATAGAACCTTGAAATACCCCACTGCATGCTTCCTTCCATATAGATGTAGTTCCATTAAGGTCTACACATTGGGTGTGGTCGCTCAGCCAATTCTGGATCCATCTGGTGGTGGTACTGTCTACTTCACATTTTCTACCTTATTAAGAAGTAGATTGTGATCTACTTTGCCAAATGCCTTAAAGAAGTTAAGTATACTATATGCATAGCTTTTCATTGGTCCACTAATTTAATCACTTTGTCAAAGAAGAATAAAAGTTTTGCCTGGCATGATGTGTTTTTAACAAACCCATGCTGGCTTCTAGTAAATCACCTTGTTCATTGCTAGATGTTCACAAATTTTATTTATTTATTATTAAATTTAACAATAACTCCTCCACTGGCTTTCCAAGATTTTCCCATGTATTGGTGTCAAGCTACTTGGCCTATAATTTGCTGGATCCAGTTTTTCCTCTTTTTGTAGATTGGTATCATGTCAGCTCTTTTCCACTTCTCTGGTAGTTCCCCTGTGCTACAGGAGCTTTGAAAGATTATATTCAGTGCCTCCAGGATTACATCTGCCAGCTCTTTCAAAATCCTGGGGTGCAAAGCATATAGCCCAGGTGATTTCATACAGGGTAGATAAGTATTCTCTTACTATTTCCTTACCTATTTTGACTTGTGCACCTATTCTATCTCCCTCAGTGCTGCTTTTAATAGATTGGGCTATATCTTTTTGTGTGTGTAAAAAACAGATGCAAAGAAGGAATTAAGCAGTTCTGTTGCCTGTTACCTTCTTTCCATCTGTTCCCATTGGTGGTCCTATCAAATTGTTGACTTTCTTCGTGGAAAGAAGGATTTTCTTGAAATTTTCTTCTTTCACTCTTCTTATTTGAGTACAACATTGAAACTAGAGCAATATAATGGGATCCTTTAGAGTGGTAATATCTCATGATAGCTATAGAGTATGTTGTGTAATACTTTTTCTGGTTTTAAAAAATTAGAGCATTCCTGGAGAGAGAAGCATGGAATTACACTTTAAGATATTTACAAGTGCATATCTACTCAATGTGAATTCCATTTGTGAATTTTATGATGGACAGGAGGCTTCGGAGCAGTGAAATTGCACTGCCTCAAAGTGTCCCATTAGCTTGCAAACACTTTGTAGGCTGAGATAGAAGCTTCTGGGGGCCTTGATCTTGCATAATTTCAGACACTCACTAGATTTTCATGCAAAAGGATGAAGGGGACAGCAATTGTGGGGAACATTAGTTATCTCAGTTGGTCAGGGAAGGCCTTGGGTGATTTTAATCAGGTGGCCTGTTCCATCACTAGACCACCCTCCTAATGACCTTCCCTATCTTGAGATACCTCATGTGCACTTAACAATCCATGCATTCAATTAGTGAATGTGTGAACAAAAGCAGGGAGTGATCATGTTCAAGTTACATGATTCACTCTTAGGAATCCTTGGGTTACAAATGTAATTGGCAGGCTCCATTACATTCGTATCTCAAGGATTACCTGTATTCTAAAGCTATATTTTTCAGGTATTTTCTACTTTGAAGCAGTAGGAAACTGAAAACTGCATGTGGTTTAAAATGAAATTCATTCTATTTTATCTGCTATTAAAATCCTGAAGAAACATAAATCTAGAAAGTATAAATTCACAGTTCCTATTAGATCTCAGTCCTTCCATATTTTTGTCCTGCTATTTCAACTAAAGATAATGTATTAAGATAATAGAAAAATCTTATGAATATTTTTATTTTTAGATCGTATTGGAACTGATTGAGTGTTCATGAAGAATTCAAGAAGTCCTTACTGATTTTTCTTCATTTAATTTTCTTCATTTACCTTTCATGACTTGTGATGATTTAGTGAACAAGAATTCTTTTAAAGCAGAATGTATGATATGAAAATAGTAATCCCAGTCAAGTTTATATTAAAGCAGAACATGCTTTAGATTTTCAAAGATTTAGTTCTATTGTGATAATCTGAAAAAATAAATACATAGTAGTTATATAAACTATGAAATGGGAGCCAGTTTGTTGTAGTGGTTCAACACTACATCAGGCTCAACAGCGATAGATCTTGAGTTCTAATTCCATTTCAGGCACTGGCCTTGAGCCAGTCACTTTCTGTCATCCCAAAGAACCATTTCTGAAAATCGTTGCCAAGAAAATTGCAGGGACTAGTCTATTCTAGAATTAACAGACATAGACATAAGCTATGATGACCATGATTTAGAAACAACTAAATATTAATATTCATATAACACAGATGAATTTCTATATCATAATTTTTTTCTTTCCATACAGATATTGGACCTTGCTATTATTCATATAAATTACAACTGCAATCTAAATCCTTCTTTTCTAGGTTATTTTGTATCATCTGATATCAGTCTGATGGCAAAATTCCCAGGGATATTAAATTGCTGTTTAATATATCAAACAGTTTAAATATTTCCTGGAACCAAGCTAAACATAAAGGGAAGAAAATTAAGTCTATTTTCTGACAATGCAACAGAAGTCATTTCTACTTATGAATAATATGTATATTTTTTGAATATACATATTATTGAAGCTGTAATCTATATATTGTACACATATTGAAACTAAAGTAAACCTCATTATACTTGATATATAATTTCCTTCAAATTATAAGAAGCAAAATATCAGCTATCTGAATTTTTGCTCTTTTTTCTTTCTGTGAAGACATTGAAATTCATTGTATTAAACTTATTAATAATGTTGAAATATGAACTTATTAATAATGTTGAAAAATTTTGAAATATGAATATATATAATATTAATGATAATGATAACACCTGTGATTTTTCTTCTTAGTGCATCGCAATATGAGCCAAGCTTGTCAAGGAGGATGTGCAACATGTTCTGAATATAATGGATGCATGTCATGTAAACCTAGACTCTTCTTTTTTCTGAAGAGGAGTCACATGAAACAGACTGGGATGTGTTTTTCATCCTGTCCTCCTGGGTATTTTGGACAACGATCCCCAGAACGAAATGAGTGTATGAGTAAGTTGATGGAATGTTGTAACCATTGCTTTCTAAATTTTGCTTAATATTTGGAAAGTTTTGAACTTTGAAAGCACAAAAAAAATAAGCTTCTGGTTAATTGATCAGATTTTAATAGCAGATATGACTGTTCATTTGAGCTCACGTCAATAAGCTTCATGCTACATATTTGTCTGACTTAAGTATCACCTGATTTATTCTATATCCTCACATTAAATATCATGTCTTTTTTAAGGACAGCATGATGACAACAATAAATCAAGGTTTATTTAGAATCTGAATCTAAAATACAATATTTCATAGATATTATTATTAGATTCACAGTTTGAGACTGGTGGAAACTTAATAATTCAAGTCCTAATCAATAATCTAAGAATTATTAAGTTACCAAGATTTATTATGAAAGTACGTCTAAGATTTAATATTAAATAATATTGTTATTTACATTATGAACCCCCTCTCCATTGAGGGCTGCATCAGGGCTGTGGTTGACCTCAGGGGGCCAGCTATAATGACGTGGGAAAATACCTGAATAAAGCTTACATGTATGCTGTTCAGATTCGTTCGGGTATTATCCCACGTCATTGTAGTTGTGCTTTTAAAGTTGTAGCAAC
>BLBF01000007.1:70521101-70555267 GCA_015471245.1 Laticauda colubrina
TTCTTTCTTTCTTTCTTTCTTTCTTTCTTTCTTTCTTTCTTTCTTTCTTTATTTATTTATTTATTTATTTATTTATTTATTTCCTTCTTCCTTCCTTCCTTCCTTCCTTCCTTCCTTTTTCCTTCCTTCCTTCCTCCCATTCATTCATCACATTTCTATGCCACTCATCACCCCAAGGGTCTCTGGGAGGTTTACAGTAAGCACATGTCTGTTCTTCCTCAAATTAAAATAATGTACGGAACATCATCCTTATAATTTTACAGGAAAGTTCACTTTAAAAATGTCAAAAATTAATATATATAATCTAAACCCTGATTTTCTCAGATATATTAGGATAATGTACACTTCCAGATATGTTTGATCACTCAGTTATATCTTTATGCTCCCAGTTTTAAAAAGAAGCTAGTTGATAAGGTATAAAATTTTATTAAAAGCATAATTGATTTTTCACTACCAAAGACTATCACCATTTTCCTCCTACAATGATCCATGTTGTAGAAACAATGTCTCATAGTCATTTTCTATGTAAATTGGATGCATTATCGAATATGACCAGGAAATGATTGGTTATTTCTTGTACTTCAGAATGTAAAGCTGATTGTGAAGCCTGCTTTAATCAAAATTTCTGTACGAAATGTAAAAATGGATTTTACTTACACCTTGGAAAGTGCCTTGAAAACTGCCCTGACTGGCTGGAACCGAACAATCACACTATGGAATGCAATGATATTGGTAAATAAATTGTTTATGCGAATAACTTTATCCAGTAAACAATTCTAGATGAATACTGTTTTACTACTGTTAGCTCTCTGTCAAGGCATGCAGCTTAACGTTAGCAGAAAAGAGCCTCACACAGTTTATTTTATGAAATAAAAAATGTTTGAATTTTGAATTTCAGAGGGATTAAAGTAGGAGTAAGGTGAAAGAACCACTGAAAACTACTATTGAACTACTGAAAACTATTGAATACTACAAGTATTATTTGCCCAAAAGGTTCTGCTCCAGCTTTCTCCTTACCCATGCTAGGAGTGGTTTTGTATATAATATTTTTTATATTATTTTCAGCCCAGAATTTTATGGTACAGGACCCATCTTTAGCTGAATTAAGAGGCCTCTTTGCTGATTGCAATGGAATGATATAGTCATCATCACATTATTTTGTTATTCATCCTATTTATTGTACTGCTTTTTCACTGTCCAGTATATAGAAAAGTTCCAGAAATCATAATGCAATTTCTTACAAGACAATGAAATTTTCTTTAGCTCATAAGATCCTTTGTTGTGATAAGACAGATTTTATATTTCTCCAGTGATTGTTGGGTGATGCTATAAAGAGTCTGCATGTCACCAGTGGGAAAATGAGCTTTGAACAAATAAGAACTGCAGCCATATTTGAGCAAATGAAAACAACCCTTGGCTCTTCAGAAAGAGTAATTTAAGATGATGAAAATTTATATAGATACTTTTTCTATATTTAATTTACAGACTAAATATCTGGTGTGCATTGAGGTGGGTGTATCTCATTGGCTATCGACCCATATTTATTGATGTCATGTTTTTGTTACAGTTCATTGTAAAATTAATGAATGGAGCCAGTGGAGTCCTTGCACAAAGAATGGAAAAGCATGTGGTTTCAAAAGGGGAAATGAAACAAGGGTCAGAGAAATCCTACAGCTTCCTTCAACAAAGGGCAAATTATGCCCACATACAAGTGAAACAAGAACATGTGTTGTACAAAAAAAGAATTGCCAGAAAGGAGGAAAAGGTACTTAAGATTATTATTGTCAAATAGTTTTATCTAATGAAAATCAATTCCATATAATGTTTATTTCACCAACATTTTTGTTAGGCTTTAATTGTAGTTTTGTTTTGATTAAAAAAAATTGACATGTGTTGATATTGTTCATTTATAGCCTTTGCCTCTTCCAGCAAGCAAAAATAGTTTTTGTGTTTGCCATCAATTTTACTTCATTACTTACAGTAATTCAGCTATATGAAGTTATATGATATGCCTATGTATCTGCTTACAATTAATATGTTTTTGTTAAATACTATTGGAAAACATGATGCGATCAAGCCATAAAATACCATTTCTCACTTGGCAATTGCTATAAGAGGAAGCAGATGTTCAGGATAATTCCAGGGTTAATTTTAAAGCAGTCAGTGCCTTCCAGGAGACAGACTGTATTCATGGAAGGGCCTCTGTATACATGTAGCAACTCTTTCTGATATACAGTGCCACATTGTATTTCACTGGGTGATAGAAGGCCTGTCAAACTGGCGACCTGCACAGGCCACCACCCACCCCAGTTCTGCAAAGGCAAAAATCATTGCAATATGTTATGACATGGCCTTCAATGCAAGCAGATTAGACACCCCTGGTGTATAGCATAGGACAATTTTTTTTACTATTGAGTAGTATTGACAATTACAGGTCGTCCTCGACTTATCATAATTGAGAAGAGAATTTCTGTTGCTAAGGAAGGCAGTTTTTAAATGAGTCACGCCAAATTTCATTCATTCATTCATTCATTCATTTTGCTGTTAAGCAAATTTCTGCAGTTTTTAAGTAAATCCAGCCTCCCCCATTGACTTTACTTATCATAAATTGGCTGGGAAGGTCACAAATGGTTATGATGTATCCCCAAAACCTACAACTGTTGTAAACACATTGCCATTTACACAAATTTTGACAACATGACTATGGGAATGCTATGACAGTCAGAAATGAGGACCAGCTGTCAGTCAACTTTTCAATGTGATTATAACTTCAAACAGTCACGAAATAATGTTTGTAAGTCGAGTATACCTGTTAGGTCACCATCTCTGAGAAATAGATTCTTAATAATTAGTCATATGCTCAAAAGTTGTATTTGGAATATTTGGATCTCGTGGGTTGTAATTTGAATCCAACTACTTTTCTCTGAAATAATATAATTGCTTGCTGACTACTTTTGCATGTCAACCAAAAAATAAACAAGTGCATATCAGAAAGTGGATCACTATTCTCTTCTGCCATTCGCCACAAATTCTTATGCACAGCAGAAAGTTTGAGTGTGGGTATCATAAATTAAATATATTTCTTATTTTGAATAATCTCTGACCTAAGTCTCTAGTCTAAGTTGAAGAAGATACTTCTTTGCTAAAGGTTGAAAAGGGAGAGAATTTTATTTTTAGACTCACTCTGCCATTTCATTGAATCTAACAAGATTTCTCTAAACTCAATATTTAATATTCACCACATGAGGATTCACTATAATTCCCACAAACACAGTGTGAAATTGCAGTATCGAATGTACTAAGTGCTATCTTACAGGTGTAATAGAATGATAGTAATAAAGAAAAGGCTATCTTTTCAAAAGCTATTATTTCTGATTTTATTGCTCAGAAACTAAAATACCCCCAGGAACATATGAAAACTATTAATTTATTTATTATGATATAGCAAAATTCTTAAATGACAGCGCAGATATAAATAGAATAGAAAACATCCAATTAACCTTCTGCCATTTGTAAAGCCAGGACTGAGAGTGTAAAGAAGTAACAGTATTTTATATTCTTCTGAAATTCTGCCTGCATTTTTCAATTTCTATGGGTATTTCTCAGACTACGATGGTCAAGAATTTTAGTTTGGAACTATATAAGTGGACTAAAAGAGCTTTTAATTCTGCATCTTCATTAAAGGCCCTGTCCCACTGCACTTACGGATGCAAAGAGGATGTAAAACGTTAAAAAAAGCTTGCCATCCGTTGGAAAACGCTATGCATCCGTTGTGTACTCATTGCATACGTATTTCATATGCTTTATCCGTTGAGCATCCATCCACTGCGATTTCATCCGCGCAAGAAGTTTTGAGCTGCACAAAACTTTGTGAATGGATGAACTTTCCACCATGTATGATGTAAATCCACAACATATGAGCAACAAACGTTCTATGTTCGTTTATAATCTGTTAAACGTCCGCTGTATCCTCTCTGAATCCTCTGGGCATCCTCGCAATTCACATCCGCTGCAGCTGAAAATGGAAAGAGGGAGGAAACAAAAGGTACACTGAATGTCTACACAGCGTTAGTAGCACGGAAATAGAAAGGATGCGCAGTGAACGGTTTGCATCCGATGTACATCCATGCAGCATCCCCTTTCTTTCCTTTAGGCATACATGATGCATCCGCTTCATCCACTATGTGTCCACTTCGAAATTCTCCCCTGGAACCCCTTTGGAGGTGTCATCCGCTTCCATCCGCTTTCATCCGCTAGGCTTCCTATGAACATCCGTTTTACATCCCCACTACATACTACCCATGTCCATTCTTTTCCTTCTTTACCGTTCTGTTTATGCAAATTTTCACCACTTTTTGGAGCGGATGACAACGGATGGAGCCACCCCCGAAATTTTTGCTCGTCCGCTGTGTCCTTTATGCATATGTTTTGCATCCGTCAGCCAGTGGGACCGGGCCTTAAGACAGAGGCACTTCCACCCTTTCACCCCAACAGAAGAAGATTAGGATAATTTCCTGTTATGTTTAAATCATGTCTTTGAAATCACAGGAACATTCATATAATTAGTATATGATGAAGTACAGTAATACAACAAAGGCACTTTATTTTGTATATAGAATCCAGTAGAATGTCCTTTGGTGCATTTCTAGAACAATCTTGAATTAAATTCCAATAGCCCAACCATTCATTAATGATAACTGTGTTTCTTCATAATGACAATGTGATATAATATAAACAAATTTAAATTATTAATATATTTGGTAATTTTATTTGCATCTTCTCAGATACCACCCAGACATCATTAAAATGTAATACAAAGAAAAATAAGCTACTCATATAGTGGTGTTTTTTTTTTTGAAACAATGAATGCATAATTCATTTCTGTTCAGTTTCGTCTATTTATAATAATAGAATTTTCTAGTAGCAATTAAGATTTGAAGACATGTTGTGAGGTCCATTAAAAGGAGAAATAGCTGGAAGTCTTAAAAAGTAGCTTACTCACTGTACTTAGCTTTTATTGTTTCATGCTTATTTTTTAATAAGCTATTAATTGCATTGTCACCTTTAGGATAACATATTGTTAAATCATGATCATAGTCCTGGGTTTTGGCTTGAAATAATCTGCTGCTGTTAGCCAGTTTGAAATCATGTTTTTGTTATATTATAGTGATTGCAACAGCAACTTAGTGTGATGTACAAATAAGGTTGCATAGTTTCTTTTCAGATTCTTGGCTTGTTTCTGGTTGGATTTATGCCTTATCCACTTAATCAGAAGAGCAAGGGGAAAAAGAACCTCTCATGAACAAAATATTAAAAATAAAATAGGAATTAGCCAAACAAGTCCCAAAACAGACTTATCCTTTAATTCTGGATTCCTCAAATAATGTCCACATAAAAGTTAACTTGAGTAACCTATGAACTTATCTCAGCAGTTTCTGCAATTTTTGCAATTTTTGTCCCTTGAAATATTCCACTGTAAACTCCACCCTTTGGGGAGCAGGTTTCATCATGATGCATGTAGATAAGGGGCCACCATCACTCTGACCCTATCACTCTGATCCCATGTTCACTGCTGACTCAGCCTATAAACAAGGACCTATACGCCATGCACCTGACATGGCATATAGTGCTATAGTGGGAATACTACAAGTGGGAAAGAGTTTATTTTGCCCAGAGCTCTATGCATCTTTCATAACCCTTGGAGTAATGGTAATATTGTACTTTGCAATCGAGAATAAGGCTGTTAACCCTTTTAGATAATATTATATTTATAGATAGGAAGATAAAATATTTCACTCCCAGAAAATAAATATAACACGCTGAAATAAATAAGAAAGCAAATAAATAAAATATCTTAGGGATTCTGCAGATGGAGCATATTGTTCCTGCATAATTTTCTTGAACAGCCTATGAATGATATCAGTATGGTTACGGTTAATACTCTTTCTTTATAGGCTGCAGAGGATTCAAAATTAACATGATAATAATTGTTGTAACTCAATGTTGACATTTTTACCTACACTGCTGGGTCATCATAACTTGGAACTGCAACTGTAATTCTACTACTATAAATGATTCATTAGGTATTGGGCTTTTAATTGCTTATTTTCTGCCAACAAATCCTCTTAATGCATGTTTTTTCCTTTCTCTTGCAAGGAATGTAGCATATTTCTGCTTCATATGAACCACTTTAAAGTAGGTTGAGAGTTCCCAATATAAAAACATTTAGCTGAATTGGCATTATCAATGTGACTAAAATGCAACAGAAGGGAACAAAAAGAAATAAAAATTATGTTATTGTTCTGGACAACTGGACACATGATATATTATTAACTATAATTTTAATCTGCCCAATAACCCAAGTTTCAGGGACTAATTACATTTTTAAACTCATAAAAAGCAAATGAATGAATAAATAGCCCAGGAAATGTAGTAGATAAAATAAAATCCATTATTCTAGTGGTCACTTAGGATCAAATTAAATATCCATTTATAGAAATGCCTCAGGATGAGGCAATCTACCTTATGTGATATTAGTTGCATGAATGTAATGAATTTTAAGTTTATACAATGTAAATAGCAACCCTGAAGAGACTTCAGCATTGATGAAATTGCATAGATGGAAAAGGTGATTAGACAAAAACTGCTTCTCCTCAAATGCTTTTTGCATTAACTGTTTCAGCCTGCCAATCTGTCTTAATACAATTGAGTCAGAATATTCATCCTTCTGTCTAATGCAGTTTTCTTACCCAGTAATCATCCATGACAGCAATTTTGCTACAGATTAAATTTACATTATTTCTATATCAAAATTGGTCCTTTAGTTTCCTGCTTCTTTGAAATGCTTCCTGTTTTGCTACCTTTTTCTCAGGGAGCTTGAGAATTTCTTTCACATTTCTTTGATATTATTGATTTTTTTTTTTTTGCTATTGCCACAAAGTAGATATTTGTCTACTACTCTGTAGGCACTCTGCTCTGGAAAGGAGTTCCAAGCAGAGAGTTTTGCTTGATATCTTTCTTCGTGGGCTTCTTTGAAGTGTGCCAGAGTATATTGACTACTGGAGAGATGATTGTACACTGATGGAACCTCAGAACTATCTTTTAACCATTTAATCTATCAGAATTCCACTAACATTTCTCTTGCATTTCTTAATATATTTATCCAAGTCCATCTGTACTTGAGATCAAGAAAACTTTTCCAAATCCAGGAAAGTCCTCAGATTCTGCACAAATTTCTGTTTGAACATTGACAAAAAGTAATTGCCTTCAGAGCATATTTGGTCATGTACTACGTTAATACTTTCTGTATGTTTGTCCTTCCTTTCCCTCATTCTTAAGATGGGCTAAAATGTAACTGAGACATCTGCTGTATTTTATGTTCACAGTTACTTGCCAATTGTATAGAATATACTGCAAGTAAACAATTTATTTAAATATATATTGAATATGTTGAGACTCGCCTGAGGGCCCGCTTGTCCTCCTTCCCGTCAGCAGAGCTCTCACCAAGGCAGTGAGCGCCTCCCCGCCGGCCCCTCTGCTCATCCCGCCAGGGCCGTGCCAGAGCCGAGCGGGCTGGGCAGAGCTGGGAAAGCGAGCCGCGGGTGCGTGCATGCCTCCTCCTGCCCCTCGTTCCCAAATCTCGCCCAGGCGAGCAGTGCTTCACTTGCTGTGCAAAGCCGCGGCTTCCTCACCTCTCAGCAAGCAGAAGGAACTGGCTGCAGCCTCCTCCTCCTCAGCCGCAGGGGAGACCTTGCTGAGAGAGAGAGGGGGGGGAGAGATCTTCTCGGGCGAGCGCCTTCCCTCGGAACGTGGCGACGGGAGCACCTGAAGCCAAGTGTCTCCTCAGAGCTTCGGTTGCAGGGAGGAGCCCTGACTGGCCGCATGTGGCTGCGCCAAACGCCGTGGCACAAAACGGCCTAGCCATTTTTTCGGGGGTCAAAAAAATATAAGGCTCAGCCTTATAATGTGAGAAACACGGTATTTAGTTATATAGTTTAAGTTTAGCAATTAACTATAGAATAAATACTTTTAAGCTGCTTACCAAGTCAGAGTACATAGTTTGATTTTTTTTGTATTTATGGTTCTTATTAATTTATCATTATTTTATCTTAAATAATTTTATCCTTAATTATAAAAATACTTTTTTTCTTCAAACGTTAGTAACTTAATTAAGTTTAATTAATTAAAACAAGTAAGCAATAAGAAACTAAATGTTCCATAATAAGGAATTGGAATGTAATGCATATTTTTGTATAATAATGAACAGAATGTGCATAACTTCACATGAAGGTTCTAATTTGTAAATAGATTGTATGCACACAACTTTGTGCATTTTTCCAATACATTTATTCTGAATCACTTAAGCATAATATATAGAGGCATGCCCAATCAATAGCATTTTATTTGTGGAGCAGTTTTGAAGTTGTTTCATATCCTTACTGTTAAATACAGGTAGTTGTCAACTTACAACAGTTTATTTCGTGACCCTTCAAAGTTACAATGGTACTGAAAAAAGTGACCTAGAACTTTTTTCATACTTATGATTGTTGCAGCATTTCCACCCCCCATGGTCACATGATCAATATTAAGATGCTTGGCCACTGACTCATATTTATGACAGTTGCAATGTCTTGGGGTTATGTGATCCCTTCTGACAAGCAAAGTTAATGGGGAAACCAAATTCACTTAACAACCATGTTACTAACATAACTATGATGATTTACTTAACAATGGTGGCAAGGAAGGTTGTAAAATGGGGCAAAACTCACTTAACAAATGTTTCATTTAATAACATAAATTTTGGGCTCAATTGTTCTTGTAATTCAAGGACTTTCTGTACTGTCAGTACAGCTGTTTAATTTTTGGGTGATTCCATTGAAGTGACTTAAAACTAGCATCAACCAGCACTGAAAATGCTTAATACAAATAGCTTTTTGAATTGAACTTTGCAAACTTATGATTTCCTCATGTATGAAAAGATGCCAATGAAAAACAGGACCAAAAAAAGGGGATAGTATGATGTCTTACACTAGTGTAGCAAAGTAGCACCAGTACATGATTAGATGGATGGAAATGTCTTTGGTTAATACTGTATTTTAGTGTTTGAGTATTGGAAATGTTGTTAGTGGAAGAGAAAGGATGGGCAGGGAGGAAAAGAAAAACAAATAATATATAAGCACCTCAATTAAGCTCAGCCAAAGTATGAAGAACACGTGGAGGAATAGACATTTTAAATATAATGATGGCACAATTTAAGACGGGTTAATTATTTTTCCATGAAATACTTCCATGCATAGAAACTCAATTCGACCATTGTTAACCACCAAGTTCAGGAAAGTTTATTTATTACTCTGTTATTAACCAGGACTTTATGGGAGTCTTTGAAAGTGGTATTGAGCCATTGGCATTGAATTTCTACTGCTTGTTCCAAGTATCACCTTCGGTATAGTAAAGGAAAACTGGCAAAGTATGGTCAGTTCCATTCATTAGGAAGTGGCTTAGAAAGTGTCCAAGTCAGCGAAGGCATCGGAAAAACTATTCACATCAGGTCCAAAAGTCTGTTATATTATCTAGTCTAGACTCCTACCTTATATAAACCACATTTATCAAATTGTCGTGACATTACTAACAGTCAACTCAAACACAGTTAAGCAATTAGGATACAATAAATTGTAATTTAGTATTTCCTTTGTATGAGTTTTAAGGCTGAATTAATAGAGAACAAATCTTCATCTTATACTATATAGTGGTAAAGTTGTTATAGATTCCTTGTAAAAAAAAGATTTAGTAGGTCTCATTTGTTTACAGTATTTACAACCTTTATTCCTGTTGATTGGACACAAAATGTTAAAGGCGAATATATGTGTTCCAGGATAATGTTGCAGGATCTAATCTGGGTCTGTCACCGGGACCAGAGGTTTTGTCTTCCAAGCTTTCAGGCTCGTTCTGGAGCTCATCCTCAGGGAACTTTTCTCTGGCAGAATGTGTGCTTTGGACAATTCTGTGTATATTGTGCCTTGGGAGATACTTCCAATGAAATCTACCAGATCCTCTGCATGGATTGCTCTTGTGACTATATAGGACAGATGGGGAGGAAGCTAACTATCAGATTGCAAGAACACACTTGAGTGGTTGGATGAGGAGATCCAAACTCATTGGTAGTCTCACACTGCAATAAACAAGGACATATATTTAATTTTGGAGTTAAGATTGTTGGACGAACAAGCACAAAAATATCCAGGGACATGATTAAAGCCTGAGTGACAGGGCCCTCATCAATCAACAGGACTCTTGATTTACCCCCAGTGTCAACTTGTAAAGCATTCCTTTGCCTGTTTTAGAGTTGCCGTAAACAGGGGTGGGGAGGAAATCTGAAGGAGCAGGGTGGCAGTTTAAAACCAGAAGTACATTCCACACTTATCTCACAAAGATTGTAACTAAGCTACCAAATCTTCTGCCCACAAAAATCCTTAATTGGAGAATGTGATTGATGACACCCAGCCTGTGTGTGCTTCATTGGAGAATCTGATTTATGATACACCCAGGGGGGAGAGAGGAAACAGGGTCACAGGGGACTGTAAAGTACGTATGCCAGGGTTGGCTTCATACAGGCTAATGCCAGACATGTTGCTCTTAATAAATCTTCTGGTTCATGATTTAATTAGGGCAATCACCAGAATCCTGACATCCTGCATATCAAGTACATAGGAGATGAGGACTTGGCAGCACAAGGAAACAATAGTCAATGACTTAATACTCAGCCATCGGAACCCCAATCTATATCTAAAAAGCGACACACCACACAGGCACCATATAAATACCACACAAAGAATAACCCAAAATACACACACTCTACCAGAGAGAGGTTTCCTGAGGATGGACTCCAGCAGAAGTCCAAAAGCTCAAAAGTCAAAACCTCTGATCCTGGTAACCAATCCAGAGTGCTCCTGCAAGAAAATATTAAAATTAAACATAAAACCATGGGACAATGATGCAAACACCATGCAGCAAATGATTAATTTGGCATTAAAACTGGAAAATAACAAAGGATTAAGGTATTTATATATAACCCAATTTTATAATACATCAAATTTAAATCAGAAGAAAAATCAGCCAGTCTTATCTACACATGAATTCCAATTTTGCAGCTCATAGGGAGGGATTCAGCTCCAAGTGGTGCATAAAAGTACATTTCAAAAGATAGAGAGATTTTTATGAACAATTTTATGTTTAATAGGTATTAACTGACATGTGTTTCAGACATGTTTGAAATTGAAAAAATATGTTTCTACATAACACATGCTATTTGGACTATTTGTGTGTATCCCTATAGTAACTAACAACAGCACATTCAGTTGCATCCAGTAAAACATTTATTCAAGGCAAATTGAGACTGGGGACTTATTAAGAAATAGTTACTCCACAGCAGTTGTTTAAGTAGTATTACATTACTGGTAACCAAACTGCACTTATAAATGCAGAAGAATTGTATCATATATTAGCGTTTTAAGGACAAAGATATATTGTAACTGGCCCTGTTTCCATAAGATGCTTAACTCGCTCAGTCATTAAACCAGTCAAATTGCATCACTGATGATTCTGGCAGTGCGCAGTAAATACTGTAAATCAACTAAGTACTTTTTTGAGAATATTGCGATCCCATCCGCTTTCTTCAGATGGCATCAGATATCTAAACACAGTCACCAAAGAAGCATTGGTCAACTCTTGAAAATTAGCTCCATCAAATGGAACAAAGCCAGTACCTACATTGCAATTAGATAATCTAATTTGGCATGTTACTATAGGTAGTAAATGGGGCTAAATTCAGTCTCCTGGAAACTTAGCTGATGGTGTTTCTTATTTCTTTTTTGGTGTTCTCATATCATACATAAAGTTGCTGCTCTCCACTTACCAGTGGTGGGATTCAAATTTTTTTACTACCAGTTCTGTGGGTGTGGCTTGGTGGCCATGGCAGGGTACAGATACTGTAAAATCTCTAGTCAGAGGTGGTGTTTGCCAGTTCTCCGAACTACTCAAATTTTCCGCTACTGGTTCTCCAGAGCTGGTCAGAACCTGCTGAATACCACCTCTGCCACTTACCCAATTACAAGTATGTGGGAATAGTGCCGTTGGTTCCAGAATAATTTAGGAATTTAACTCATTAATTTATAAAATGAATAGTTGATTAAAAATGTGCATCAATTAATAAATACTAGTGAGTGATCCAAATGCTAGAACATTGAAATATGGATAATGGCTTACCTACAATTTATTATAATTTCATCATATAATTAGGGTTACCAGATCTGGGCTGCAAAGCTCCAGATAGGTACTAGATAGAAACAAAGATTTAGAGTATTTTGTATCTGTTGCCATCCAGAGATTGTTTAGATCTTCACAGCCAGATAGAACAGTCCAAACATTGGGCACACTATTTATGAATTTTCATAAATATTTCTATTTATTTGTTATATTGCATTGAGCTACTACCTGTTTTAAAAATTCTATTTCTCACACATATTTTGCACAAATTCTGTGAGGTAAATTAGGCTGAAAGATCATGAGATGAGATGAAGACATTGAAGACAGTCTGAATCTAGAATAACTATGTTACCCTGCTCCATTCCTTCATGATTAATTTGGCTGTTTTAAATTAAATTAAAATTAAATTAGCTCCACTTTACAAATTTTAGATGGACAGTTCTAATCTGTTCCATCAAACTTTTAATGGTATAAGATCCTGTTTTATTTTCTAACTGCAACTTTGATTTTGGACTTTATTGAAGTGAATGGTTCTGTTTCTTTTTATTGTTATGATATTAAACAAATTGTACTTTTATTGTATATTTGCAGTGTCGCATAGACAGGAAGTGATTCTTGACAATTAAATAGAGAAATCAGGATAATTAGGCATTTATATTTTAAATATAAATTAGACTAGATTTACCCTTGATCTTAAAAAGCCTATGTATCATACACAAAAATTCTAAAAAGAGTTGGTATATCTAAAACACATTGCATTTATTAGTGAGGAATCACAGAGCACAAGTACTGTAGGCTATATGAAGAAATACTTGTGTGTTTTGAATCTCTGAACAAATCATTAGCATGCTAATCCATAATAGGCTTTGAGGACAGAATTATTTGGAATCCAATACACTATGAAATGTGTAAGGTGGCTGTTTATGGTTTCCTGCATGCCTAATAGTACTCACAGTTTTAGGAAGAAAAAAAAGGAGGATATAGGACAGTAGAATTTTATTTGTAGTGTATATTGTAAGACAAAGCTGAATACTCAAATCCAAGCAGAATGAATTACTATAGTTTAGATTCCCATGAAATAACTGTTGTGGTTTTTCTTTGCATTATTTCTACTTATCATTTTTTCATAATGATTATACTGATCTTATTTCTACCAATTCTGCTTTTTAGGCTAGAACAAGACATGTTATCCTAAAGTTTAAATTCTCTACCATCACTTTAGTGCACAGGATATCATTGGAATTAACATTTGACATACAGTATATCAAAATAACTGGAATAAGTAATATTCAACTAATCATGGTAAAAACTACATGTCCCATTTAGTCTTAACAATAAATGGTGCCATTCCATTGCCTCAGTGCTTGGATTTAGCATTTTGTGGCACAGCAGCAGTAACATCAATAGCAGCAGTAATAGCAGCAGCTGTAGTAGCAAAAAAAAAAATGTTTGAAATGCCTGTTTCAGGCTGTTCACAATATAAATCCTACAGGCTTCGCAGCACAACTGGGGAAGGCCCTGAAAAGAGAACAGTAAACATTGCTGTCAAAATGCTCCTCTGTGCACCAGGCAAAGTTGTGGACTTTGCCAGGTGCCAAATTGTGCTCTACATGGCTTATTATATCTTTTTGTTGCCTTTCTTTTTCGTTTTGTTTATAATAAAAATGTGGCTGCACTTTCTTTAAAAGTGGTGGGTTTTTTAAAAATATAATGGTGTTCTTCATTTTTCATTATGTGCCTTACGGAGGGTATTTTTGTGTTGATCATACATGAAAAAGGAGGGGACTCAGTATTGTATATTTGTTACATGTCAGGGTATACGGCCTGGTGCAAATGTAGACATTATTACACATTAAATATCAATATAGCACATTTAACCAATGCAAAGAACTGTGACTGGATATCCATGCATCTGCTTTATCTGACTAGTCAGTGTTAATTTTCAATGAAAAAAGTCTACATTTTTAATCTCTGAGCCCTGTTATCTTTGAAGAGTAAGCCAACTGAACCCAACTGGACAGAGTTCTCATGGCTGTGAGCTTGGCTATCTATGTTCTGCATAGGCCTCTCAGGAGGTAGCATGTAGTTAAGACCAACCACTGGTTCATGCTTTGGTGTGGGAAGCATTGGTATCACCTGCCTAGAACGAAGCAGTGGGCCATTCAATTCTCAAGAGGCCATCCTTGAACCCAACAGTGTTAGATACCATTTGTCTGGTTTCTCCAACCTTCCTTTTTAAGGAAAAGTTAGGGTGGCTGGTTCTCAGCTACAGAGGGCCCTTGTTGTACATGGTCACTTGTGCCTTGGTTATTTCTTAGTTGGATTACTGCAATGCAGTCTCTGTTGGGCTGCTTGTGAAGACCAACTGAAAGTTCCAATTAGTACAGAATCAGCAATACACAAAGTGAAGGATATTTCTAGGCTTACCCACCTGGCTCCTAGTTTCTTTCTGGGTGGGATTCAAGGAGCTGATTATTACTTTCTTTAAAGCTCTATATGACATGGGACCAGGTTATTTGCATGATTGCTTCTCCCTAAGGACATCTGCCCAACTTCCAGATCAAATACAATCAGCATGCTCCTCGTCCTTTCCCTTAAATGTTGCCATGTTATGGAATTCAGAAAGTGTGCCTTTTCTGCGGCAGCCCCTGCCCTATGTAATATTCCTGGCTCCCTCCCTTTTAATCTTCCAAAAAGCAATCAAGACCTGGCTTTTTCCCAAAGTGCTGGGAAAGGGGGAATTAAGTTTAGTTATGGCAACTGGGTTTTTTTGGTTTTATTATATTTTGATTTTAATATTTTTATTATATATAGATGTGGCTTTATCTTTAACCATGATTTTATAGGATACATTTTGTTTTCCATATCTATGTTGGACATTAGAAAATAGTCTTCTCTTGATAAAGAAGAAATAGGTTTTCTATCTTTTTTCCCACATAAAGTTTAACTTATTTTCCCAACTCAGATGGGGTCACGTGCTTTGAAAATGCTATGGTCACAGTAGTTTGCCTATATCTAATATGTTAGTTTGCTAGACAATGCATGCATTATTCATCTAGCCCAAAAAAATTATTGTCAGACTTTGGGAGGATGATATTAGACTTTATATCTCCTATTTCTTAAGATCTTACAATTATGGAAACAAAAGTGTTATTGGCATAAGAGAAACCTGTATTACACTACAAATTATTTGAAATATGTATAATTTATTGGAGAGGGATAAATCTACTTTGATTTTTTTAAGCAATTTTTTAAAAGAAACAGTTTGAATTAAAATCATTTAAACATGAAATCAAATAATTTCATTTGGCTGCTCTCTTACTATAATATTGTATTTGAAATAATTTAGATATGTGGGATAGGAGCATCTGTACCTTATCATGTATAACTTTTCCTGATTATTTCTTGAAATGCAGACTAAACATGCGATTCTGACATAAGGCAGCATCACATTTGTATTCCTAGTTTACTCAAACATCTTTGCCAGCTGAACTAATGTCTCATAAAGAACAACTATGACCTCAAGGGAATCTTGTAGGAGGCACTAAATTGTAGAAGGCCAAAAAGAAGTTACAACTATTTATACCAAAATTCCTGATCTTAAGTCATACTATATACATATATCATCCCTATATTATATTATATACAAGACATATATATGCACAGATTGTTTAAGCAGCAAATCCCACTATTATATTTTAGAACTTTTCAAAATTCCATCTTGTTTAATATAAGTTTCAAGAGTATTGACCATATAAGTATTGCTTTTCTGCATAAACAACAGCTTGATTATAAGTTCATGTTTTATAAATGGGTGGCTACATGTGCAAAGACAATCTTACTTGCAGGGACATTTTGTTGAAGGTTAGGAATTGCATACCTACTAACAAGCATTTTGGAGATGACTGCACACAAAATTGGGAAATCTGGTTTTCAAACTCTACATGAACATGAAAGTTATTGGCTGCCATTGACTCAATCCCCTCACCTTGATCTCCCTTGTATCATTAATGTGATAATATCATGCAATTAATACTCAGAACTGAAATATCAAAAAAAACCCTATCATTTGGAAAATATAGATTCTACTTCCTGTACCTGTGGGACTGTTCTAATAAAAACACTCCCATCATGATAACATTTCTCAAAAGCAGGGAGTCTGACATTTGCTCTTCAATAAAAGCACAAATCTCCATACACTTAAAATATAAGAAGTTAGAACTATTTGTTGACAAAGGAAATTAAAGGGTCTGAACAGATACCTTGTAATAGGAGGAATGGAATCCTTAAATTTTGTTTTGGCCAGGATCTGTAAAGTTCAGCCTCAGGGTATTTGAAATTTGACCTATCTCCAAAAAATTGGTCATGCTTGGTCATAATTCTGCATTGATGGAATGTAAGTGGTTTGAAGTGATCTGTGGGTAATAAAGAATTATATCAGTACTTTCTTTGCAGAGCTGGTTCTTCAGCTGCATGTCTTCTTGAATTGTTACCTTTTTCTTTCTTGTTTGTGCCACAATAGATAGCTTGGTTAGATGGACATTATAAGTCCTACCAGGTATGCAACCTAAGTAAGTGGTTTCACACAAACCTGAATTGCTACCATGTCCAGACTAAATTATAAACCATATTTTTCAGGATAAAGGCAGGGAAAGACAAGCAGAAGCAAATAAATAAGTAAATGAATCAGAGAGCTTCAAGTAACATATTATGCCTCTTAGTCCTCTAATTAAAAAGTCAGAAAATATAATTTGTCAAGTAAGATTAGTTTATTTTTGAGCATAATGCTTTCCTTACAACACTTTAGTTTAAGAAAAAAAGAACTGTTATTAAAAAAAAACCTCTATCTTTGAAGGCCCATAATATTGGATCAATATTAAATTGCAGTGTCTAGTGCATAATTCTGTCCATCTTCTCATTCTTGCTATCATAAAATATGATAGTACTGCACCTGTTTAGTCTCACTCATTCTTGGTTTTTAGCATAACCTATAAGACAACATTACATTGTGTGTGTTATGTCTGTCCCTTTATGATTACATTGTCTGATAAATCAGATGGGTTCAGAGAACACAAACACCATAAAAATGAAACTGAACATAGAATTCATTCACTCAGAATCAGAACAGACTATGTCCCCCCCCAAAAAATGAAATTTACAATGTTCATTTTAGAAAAATCTTTATTTGAAGGCATTTCAAAAGATGAGTTTAAAAAGCACAAGGGTGCCCCCTAGTGGAATTTTAGCTCACATAACTAAGTGCAATGCATTACAAATCTATTCAGAATTACAGCAGTTTTTTATTTTATTTTGAGCACTTGAAGAAATCTGCATCCACATTTTCTTTAACTGCATGAATCACATTGCAAATTATTCTTCTAATTTTTAAGTCAGTTTAGTTTATTCATTCTTCCTTGTCCAGAGTCCATTGGAATAGTCATGGAACTAAAAAGAGAATATGTTCAACTTTAGTATCAGATTATAATTATGTTAGCTGTATTTACCACTTTCATTAAGAGCAAATATAGAGTGGTTAATACTTAACAAATTTAAAGTCCTGGCCTTGGCTTTGTCAAGTCTTAACCTCATTTCATTTATTTTAATTAGATAATTTCCTTAATAGGTTGAAAGAATATATCTTGGCCTAAGCAAAGCATATGTAAAGGAAGGTAGAGATGTCCTTTGGAAGGGAGGTTTTCAAGATTCTGTTACTATACCCCATAACAAGAAAGTAGCATTCCAGGAATTCTTATAGTAGTGGTGAGCACGGACCCCCAAACTAAACTCAAGATTGAAATCATAACATTTCTTCAAGCCTTTACAGACACCCTGTGATGGCATTGCAGCCCTCCCAGGGTCCGCGGACCGCAGGCTGAGAACCACTGCCTTATGGTTTTTGTTTCTTCACCTGACCTACTTCACGACTGGCATCAATTTTGAAAATCCAATCCAAGGCGATCTCTTAACATTCCTTTCCAGGATTTGACAATACATTCCATGACATTCTGTTTAGTACCCAAGAATAACCTAAGCTGGATGGCGTTAACAATTATGTGGATACACAATTGTTCCAAAAGTTGTACTAAAAGACATCATCAACAATTCCTAATCAAACTGGAGCCACTGTTTGAGGCTGAGTTCCAATAAGCTTCAGCCATAGATTGTCGATTTTTTAATATTTTCTTAATCACTTAAAGAAGTGGAAGAAATGTTTATTTGCAAATGATGCAAAGTTAGATGGGATTTTGAGAAAGAGATTTCAGGGATATACTTCATAGGTTAGATAGATTGAAAAATAATATAATAAAATAGACAACAGAAACTTATGCATTTGGAAGACAAAAATTACATGCATGTATTATGGACAGAGATATCTGGCTTGGTAATATTTATCAAAAAAAGATTTTGGAATAGTTGATTGCAAATTGAATATTATTCAGTAGCATAATATGGCAGCAAAAAAGGCAAATAAAATTCTATTACATAAAGTATAAAAATGTAATTTCAAAATAATTGGAATTAACAGTTACAGTATTCTGCATTGGTCAGATTCTATTTAAATGCTGAGTCCATTTCTTAGCCACAAGATTTTAATAAATTTCTGCTACATAGTTTTTATGAAATGTAGATGAGGATGATTTACAGCTAGTAACTAATATGATGAAGAAAACTGAAAGAACCTTGAGAAGACTGAAGGAAATAGAACCCTTCAAATATCTGAAATTTAAGATTTATTCTGAATTATTCCAGAGAGCATTTTAAAGTTTCTTGACATGAACAACAGTCAAAATTTGTTCTGGTTTATTCCAGACAGGACAAAGAATTTAATATTAAAGGACAGATTCTGGTTGAAAGATAACAAAAACTTTGAAAGAGCAGTTAGGTGGTGGAATCTATTATCCAAAGGAATAATGGATTCCTTCTCCCTGAATGTATTCAAGCATGGATTCTCGAGTAATCTGGATTCCTGCACTGAGCAAGGGAGTAGATATGATTGCCTTTCCAACTTTATGATTCGACAACTAACTGGCAAGATATAAATTCAAGTCCCTATTCAGTTGTGGAGCTCTCCATGTCTTTGGCTCAGTTATTCTTTCTCAGTGCTGTGTGAACAAAATCAGGGAAGAGTCCTTGCCATTTATGTAGATCAGTATTCCAGAGAAGCAAGATATGACATAAATGCAATAAATAAAAATGTTTTATTACTGTTTGATTTTAAATTCTGGCTTACTCCCCATAGGAAAGACACTTACAAACATCATCACAATTGTAAGGTATTGCTAATCATTAAAAGATATGGAACAAAGCTAAGGCTGCAGTTTTACTCATCTGATTATAATATATGGTATACTGGACAATTTTGACTTGCAACTATAGTAATCTAAAGGCCTTTTATATAAAAATAATATGTGATGACATTGTACATAATGCCTCTTAAAGCACTTTAAAATGAAAAGACAGTGACTATAATTTATATTTTGAATTATTTGTCAAAATGTTGACAATGGACTGAGTTCTCTATATTTCCAGATCTTCTTAATCTTGGTCTTGGAAGAGGCCAATGTCAGAAGTTTTTCTTTATTTAAGAGTTCAGGGTTTGAGAATACTAGAATGAGAGAAACTAATCATACTTCCTCAAATACTTCATTTCCCTCAAACTAACCACTACTGACCTCATCTCATTCCGAAGAGGTATGTAAGGAGCGTGCATAAGCACACAATTGTGCCTACCGTCCCTGTCCTATTGTCCCCAATTATTCTAACCCACTTCTTGTATTTATACTTACGTTTATTATCTTGTAAGCTATTGACAAATAAAATAAAAAATAAAATAAATAAAAATAAATGATATACCTTGTAATATAATGTAGTTTTTTATTGCAGAAAGAAAAAGGGACAGACGAAAAAAACCAAAGAGAGAAGAAAGCAAAGAAACCAGTCAGGAAAACAGAGACCAAGAATCCAGAAGGCAGGGCAGAGATCCAGAGAAAAAAAACAAAATGCAACCGAAGAAGAAACGAGGCCAGAATAAACAGCAGAAACTAGTTGCCATCAGCACTGCACACTAACCGCCTTACACCACTGTTTAAGACTATTGCTGCTGCTATCACCACCAGACCTCCAGGGTCAGTGTTCTCCAATTATCACCAATAGACAATATTACAAGTTATACTTAGACAACATTCCAATACTTACTATATTCTCATGCAGTCACAGTTTAATCGGAAGACTGACATGAAGCAAGATTTTTGTTTAGGTTTTTTTTTTTTTAATGGGATACATTCAACCATATATTGCATGCTTCCATGCATCTCTTAAAGAGTGTCTTAGCAGGTGGCACTGTGGTTGATCTGGTCAGGCTTGGAAGCTCGGCAGGGTGTGGCCTGGCTAAGTTGTACAAGATTGGCAAAGTGGTAAGCAAAACTGGCAAGTCATGAAAAAAAAAAAAAACCCAGAAGAAGGGAGTGGTAAACCAATTCCACACTCTTGCTGAGGAAGCTACGTGGATGTGTCCCTGAAGTCACCAGGAATCAAGTGGATTCAAAAGGACTTTAGCTTTTATCTCTAAGGGTCAATTTAGAAGCTTGTATATAATTATCAATATGGTATAAGATATAACAATATATTGGATGACTACTTTTTCTTCTGTAAAGTATTTTTTCAACCCATTCTTTTATGAGGCAAATAATACCTAAGGTAAAAGATACAGTACCCCTAAGTACATCATTACAGTATATAATACATTGCATAAAGAGAAGAAAGAAGAAAATATTTTCAGAACTGAATATTTAATACCGCAGTCTTATCAGAATTATGTTCACTGGATTTTGTGATATTAGAAATTCCAGACTGAAGCGAATTCCAAGGCTCTGAAGCGAAGGCACAAAAGAAATGGAAGCCTCAGTAAACATATTGCAAAGACAAGTGTTAGATAGCCCTATTATTTGCAAGATAGCAGAATACTTTCTGTCAAAACTTTGGTAATACAGCTGTTCCATGCTTTATATCATTCTCATAATTGAAATCTTCCAGGGACTGACAAATCATATGGGGTGGGGGGAAGCAAAACACTGAGATAATAAAGAACAGAGATGGGAGATCACACATTTTGGACATTTGCACTGATGACTTTTTAATCCCTCTTGTAATTGAACATTGTCACACAGTCTGCTTTGTAAATTGAGATAAGTATGCTGTTCTTTAGAAATGTTTTATCTAATAAACTAAGGCCACTTTACTAAATATACAGGGAAATATCCAATTAACTCCTCCAGCTGATGGATTGATGGAATGGCAGAACAGGCACAATGCTATCAGCAGAGTGGGCAAGAATTCTTTATGGTTGGACAAAGGATAAATATTTCTACACTATAGCTGAATTTATAGAATTTCCACAAGCAGAAAAACAATATCGCTCATTTTTCTTCTCTCACAGTAAGTGAGTGCCAAAGTTGAGTTTATTCACTTGCTATGGACACAAACATGCTCTAATGTTTTTCTGGTTTGTTTTCATAATGTGGTCTTTCTTTGTTCCCCAAACCATTCCCAAGACAGTCTTAAATCATTGTTAATAGTACCCACTAGGGTGGTTATGATATCTCTCTTATCTTGACACCGCTTTGCAGGAGATACAACCTGGCTAACTACTTTGTCAGCAAGGTGACCCATATCTACTAGTTGACCTTGGGCTAATGCTAGTATGCATTCTTCCCAATTCCCAGGCACTGGCTTCAAGGGCTATTGTGCTTTGGGCAGCTGAACAGCCTAGTTCTTTAAAGTTGGGTCCCCCTCATCCTCATTTCTGCCAGATGTCTGACTCAATCCCTCATTTTGCTTCTTGGAGCACCCTTAAACTGCAGCTAGCCTATGGTAGTGACAGGTGGGGAGGTATTGCAGGATAGCTATCTATCAATCTACTGCTTCGTGGTACAGTCCCCATAATGTCTATCAATTGTCATTCAGGCAGGCTGCTTCTGATTGCTTACGTACTGAACATGAGTTTAGCGCTTTTCTAGAATAGCACTAAATCTGTCTCCAGCTTTGTTCAGATATGGGTTTAGCAGACAATTAATCTCTAAAAGGGAGCTTAACTTTTATCACTTTCTTTTCAAATGCAGAGACAAAACACTTACTAGTCTGACCATTATCAAATTTGCCTCCTTGCCAATCTTAGCCCACATTGACTTTCATAGGGGACTCCAATAATGCCTGTCTTAATGGGCCTTATACACTGAATAGGTTAGCCATCTGAGGTAGATCAGGTCAGGAAACAAACCACCACAAGAAAACCACAAGAACTCTATTTTACTTAGACCAAAATAATAGAATCTTGAAAGCCTGATACAATTTATGTTTCCTTCCCACTTATATCCAAAACTGTCAAGGTAGGCCAATCCCGAGTTTCTCTCTCAGACGCTACTGTCTATCTGGGCTTTATTCCTGTACAATAAGGGCAGTTTCATTTATTGGAATCATGCCTGCATCAAAATAGGAATGGCTACTAAGGATGGCAGATTGTGTACCGCTATAAAGACAGATGGGTTACACTTCAACCATAAGAAAGAATCATAAATAAGCTATGGACACAACAATTCTCAGAATTGAGTTATTACAAATTAGGAAAATTAATTTCAATCAATTAGTGTTAACACTATTCTATTTCGTGAAAGACCATTTATTTCTTTTTTCCTCACAAGCTAACAGGGCAGCAGATAGGAATTTGTTTTTGAATACAGGTAATCAATTGCATTCTGACAACTAAAAACTAACCAGGATTTCTCTTGATCTGGTCAGATTTTGCAGTGTTGTTTTAATGAAATGTCAACAGTTCCCTTTTAATCTAACCATATTTTCAATTGTATAACAAAACCTGCACCTATTTACATTCTAGTCTAGAGCTTTCACTTCAGGTTGAAGTACCTTGTTTCAAAAACTATATTATTAGCTATAATAATGATAGTGTTAATTTGAATAACCACATTCCTTTTTCTTCCTACTTCAGCTTTAGTACGAAGGTCAAGTGGCTTTGGGAATTACATGATATTTGGCTTCCATGCTTCCAAATATTACTCCACAAGTAATCTCCTAGTTAAATTAACTTGGTCTTGAAATTGAATGAGTTCACTATGATGATTTGGACTTGACTTTTTCTTATCCTTGCCTTAAAATGGTAAGCATGAATGAGATTTTATAATCTGGCTGGATCCCAACATTTATCCACCTGACTTAGAAAATCTTGCCCACCCTTCATTTTCAGTATGTGATTTATGCTTCTCATATAGGAAAAGACAGTTGCCTTGGCGTGAAACTGATTATGATTAAAAAGAAGTGCAAAGAGATTTTTGGCTGCATTTGTTAATTAATAGCAAGATATCACAGGAGACAAAACACTGCTGATTAATGCATGCCTTGGGTGCAAATAAATAAATAAACCATGGCATCTTAAATGTCTCAAAAATGCTTTTTCAAAAGGCAACTAGACTATGTTCCTTTCTTGAGGAAGACATTTTACCTCTCATCCAAGAATGATAAGGGACGAAACATCCTCCTCAAGGAAAAAAAACCTGGTACAGTTGCCTTTTGAAAAAACACTTTTTGAGGTAACCATGACCTGGAAGACTGAGAACCTCCATAGACATTTTATCATATAGCATTACCAAAGAATCTGCATCTCAAGAGAAATCCCAGCTGCAATGTAATTGGAAAATGGGCATAAAAGTAATATTAATATTATAAACATGTATTAAAATCTTAATTTTAATAATCTCAATGTTGCTTTTTCATAGGATTTGGCATTTTCTAGTAACTAACCATTGTTTCTTCCATCTCAGTTATAGCAACTGTGCCAATTCCCCAGAGTAGAGGCGTGTAATGTACAAACTTGGAAGCTGATTTAAACTATAATAAGGAATATTTGTATGTTACATTCCTCCATTTTAGTGGGATTTTTAAAAACCTGTATATAGTTGTGCTAAAACTGTCAAAGCTGTGCCACCCTTTTGCTACCAATTTTTGATGGCACTGCTTGGTTTGTTGTACAGACTGGGCAGAGGATGGAGTGTTAGAAAGTCCACAAAGACTACAGTTTCCCCAATGCAAGCTAAAACTGTGGAAACATTTTAAAAAACAGCATTAATATCTGTTCCTATACAGTTAAAGTGCCAGCCCCACTTCTACAGTATTGTGTGGGTAATTAGAAATGGAAATAATTATCTGCAGCAACATATTCTTCAAATTCTTAACATACTAGGACAATCAAATTTGAAAAACAAAATAACATGATGAATTTAATTTTCCAAGGAATATTTTATAATTGCTGTCGTTCATCATACTTCCTAGGGAAGCTGGATGTTGCAGTTCAGCAATATGCTGAAACTCCTAAAAAGTGTGGAGAATGACAGCAGATTTATTGTGCTGTTTTGCTTTTCAGAATTGATTATTCTGGAACACTGAGAATTTTGACTGATAGAGGAAGTTTGTATGTCTTCAAATTAATGCATGAATCAATGTGTGTGATATTGCAGACATAAGGGATAATACATTAATATTGATAATTATTTCCATTCTTATTCATCCATGCAACCCTGTGGTATTGGAGCTGGTACTTAAAATATATAGGAACATATATTAATGAACTTTATCTCCACCATTCCACTGTTGTTGAAATTATGTTATGCATCAGATCCCCCCCCCTTTTTGCTCATATTCTGCAACTTATGCTTTGATATATGAAGACTTATGCTATGTAAACCTCCATTAAATAATGCCTAACTTTGTGTGCCCTAATCTGATTAAAAATTATTCTGATGCCATATCATTTGTACTTCCAACAACAGTGGAAAAGAATTGATAAAGAAAATTACAACCAAGATCGTGTGATTAAAAATAAGCTGGTTCAAATGTGAATTTTGTCATATTATTTACATTAACCATTTGCCATTAAAAAGGCTTAATGCAGCTTTCTGCATATTTTTACCTATTGGCTCCATACACAGGAGAAGTAAGGTCTTAGATCATCACAACAGTTCTGCTTCAAACATCAGCAGATCAGCTGGCTGTCTTCATTATTAGTTCCCAAAGAAACTAGCAATGACAATAAGACTGTGTTATAGACTCTGCAATTTTAGGCTATGTATGAGACTTCAAAAGGTTATGTGTTATTAATTTTGTCAACTTAGATCATCTGCAAAGCCAAAGGAATACAAAGCCAACTGGAAATTAAAACCTTAAACATGACAGGCTTCCAAAGACGGCATTCTGTGTCCCAAGCTTTACAGCAAACAACATGCCAAATACAAGGACAGTTCTACTTTGTCGTTATGCTCTGGAAACATTACTTCAGTGCCAAAATCATCATATTTCACCACTATCACCAAATACAGTTTAGTAAGGATATAAGGATAAAACAATTACGGCCTAGTAATGACAGGCTAATGGACAGCAGTCCATTTCTATCAATGCCTACGATGAATTCTTCAGGATATATTAATTTGATACAGTAAGTGCAGAGAGGGAAAAACCAATTAAGGTTTCATGTCCTATTGTGCAACATACTGTATATGCATGAGTGCACCCTAATTAGTCCCACTGAATCAATGTTACAAAGAGACAGAGAGCTTGAAAACAACCTCAGAAACAGCCACAGATGTTTCTTATTTTTAATTATAACCAATATAACTGGCAAAACATCATTGTCATGGTTACATGTCACACTGTAACTTTCAAAAAACAAGACCCAGTGGAATGTCAAGGAAATGAATGGACCAAAACTCTCAGGCTTTTATGTCACAAGACATCTGAAGTGTCATATAGCAGTGGTCCCCAACCTTTTTTGTACCAGGGACCAGTTTCACACAGAAACACTTTTTCAAGGATTGGCAAAATCAATTCTTCCCCAATAGTAAAGAGCTTCTGTACTATTTCTTTACTAAAAACATATTTTTATATATATTTTAATCACAATTATTCATTCTTTGCAGCCCGGTACAAAATGATCCACGGACCGGTAGCGGTCCGGGGCCCAGTGGTTGGGGACCCCTGTCATATAGGACTCCAGAGACTGAAACTGCCATTTCTAATTAGGACTTCAAGTTTTATTTTAGTAATCAAAAGGTTTCATCCAACTTTTTTTTTTAGGAACACCATGTTTTATAATTCTTTTCTAAAGAGTGCAAATATGCTTTAACAACTTAATGAGGATTTTTTTAATGCACTCTACTTTTTAAATCTGCACTTTAAAAAAAATGTTCATGGAAGTTAGCCTATTAGCAACTTAGTAACAAAATCTTTATGAAATGATTTTGAAAATTCATGCAGCAGCCATAAATTTAAGATTTCCATGGGCACTGGAATTCTCAAGCCACTGATCTGACAGACAAAATAAAAATGTAGACAGAGATGAAAGGTGGAAACAAACAGGTAAGGAAACAAACTAAAAGTCCAGAGGTCAAGGACAAAGGGAGATGCTACAGTGGTGGAAAATAGCGTAGAACAGGACCATAAAGCATGTAGTATCACAGAGAATGAAGCAGAAGAAAAAAAAAATCCAGTCCAATCAGAACAGTCAGAATAAGACAGGAGGGCATTGGAATTCTCAAGCCAACCCACTGATCTGCAGCGATATATAAAATAAAAATATAACCATTTAAACTCAACAATAGGGAACAAGATGAAAGCCCAAAGAGATTTCATATGGTGATCTTTAGCAAACCACTCTCAAAGCACTTCAGCAGAGTACTAATAATGGTCTTTGCAGCTTACACATTTAAGCTGGTGGGCAAGCAGGCAAACAATTTTAGAAGCCCTGGTCCTCTTTCTCCGGCAGCAACGCATAACCCACAATAGGTCTTTTAGCCCTCAGCCATGTACTTAAGTAACTGAAGTTTGCCCCAGAATTCCATAATTGACAGCAACAACTTTTCCCTGCAACAGCTGCTGCACTGACTAGTTTGGATAAGTTTGGGGTGGGGGGGAGGGAATAATGCAACAACCGACAAATCATAACACTTGGAACAGCTGGAATGATGCTGCTTGAAATAGCTGGGATTTGTTCAGAGATGAAACTGCTTTTTGTCCAAACTGCACAAGAAAACTCTCTGAACATGAATGTTTTATTTCAAGCTTGGAATATGTGAAATAGTGCTTTGAGATTGAAGCATTTTGTCCATGCTATGACTCCACAGTATAGACAGAATGGCCAAGAATCACAGGTTGCCATTAAGTGCAATCTCTTCTGATCTTCATGCTGCTTTTCACTGAAGATATCTTTTACAAATTCTGTTCATGTTTTTTAACTGTAATTACATCTACATAAATTTTGAAGATTTTTTTTTCTCATCACTTAGAAATATATGAAGTTTAATATAAAAGAACAAGTTTCCTCAGTAAAGCACTGAGTCTACAAACCAGAATTGTTCTAGCTGCGAGTTTTTGATATCTCATGGACTTAGGAACAAAGCAACCAACAACAAAAAATCTGTACCACTACAAATTCTATAATACAAATCAGTGATTCATCAGCAAATTACTGTAGTAAGCTGAAGTCTAAATTTAGATATATACCATCAACATTTTTCTTTTTTCTTTATTGCTATTTGCTCATTATTATTTTGCCTGGAAACATCTAACTGCAAATATAACTTGAATTACAAGCTGAATAAAGATGTAAAAGACAAGAGTACTAACATCTGAATTGCAAAAAAGTTATTTAAAATGAATGTTAATGAATATTTTTGTAAATATGTCTTTGTAAACAAAGACACTAATGTAAATGAGACAAAATTTTATAGTTGGATGCCAAATTTATGAGAAAAGAGTTGCATGAATATTCAGATCACATTGATATAGTATTATTTGTTTGATAAAAATGTCCATATAGTGGTATTTAATTCTGTGATTTTGATACCGAAAATAAAACAAAACAAAAATCTGATTGGTAAACCATTGGTAAATCACTAAACCATATAAGGAGTGGAAAATGGCTGTAGAAACAAAAACAATTTAATTTTGCACTCAGTTACAATTCTTACCACAAAGTGATGAAATCATAATATATTGCAAAAAAAAAAAAAGTCAGACTGATAATGGACATGGCCAATTAAGATACAGCTTGGGTCACAAATTCCCACAGAAATATAAAGTCTTTGAAAGAACTATAAAAAGCACTTGTAGAATCTTCCTTCTTGGATTTGTTACAATAGCAAAAAAGATCCTTCCTAGTCCTGTCATAATAATCATTTGTATCAATGCTACTGTTTATTGTGTAGCTTAGTCAAGTAAACTTTTTGACATTTTGATATTTTCATAATTAAATACTATTTAATGCAATCAGGGGAGTCCTTGATGCTCTCTGAATTTGGTTTTTTTTTCCTTGCAGACATTTCATTATCTAAGCTAGGTAACATCATCAGTGATTGGTGTAGAGAGCACCAAGGACCCCTGAGCTACAAATATTCTTCTTTATTGGTAATAGAAGCAGATTCTGAAAATGTAGTTTTTTTACTTTGCATTTATTAATGAAGATTACTTAAAACTATTACCTTTAGGTCACAGAGAAGAGCTGATTTTAAATAATGTATGCTTCTTATCCCATTACAGGTTTTAAATATTCATTCTCTTAACAACGCAGCTCTATTAATCCCCAAGAGTTGATATGACAGATAGAGAACCATTTAAGTTCCCTCTCCTCGGCACATCAACAATTATAAATGTGACTCAAAAGCTGTGCTACCAAATTATATCTGTAACTATGGCAGCTAAAGTAATTGTGAGATACCAAGGGGAAATGTGATAAGGGAGGGAGGGAGATCAATTTGGAAAGGAGGGACTAATTTAAGATCTTACAGCATTTCATTAATATGCCCAATTTTTCTCTTGACATCTTCTAATACAAGAATCTATGAATGATATTGTAAAATCAAACCAGGAATTCAGTTCATCAGAACTCTTCTCCAACAGAAAGCCTCCTCACTTCTTAGCACTCAGAGGTTAATGAACTCACACTTTCTTCTAGGGCATGGGTGTCAAACTTGCAGCATCACATTGCTGTCACATGATATTTTGCAACATTTTTCCCTCCGCGGAACTGGGGTGGGCATGCCCTGTGTGTGACACATCCGGCCCGTGGGCTGCCAGTTTGACCCCCATTCCACGGGATTGTTAAGTTCCTTAAATTAAGATTTAAACTTTGATGAAGTTTTTCAGTACCTTGACACAGCAAGTACACAGCAAGAAAGCATTAGGGTAAGACTGGAAATGAACTGTTGCCTACAGCTGCAGTTCCTACACTTACATTTGAGGCCAAGTCCCAACTTTAGATACTCTCTCTGGTTCAGATCTAGGTGCCATCCCTATCATATAACTGGCTTACATTTTTTACCCTCAGATTTAAATGGCAGTTGTTTGTTTACATTTTCTTTATTCCCACACTGTGAAACTTCACGTCGTAATATAACCCTACTATTATACTACTCATCAAGGATGGCATACTAATTTTGTTTGTTTCTTTTGTGAGTCTTTTATTCCTCGGTGGACCTTCTTTGCATTTATTCTGTCACTGTTCATCACCTGAGAAACTGTCCCTGAATACAAACCTTTTGCATAAGCTGATCTTGTTTTACGTTGTTCAAGGTACTTTACTAACAATGAACTTACAACCATGAATTCAATTTGGTTTTTATGACTGTGATGTAATTTGGGAGTTCAGACAGCCATAAAATATGCCCACATTTTTACAAGGGTCTAAATACAGAAATGCCTCCTTTCGTAGGCAAATCTATATGAAACTGACGTCAATATCACAAAACTTAGTTTTCTGGTATTAAAAAAAAAACAAGATCTGGAAAATATCTACAGAAATTCTCAGTCGTCCAGGTCATGGTTGTCCCAAAGGTGCTTTTTCAAGAGGTAACCGGACTTTCTTGTTTTTCTTTGAAGATGTTTTACTTCTTATCTAAGAAGCTTCTTCAGCTCTGACTGATAGTGAGGAATGGAAGGATTTATACACTTTGTAGACAGCTGGTCATTTGCATCATTAAGGTCACCTGGAAGTTAATCTGTTTCACCAGGTTCACCTGAATGTTGCAAATGGGTGTGAAGCCTTTTTGGAACTGATGAAAGGGTGCATTGTAGACTGGAGATTGATGGCGTTGTATCCCATCCCTCTCCCTCTGTTAAAAGGCGGCTGATCAATTTTGACATAGATGGCCTCTTTGACCTCTCTTTCAAACTAGCTATGTTCTCTGTCCAAAATGTGGACGTTGCTGTCTTCAAGAGTGGCCTTTGTCTTTTAAATGCAGATGGACTGCTGAATCTAGTCCTGATGGGTTGGTTCTCCTGTGCTGTGCCATCCATTTGTGAAGTGCATGTTTCGTTTCCCCAATGTACAATGTATATAAATCCTTTCATTCCCCCACACCATCCAGTCAGAGCTGGAGGAGCTTGTTGGAAGAGAAGCGAAACGTCTTCCCCCCCCCCCCCCCCCCAAAAAAAAACCAACAAACCAAAAAGTCCAGTTGCCTCATTGAAAAAGCACCTTTGGGACAAGATCTGGAAAAGGAACGTCGGCACATGCGTCTGCTTTCAACATGTCACAGCTGATTTGCAATTTATTCATCTTTCCTGGAAAGCTGGTCCTAATCCAACTCACGGGACCTTCTTGAGGATTCCTGCAGAGACGTCAACATTAAAAAAAATAAAATAAAATCATTACATCTCTTAGGATGCATTTAAAGACAGAAGGCTTTCAATTCCTTCCTTCCTCCCCACCATTAACTACCACAGGCTTCCCGCAAGCACGAGCGGCAGCTTTCCTCAGGGAGGGAGAAGAAAGCTCGCGCCGGACTTCCAGTTTGCAAGGCTCAGCGGCAGCAGGAATCCACGATCGTGCACGATTTCTGCTGCGCTCGCTGCTGGAGTGCCCCAAACCATTTGGCTTCGGGGCTATAGCTACCCCGTAGAGGTAGCTGAAGACAGGGGAGACCTAGCAGGGGTCAGGGGGAGTCACACACCCCTCCTCGTGTGACTTAACTCCCTTTTCCGAAAGCGGTAGAGCAGCGGTCAGAAATAGCTGCCACAAAGAAGCATTCATCCGGAAAAGAATGTGCAGGAGGAAGCTGAGAAGTGAAAGTTTTGGCTGACCGGGAGAAGCAACATCCAAGATATCCTGGAATTTAAATTTTGGAAAAAGATACATCGTTCCCTAAGAAGATCTGGAAGCAGCGAATGAAAGTGAAAAGGGAAAGTTTGTTTTTTCTCACTCTCCTTCCTTATGGTGACAGCAGATGAATGAGAAATTGGAAAAACCCGCTTTGGCATCAGCAAGTAATCAAACTGGAAAATTAAAGCCAAGGGGACAATAAAGATTTCTGAACACTGGAAAAAAAAAAATTATGCTGTAAGTGGGAAGGGAGAGGATAAGAATTAAGATTAAGATTTGGCTGGAGGAGATTGCTTGGAATTTAAAAGACGAGAACAAAATCATAACAAGACTTCTAAAAGATACATTTTAATTGGAACTTTATAACTGAATTACAATCCCAGGAAGAGAAAGTGAAAAAAAGAAGAAAGCGTTAAATGAAATAGACTGTGTGTATTTGGATTGCTTGGTGACTTTGGGAATTTTGGAAATTCTTATTTGAATGATTAAAATCATTTGGGTTGTTTAAAATTTTTTTTACAGTGGCATTACTTGTGGATGAGCTGAAAATGGAATTTATAAAATATAAAGAAGAGGAACAAGAAGGGAAGGGCTCTTTTGGCTCCGTTTTTCATTTTTTAGAAATGGTGATTTCTACGTATGAGAAACTACAACAAGAAGAAGATTGGGATGAAGAAGAAGCCATCTTTAATGAACAAACAACTTTATCTGGGGAAGAAAGGGGAAAGGAAGGAAAGAGAATGGAGAATTTAAGACTTAAAGAAACAACCAAAAAGGGGGAAAATAAGGTGAAAAGTGGACACAACATCAGAAAGCAACAGAAAAGAGGAATACACAAGAAGGTGGAGATTAAGAGACAAGAGGGTAAAAAGGGTAGAGTGGAGAAGCAAGGGAGGAAAGAAGGGAAGAGAAGCTACAAAGGTTTGAAACAAGATGTAAAGAAACAGGATTTATTTAGAGATAATGGGTAAAAATATAACTGAAAAAGAGATTCTGCAAAGGTACATAAGACTGTATTGTTGTATTTTTATTTGAAATAATGTTAGAAAATTGGAACAACATATGATTATAAAATGGGACAAAATATTTAGTGTAATTTAGCGATTTTTTAAAAATAAAATAAATGAAATGAAATATGAGAGAATTGAACTAAAAAGGAATGGGAACATTGTCATTACATAATATTTTAAAATATAAGTGAAATGGGGGGGAAGTAACTCAGCAAAATCTATAAGTGTTCCCATAGAAGCATGATACTTATTTGGAAAGGAATGTGTAAAATGTTTAAGATTTAAATGAATATCAATTTTAACGATATAATTTCAATTGCTATGGATTGTTTTTTTAATTATATTATATATTTATTTTTTTCCCCTTTATTTTAAAATATCGAGTGTAGCTTTAGAATGTACTGTGCAGAATCCAAATGAAAATTATGTATTATTTTAAGTGTTAAATTTAGGGGGAAAATATAAAGGCGTCACACTCCAATCAGTGATTACAGAAGAAATTTTGTGTTCATGAGAAAAGATAACAGACAGCTGAAACAGGACAGACAAAGGATATAAGTATCATGATTTAAATTGAGATGAAATCAATAAAATAGAATTAAGAGAGTGAAAAGAAGGGAGAAGCTATACAGAAAATGTCAAATGGTAAATAAGATAGGGAATGCTTTTTAAAAGTAAGCATGAACTCGAATTTATGTCTGTGCAAAAAGATGTAACCCGGGATCAAACTGCTTTCCAAAAAGATGTTTTATGTTCTTTTATGTTTTGGGTTTTGTTTGTATATGTTTGTTTTTTACAAATTAATAAAATTCTTTCCAAAAAAAAAAGAAAGAAAGAAAGAAAGCTCGCGCCAAACCCCCCCCCCCGCCTTCTCCGTTCCAACGCCGCTCCGAGCCACACAGATAGATAGATAGATAGATAGATAGATAGATAGATAGATAGATAGATAGATAGATAGATAGATAGAAAGAATAAAAATGCTCCTACAGGCTCCGCCTCCGCGCTTCCCCCCCCCCCCTTTGCGTCTTGACGTCAGCCTAGTTCAAACGTTTGCTCGCGTCCTCACGCAATCGGGGGAGGCGGGGGCAGGGAGCGCGCTGCAGCGGCGCAGTCTCATCAGCGAGCGAGCGGCAGCAGGTTCGGAGGTATTGGCCGTAGTCTTGGCCGTGGGGGGGGGGGGAGAGGAAAGGAGACCGCGGAGGGAGGGGGAGGGCAGATGAGGGCGGGACTGATGAGCTGAGAGCCGTTTCTTGGGGGCGGGGGCGGGGGGAAATTTCTCGGGGGGTGGGGGGTGAGACTCCGGCGAAGGCGACCACCGCTGTGGGGCAGCCGAGGCCTCCTTCGAAAGGAAAGCCGCTTCTCGCTTCTGCCTTTGGCCCCTTTCCCTGGTCCTTCCGGGCAGCGGCAGACAAGACTCGAACAAAGGCCCCGGCGTCGCCGTCGTCCCGCTCCGCGCCCTGAGCGAGAGGACGAGGCCCGCGCGGGTCTGACCCAAGTGCCCGCCCCTCCCGGTTTGTGGGGTTGGTGGTGGTGGGGATCCAACCTGCCCTTCTGCTGCTGCTGCTGCTGCTGCTGCTGCATCCTTCCTTCCTTCCTTCCCTCCGGCCAAGCGAACCTGGACGGAAAAGGTCGGGCTGTTCCTCTGCCTCCTAGCGCTCTTTTTCTGGACAGCGGTGGTGGTGGTTGTGTCCGTCGTCCTCCCCCCCCCCCCCCCCCCCCCCCCCCCCCCCCCCCCCCCC
>BLBF01000007.1:70555367-70573005 GCA_015471245.1 Laticauda colubrina
TGGGGGAGGCGCGGAGAGAAGAATCGGATTTGGTAGGTAAAGAGCTTTTGTTGAGGGTTGTATATAGTCGATGGCTATAGATTAGATAGATATACAGTTATGGCGCGTGTGTGTGTGTGTTTGTATGTATTCTATATATTACACACAGACACACATACATATCGCAAGGTTGGCAACTTGGTCGGAGAATTGACAGTGTGCGATTTCCATTCGAGAAGCTTTTACCCTCCTGACCTTTTTCTTCTTGTTGGTAAGTTAAAAAGAGATGAGAGGTGGTTCACCTGAATAGTGTGTGTGTGTGTGTGTGTGTGTGTGTTGGGGGGGGGGAGACATGTCCTGATTCTCCTGTTATCCCTGGCACCACCTTAGGGAAACAGGATAGAACAAAGAACTGCATTACTGAGATTATTTGATATTCCACTTTTTAACATTGAAGGTAGTCAAGTTCCCTTTGGAAAATGGTTTTATGTAGCTTTGCCACAGTTGCATTTTTCTCTTAATGCTAGAAAGTGTTTGCAATGTAAAATAACGCTGTATGTATATATTTGGAAACATCCCAGGTTGAGAGAGAGTGCATCTGTTAGTATTTGTATGAAATAAGTTGAGCTACAGTTGAAAAGCTGTTTGAATCTTAAGCAATAAATATTAAGTAAAAGTAACAAAATACTTAGCGGCATACTATAAATACATTTTCTCCTAAGTGTCTAGAGGTTAAATGAAAGTATGTAGGGAGGGATGACTTGAAACATATATAATAACAGTTCTCCCCCCCCCCCCCGCTTCCCTTCATGCAATATATTTGATTTTATATTTGTTTTCTTATATTTATATTTTATATTTACATATAAAATATATTTTATGTGTATATATAATATATTATTTTTGTTTTCTTAAGTTTTCGCGGGTACTTACATGTATGCTGTTCAGCTTCCTTCGGGTATTATCCCACGTCATTGTAGTTGTGATTTTAAAGTTGTAGCAACGTTTAATATATGATTTTATATTTATATATTCACACAAGAAATCAGGCTACTCCATGACACATGGTATCCTCCATATAATTGTCAAATTAACTCCCAGATTTTCTAATGAGTGTGCATCAAAGTCAGACTTCTTTGATATTGTAGTTGAGTAACTATGAAGGCTTGGGAAGACTGCCATAACTTTTTAAATATGCATGGGTACAATGGGCATGTAGACAGGATACACATCCTGCTTAAACCATGGTTGTCCAACCTTTTGCCTAGCTTGCATTGAGTGAATAGAAATGGACTTGGCCACATATAAAATATATAATATAATTAATAAATATATATAAATCACATAATATTAAAAGTTTACGATCTTGTGGGGACACCTTACTAGCTGTCCAGGACCACATGCAGACCATGGGTTGCATATGCCTGACCTAAGCATGATCTGATCTGGATTTAGTTTGGGGTGTTATGAACCTAGCCTCTGTGGTTTATAAATACTGTTTTAGGTTTAGGTATGGTATTTATAGATAGCCATTGTGGTTTATTCAGTAATAAAGATTCATATAAGACATATCATTTGCAAACCCAACCATCCTCCCATTGCTACTGTGATGAAAATAAACACTTAAGTGTCAAATTAATTTCACAGTAACAGGGAGAAGGTTATCATGTAGTATGGAAGCTATTAAAGTGATTTATTATGCCCTGTAAGTTCTGGCTAAAGACCAAAAATATGGAAGTGCCTAGATCCATAATCATAGATTTGATCTATATGATTGAAGAAGCCTCTACTAGAAGAGGTTTCTCTGTCTGAAAGGAAAGAAATGATTTTCATCTGTGTTGTTCTTCAGCTATGGAATGTATTCCTTTAAGAGTTTTATTTGGCCCTTACCTTTTGTTTAGGAGGTCTGTAAAGCTGGATCTCTTTCAACAGACTGTAGGTTTAAACAATTTTAGCACTTGTATTACTGTTATTCTTTAATCTATATTTTTATAAATTGTTATATAAAGCCAAACATTGTTAGGCACTTGAATGCTTATCAGAATAAAAATGCAGATTATTATCGGCTAGATCGATAAAAATAGAAAGCATCTGCATGCCTACTGCGGACCCTGGCTGTAAAAATATATAGTTCATTATTAGTATTCCATTTTCCTACCTTATACAGTACAGATATGCTAATAAAAGTTTCATATTATTGCTGGATTATGAAGTGCAATTAGTACATTGTACTATTAGTTCCAGTCTTTGATGGCTATATCCTTACAGAACTATGAAATAGAATTTACAAGAACTACTACATTTCCCCTTTAGTTTAATATTTCCAATTTTGTAACTTGGCTGTTGGGCTTATATTCTCTTATCTTTTTTAAAAATATAGTTAGGATAATACTGAATTCGAGCTGGTTACTAAAACCATTTGTTAGTATGCGTTACAACATTGAAATATTTCTATATACCTTAGTAGTGTTAGGAAGAAGGGGCAGCTGTTCCAGGAGGAAAGTAATCCAATTTAGTGACAATCTCTACTTCTAATCCTGTAGGCCCATCCTGGTTATTGGACTGTTGGGGCAAGTGGCCTCATGGTGTCGATGGTGAATGCCAGATGTGTCTATAAAGTCTCATAATTTGGATGAACTGGCAAATCTGCATGTATTACCAAAATGTGGTTGGGTTTTCTCTTAGAAATGTACCCCATCAAGTTTGGGCCCCTTCATGCTCCATACTATGACAGGGAAGAGTGACGACATTGATAATTAGGGATCCTTTTCTGGGATCAAGAATGCTCCTGAGGTATTAGAAATAGAGTGCTTACAAGTGAAAATGGGTCATAGGAAGAAGGTAAGGATCTTACTCTTTGGATCTGGTTAAGCTTAGGAGTTTATAGCATGAATCACAATTGTGGGCTTACATGGCCCTAAACATGCAAGTGATAGTACATTAGATCTCATATTATCCTTAGAGTTGTTATGATTTGGATATGAAGAAAATGTCCTTAGCTTTTATTGTGGTCATCTCTCATCCTGATTCAAGTTAGTTTGCCTCCCACTCCTGGGGCAGGAGTGATTTAGATCAGTGGTCGCCGATTAGTGGTCGCCAATCAGTGGAGACCACTGGTGGTCCATGAGAAAATTTTAGTGGTCCGCAGGGAAATGTCACCCCCAAAGCAATTAATCCAGGCTGCATGGGAATACAAGGCTGTGCCCATTCACATGGCCTGTGAGAACACAAGGCTTGCGTTGCTTGCATTGCAAACAACACGATGTCGTGAGGGGAAGGGGAAAGGGCGGAGGGGGGGAACTTGCTCCACTCTCCCCGTGCACCTCATCTGGCTATTGCTTTCCACTTCTTTCTTCCTCTGCTTTTGTTTGCATGCAAGGAAAGCAGCAAAAGTCTTTCTTTCTCTCCTCCAAACTCCACCAGAAATAAGTCTTTGGGTCCCTGCAAGGCATCCTATTCCAAGAGGCTGTGCCCATGTGACAAGTCTCACAAAGACTCATTTCTGGTGGAATTTGGGGAAGAGAAAGGGAGACTTCTGCTGCTTTCCTTGCATGAAGCCAAAAGTATCTCTCCCCCTGAGAATGGAGCTGGAAATGGTATCCTGTGATCCCAAATAAAGAATAGTTGATCGGTAGGAAAACGGAGTGGGGAATTTTCCTGAAAATTTTTTTGGGGATTTTCCCAGGGTCTCTGCGGGATTTAAAAATTATGAGTTTGGTGGTCCCTGAGATCCAAAAGGTAGACCTGATTTAGATGACCTGACTTAAGTGCCTCATGATTCCATCTGGTTTGCAGAGGGTGCTCGTCTTCAGATATCAAGCAGGCAGATTTTTCTGACTGTTTGGTCAGATACAGACACGGGACACAAGTCAGGTACTACCTAAGATTTCTTTGAAATCTTGGGATTTTATGGAACCTAGGAGACGCACCTTTTCTGTTATTGCTGTTGTTCTCCGGAACAGTCTCTGATACACGAGAAACCCCAATTTGCTCATCTTTAGAAAAATCATTAAGACCTCATTTTTCCATGAGAAATTAGTGGCCAATTTAGTGAGAGTCCCCTTTTGATTGGTCTGTACTGTTGCTTAGTCAACCTTATATTACTTTACATATTACAGATGTTTAATGTTAATGCGATTTGAATTGAGGATGGTATTTTTTGCTTTTTATGCTATTTGCCACTTAGGGTAATACAGTTTCAGGTGGGTGGCCTTATCAATTTTATTAATAAATGAATGAATTATTTCCAGTTTCCTTCTTTCCTAAACTGTTAACCTTAGCTTTGAAAGTATTACTTGAATATCTCACAGTACAGCAATTTATAAAAGAATGTAAAACTAGGAATTGGCTAAACAAGTCATTATTGATTTGCTCAACTTCACTACTGTGATTTGTTTTTATTTTGAAATTCTGTAATGATGTGTTTTCTGATCTGAATCTCCAGCACAGAGATGCTAGAAAGAGAGCAATGTGAGACAGGAAAACAACAGCAATCGAGAGATTTAACTGTACTGGACAAAGCATCGTCGAGAAAGTGCTAAATATTAAAGTGTTTGAAATACTGTACCACCTGTCTGTGCCGAAAATAATATAGAATTAAATTTTAAAAAGGGAGTAATGTAAATTATATGATACATAACAAACATAAAGTGTTGCATTTAAAAAATTAACATAATACTAGGTCCTCTTTAATTGTATAAAAGTGGTACTGGATTTTTTTGAGAATAGAAATGCCTAGAGAAAAATATATAATTTGTTTGCTTCATACTTGTTATTTCAAACACATACACATACATGATTGTGAAGTAGTTTCACGGAGCACACAAGAGATTTTAGTATGGAAAGCATGTTATAGGCTGTTTTTGATCTCTATAAAAGCGAAATACCATTCATGCATCATCACAAAATCTCCAGAACAGTAAAGCCTACAAACTTGAAATTTGGCACATATGTTCCTCTTGGCTTTTGGGTGCTCATTAAGAAAAGATTTTCCGAAATGACCATCAGAACATTAGTATTTCATATATTATTATTAATATGCTCTGATGCTAAGGAGTTCTACTCTCCCTTTCTACCTCAAAAGAAATCTGTTCCAAATGCAAAACACAAGCAGAGGAGAAGAGTTTCAATTTTAGTTTTAGTTTCACAGCACTAAGCGGCTTTAGTACAGAACAACTGACTTAAGCCATGCCTAGACTCCTTGCTATCTCCTCCTTACTCACCAGCAAATATTGTTTCAGTTTCTAAACAGCCTTCAACTTTCTCACACACTGAGAAGACGCTCTGGTAAGCAGAGGCAGAATTTCCCCCGCCCTTATTTTCCTCTCCAAAATCTAAGCCTGACCACATAGTTTGTAGCGAAGCACAGGTATCGAGCTACTTATATATATTTTACAATTATTTCTGTAAGACTCATAAGACTCCGAACTTTATTTAGCTTCCTACATGATAACCCTAATTTATGCAATAAAAATTCACTGAAGAAATCTGGCAAGGCAATTGAAAAACTACATTTCCCCCCCCCCCATGCTCTCTCACATATACATAGTTGTGTGTGTGTGTGTGTGTGTGTGTGTATACATACACACCTTGTTGCAAATGAAATGTACTGTTTTTAGTTAGCAGTATTATTAAAAAATAGGAACTACAAAAAAAAAACAGCAAACATTTCAATTGTTAGCATAGGTTATTGTGTTTTCCAAAAGAATATGCTGAAGATAAAGCAGATATAAAATAAGTAGTGATCAGATTAAAAGGCATGAATGTTGCATATTTCTGTTCACAAATATGCAGGCACTGAGGTCTTTTCCTCTAGTATTACAGTAAAAAAATGTAAAAGAATGGAGTGAACACGCAACCTAACTATAATTGAACAATATTGAAATCGCTGATACTTTTATTTTTTCCTTCATTGAATTTTTCTTTTACCTGACTTTTTTGTTATAACCCATAAAATATGAATTACTTTGAATGCATGTATAGAAGATGAAGTTTAAATATATTATAAGTAACTGGTTATTTTGGTTTTATAATACTTTATTTTGCTATTCTTTTTCAGTTGAACTGCGGCAGCATGCAAGAATAAACTTATAATTGGAAAATAGGACATTCTGCTTTGATTAATGTATTTAAAGATGACCTATTAATTTTACAACATGTTCCCAGAATAGCAATAATAATAAGAAAAGGTAAGAATGTCAATATTGTACCTATATTTTATTTCAAACATTTTTCCTGTTCTTTTGTCAAAAAGATTTTTGTTGCTATTTTCAACATCAATCATTAAACATTGGCTTCAAGATTTCAATTTTAAAAAAAATCCACATACACAATATGCAAGGGAATATGATAGGGATAGAATACAGCAATGAATAGTTCAGTTTTCTGAATGAATGAAAAATGTTATGTATTTGAATTGGAGTGTGTCAAAGCACATAGAAACACCTGTCCTGTTTTGGTTGATTGTGAAAAACTAGTTAGTGTTGGCCTGATTAGTACTTGGATGGCACGCACTAAGAAAACCCATATAGACAAAAAAGGCAAATTGAAAAATATATCTCAAAAGACATGCTATTTTAAGAATTTTAATTGCTTTCACAGTTCTAATGTTTATGATGCATTACACTGGGGGGTGGGACTGTTTGAACTCAGGTTTGCACTGCATCTATTATCTGCCAGGGCTGCGACTGTTTTTGTTCAGTTTTTTTTTTTTTCACTCAAAAAGTGTTATGACTTGAGGATTCATCTGTGACATTTTATGATACTGTGAGTTAGTGGCTAAGTATATTATTCCTCTCATTAAAGATATATTACTCAGCACAGAAACATACTTGGCAAAATTAGAATTTTTCTGAAGATCAGGTTTTCATAGGCAAAGGATCATTATTTAGCTACACTTACTCAGGTTTTAATCAATCTTGGAACAACGGTCCAGGTGCTAAACAGTCCTTGAACTGAAAGTAAGGAGCAGACCTAAGCTGATCTTTCTATTGACATCCATATATATTAGAACATCAAGCTCACTACTTTTTTCAGAAATAAAAGAGCCTACCAATGGAAAAGGATATTTTGTGTAGAACACTTCATTTTAATGAAACATAACTGTTAACCGGATTACTATTTGGAGACTAAATAGTTTTAGAATTCTAGTTACAGCTATACTTATATTCAAGTGTTCTTATCTTTAAGTGTGATTGAAGATCTCTATCACAGACAACAATCTCTTGTCCTCTAATGAAAATTACAAATGGAATTACAGTGTTTTTCTGTATAGCTTTGACATAAAGAAAACTTTAAAAACCTCAGTATAAATATGCATCTTTTTTTCCGACAAGCAAAAAAAAAAAGTTCAAACTAGCTATTTTCCAAATTGACAGTTAAACAATATGAACAGCTTGCTTAGCCATTTTACATATTTATTTCACAATCTTTTACTGTATATGCTGTCATTCAGTATATAATCACACAGATAACTTGCAAAATAAATACAAATTGTTAAAAGACAATAAACTTGCAAAAATAAACGCCCATGACCAGAAAGGTCTTTAAAGTGTGTGGCAAGTCTTCCTGGGGAGACATGTCCATTAAATAAGATGCCCCAACCGATGGTTGGGAGCTTTTGCCTAGTTCGCCATCTAAGAGAATCGTTACCTAAGAAAAGGACCTTTGAAGATTTTTATTGCACTCATAAATGAATATGGAATGGCATACTTTTTTATGTTCAACATTGTGTAGGTCTTCAAAGATTAGTGTTGCAAACTGCATTTAAATGAACTGTTAAGTAGTAGAAACATTTTAGAAGAGGCAAGAATGTTTCTAATGATCAGTCCTAGTTTTCTGCTGTATTTTTTATTAGTTGGAACTTCTGAACAATTTTTAATAAATTCCCAAATGCATTATGTCTATAATAGTCTAACCTAAATACTACCAACAAATGGAAAATTGGGACTAGTTTATATCTGTTCAGCAGTTGCCGCAGATAGTCTGGTCTTCTGTCAATAAGATTGCATATACAAAGCCAATAAATTGCACCTTTGACTTTATGCGGAGAAATACAGCTTCATGTAAGAATGAATTTGTATTTCTATAACTGTCTGGTTTGGTATAGCAAGCAAATAGGACAGGTACAGAATCCAACAGATGGAAAGAACAATTGCAAGTAGCCTGCCTTCCAGAGAAGACCAGTATATTGTGTGGGTCAGAAGGAGGGCTGAGAAAATATCTGAAGATCCCTCATAACCCAGACATAAACCGTTTCAACTCCTCCACTCATAACTGCAGTACAGGGCACTGCAGGCCAAAACATCTAGACACAGGGACAGTTTTTTTCCTTCATGCTGTCACTCTGCTAAACATCTAATTATCACCGTGCTGTCTAATATCTTTATATATTTAGCAATATTGTATCTTACAGGTAGTCCTCGACTTACAATCACAATTGAGCCCAAAATTTTTGCTGCTGAGACATTAAATTTTAAGACCTATCTTGCTACACTTGTTAAATGAAACTCTGCAGTTGTTAAGTTAATCATACAATTGTTAAGTGAATCTAGCTTCACCATTGATTTTGATTGTCAGAAGGTTGCAAAAGGCGATCACGTGACGCCAGGACACTGTAATTGTCATAAGTATGAACCAATTGCAAAGGATTTGAATTTTGATCATGAGAATCATGTATATGATCAGCAGTTGTAAGTATGCAAAGACAGTCATATGTCATTTTATTTAGTCCTGTTGTAATCTTAAGTGGTCATTAAATGAACTGTTGTAAATTGAGGACTATCTGTATTATTATTTATCTTTCTTATTCCTTACTCCCCTCTCTTATTGGTACAATTAAGATGACCATTATCGTTATTCAGTTACTTTGCATATACAGTGAGAGTGTTTGAACCAGAGACAAATTCCTTGTGTGTCTAAACATACTTGGCCAAATAAACTATTCAGTTCAATTCAGTACTACCTATGTGAACTATCCACTAACAACATTTATCTAATCCCGTGATGGTGAACCTATGGCATGCATGCCACAAGTGGCACGCAGAGGCATTTGTGCCAGCACGTGAGCTGCAGGCAAACTTACCTCACTGGGCATGCGTGCACCTCAAAGTTGATTTTTGGCTGGTTTGAGGCCTTTTTCAGCCTCTCAAAGGCTTGAAGAAAGACTTTTGCAGGCCGAAAACTAGTCCCGTTTCATAACTTCCTGTTTTTCTGAAAACACAGGAAGTGACAAAACAGGGCTAGTTTTCAGCCTGCAGAAGCCTTTCTCAAGCCTTTGGGAGGCTGAAAAAGGCCTCAAACTGGCTGAAAATCAGCTGTGAGGCACAGTGCAGGTAAGGGGGCGGCGGGAATGGGTGGGGATTATTCATGCATGCATAGGGGGAATGGGGGAAGCACGCATTGCCTTCTGGGTTCTGACACACGAGTGCAAGTGTGCAAGCTCGCGCACAATTTTTGGCACAGGAGCCCAAAAAGGTTAGCCACCACTGATCTAGTTTGTTCTTTATCTAAAGCATACATTTAAAATGTAAAATTTCTACTTCACCTGAATCTGAAATTCCTGTTGATTTCAGGTTACATTTACCTGCTAAAAATAATGTGGAGGGTGATGAAATCCTTTTCTGCCCATAATGTAACTCCCAAGAGCTGACTAGGCCTATTATTAGGCATACAAATACCAAAACCACTTTAAAATATGCTTTGTTGCCACTTAAATAATATATGCTGAAAGGTCCCAAGAAGTGTCAAAATACCAGTCTAACTACAATCAAAAAAAATAGGGCCAACTAGTTCTTAACTCACATCAAGACTGCCTTCAAAACAGACAAAAAAATAGCAGCCATCCAAAAAAACCACAAAGATAAAATTGACCTGAAAAACCAAGGTATATATGAAGTCCCCTGTGCATCATGTCTGGCCACATACAATGGACAGACCAATGGAAGAATAAGTAGCCGCCTGGATGAACACAAAAATGCAATAAAAAAGCTGGAACACACCTCCTCACTAGTCCAACACATGAAAGCCACAGGTCACAACATCAACTTCAATGGCACTAAAACCCTGGCCACTATAGAAAACCCCAGCCACAGAATCATCAGAGAAGCCATAGAGATTGAAAAAAAACCTGACAACATGAATAGAAGAGATGATTCCACCAGACTGTCAATCATTGGGAAGCCTGCACTCTCAAATAGAAAGATCTCCATGCCACAAGCCAGGCAAACACCTGGGCAAAAACAGACTCCCTCTGATAGCTCCAACCCAAACACCCCCCCACCAGGCACCCAGGTGAAACCTAGCTTCCTAACAACTGATGGCCATCCATTTACTCGGAGCCAAGCTGCACCAAAAGCCTCTGATACAGGAAACAATGTTGCCAGCCAACCAAGACAGAAAAATGCTACAAAACAGAAGATATTAGAAACACCAATCAAGCAGAACACAGCAAACTCCAAGACCAATAAACAAAGACCAAGACTCCCGACCAAGCAGGATGAAGAAAAAACCATTCTGGCACAGCAGTAGGCTAGCACCAAATTTTAAACTGAAACAACTGTAAAAGTCTGACTCACAGACGAACCCAATACAGAAGCCTGATGATGGCAGATGAGATTCTGCCGAAACGTTGCTACAACTTTAAAAGCACAACTATAATGACGTGGGAAAATACCGGAACAAAACTGAATACCATACATATAAATACCCGCGAAAACTTAAGAATATATATATGTATGTATGTATGTTCAGGTAAAAGTTATCACTATTAAGAGAACATTTTGAGATTCCAAATTGAATTTGTTAAGCTTGTAAGCAGAAATTGAAGAAATATTACTGATACTTTTACTTGTCATGATTAAGAGTATCTTCAGCTCTTTCGTTGCTAGAGAAAACATCTTGGTCTCACTGTTGTGCCAAATCTAATTTAATATCAGCTTCGTTAGTGTTATTAAATAACCATATTTCCATAATGTCTTTCAGACGAACGTTAAGAACAGGAATAGGGAGTTTCTGGGAAGAAAACTCATTGTCTTAAAAGTGTGAAAAGAATCAAAGCGCCACAATTACCAAAATGAGTGACATAGTTTTCCAGACTTTGTTTGCTTTTTTCTTTTGGGGGAAGAGTTTTTAGAACTAGCATTTGAAAGCTGTCTGCTCTTATTGCCACCCTTACCTCCTCCCTACCCTGACAAAGCAAGTAAAAAGATGCCTATGCCATTCTTTCGTATATCATTGTCCCTACTCTTCTGTATTCCACTGAAAGGTTAGGTAGCCATGTTGCAGCTTCTGAAATATTGTTGATTCCTGCTTTAAAAGCTCTTGCTTTTCCCATTTAAGTGGACTTCTATCCTACTTACAGCAGAAGATTAAATACTTGTCTTCTGCCTGCTTTTTTTTTTCTGAATTCACCTATCATTGAAAACAAACTGAAGAGTTTTAGTTCTTTTTAGCAGTTTGCTTTCAACCTTCTGTGGTGAACACTATTTCTCCCCCTCATACTAAAATTAGTCCCTGTGTAAATGAATATTATCTCACAGAAGGAACTCTGCATTTTGTAGTTGAGCAATCTTTGCTGTCACAGAAGGAGACAAATACAAATGTTACTATGGCTGATTTTGATTTTGAGTAATTGGTGAATGTGCAAGGAAGCAAATAGGGAAACAATAAATGGAATTGAGTAATAACAATCAAATGTTTTGAATTTTAATGGTAAACCAATAAGAGAAAGGCATAAGTCAGCGTTAAGCAATTTTTTTCATTTGTCTATTTACCTAAAGAAATGTTTGTGGCCCTACCCATCTTTTTACCTACAGTATACAGTCAGTCTTCTAATTTCGATGGCAGTTAGGCCTTGAATTTCCTTTGCTAAGCAGTGCTGTTGTAAAGCACTTCAACATGTGACTGCATTGTATAGCAGTGGCGATTCTCTGTGGCTCCCATTGCTGTTGCCAAGCAAGCACCTGCTTACAACTATCTTGTGGCTTCCAACGACCAAAGCAGCCACATGCGAGGGAGAGCGCGCGCCTGGTGGTGCAGATGGCTAGGGAGGCATGGTGTAAGCATAGTGGTGGCTGCTGCCTAGTGGGAGAGGGTGAGAGTGGATAGGGAATTGTGGCAACTTGTGACTTTCCCTATCAACTTCCCTATTGACTTTGCTTCTGGGAAGCCAGCAATTGCAATCATGTTACTGCCAAACTCTGCAACTGTTGTAAGTTCAAATCAGTTGCCCACCTGGTGATTGTGTGACAGTGGACACTGAACTTTGAGGAGCACCATTCATTTAGTGCCATATTTGAATGATTGCTGACAAATACAAGAACTATTTGTAACAGCTTTCTCCATGCCAGTAGACAACATCACGGTCTAGAAAGTTCTGCTTCATTTTCAATTATTTTAAACGATTCAAGTATTCTAAAACAGGGTAAACAAGCAATGTTGTATCTCAACAAATTAATGTATTTTTGATTCTCTGTAGGATGGCTGGTTGTGGTGAACTTGATCACTCAATCAATATGCTTCCAACGAACAAAAGGGCAAATGAATCGTGTTCAAATGCAACACCATCTCTTATGGTTCCTGAATGTGCTATCTGCCTGCAAACATGTGTCCACCCTGTGAGTCTGCCCTGCAAACACGTCTTCTGCTATCTGTGTGTAAAAGGAGCTTCCTGGTTGGGAAAGCGGTGTGCCCTCTGTCGGCAGGAGATTCCAGAGGACTTTCTTGATAAACCAACTTTGCTATCGCCCGAGGAACTCAAAGCAGCCAGTAGAGGCAATGGGGAATATGCTTGGTATTATGAAGGCAGAAATGGCTGGTGGCAATATGACGAACGTACCAGTAGGGAGTTGGAAGATGCATTTTCTAAAGGTAAAAAGAGCACTGAAATGTTAATTGCTGGTTTCTTATATGTGGCAGATCTTGAGAGCATGGTTCAGTATAGGAGAAATGAGCATGGACGTCGCAGGAAAATCAAACGGGACATAATAGATATTCCAAAGAAGGGAGTGGCTGGGCTTAGGTTGGACTGTGACTCTACTGCTATCAATCTAGCAAGAGAGAGCTCTGCAGATGGTGCAGACAGTATACCACCACTAGGTGCTGCTGCTGCTGGGCAGCCTCCAGCAACTGTTAGACCCCTTCCTACACTAGATGGTCAGCTGACAAGTCCTGCAACACCATCACCTGAGGAAAGCACTCTAGAGAACTCTTTTGCCAACTTGCAAATCAATGAAGACAGTTTGGTTGAAAGGAGCCATAGGGGTGAGGGAGAGGAAGACCATGAATCACTATCTTCTGGTAGGATGCGAGTTACTGACACCTCCATTGAGGAAACAGAATCAGATGCTAGCAGTGATAGTGAGGATTTGTCTGCCCAATTTCAGCTGTCTGTACCCTCTGCTCAGCAGAGACATCTGAATGGAAATCAGCCAGCCTTGGATAGACCAATGGCAAGTAGTGGGGTGGGGAATACCACTGTGAGATCGAGAAGGCCTGATGGACAGTGCACAATAACAGAAGTCTAAATCTAGAGCCATGGTTTTAAAATTCAGTCTTATACCTGTACATTTTGTCTGTATTGACATTGCGCTCCAGCCTAGCAGTCTCATTTTAAAGTGTTTCCGTATGAGAATGAAGGGAAGAAAGGAAACCTGATCATCTAACATTAAAATCTCTTAATTTGTCTGGAACACTGAACATTTAAAAATCTGGGCATGTGTTAATGGTTTGAAAGCTGTTTAGCAACACTCAGTTTTTGTAAAGTGTCTGCTTTTATTTTGTAGAAAATGCCCGTCTCCATATTAAAACCCATCCTCCTTTTTTGACAAATGTATATTCACTGTACAACTTGGAACTGTTATTATTTGTTGCATTAAGTATCTTAAGTAACTACCTGCATGGATTGATGTATGGAAGGAATATTAAAAACTGGAAATGATCAAGAGTTTGGAAATGTGCAAGATGCTTAATTTTAACATAAAATAGTTGTGACTCCTGAAATTCAGATGCTTTACTAAAGCTGAAAGATGAATTATTCTGAATGAAATGTAAAATAATTTATGTTGCAGAGTTTTACTTGTAAAGAAGTCATGGTGTCTTCATTGGCTCTGTCTAGTCCCTGTAGCTTGTTTGCGTCTTTCTTGTGTTGTTTTTGTTACAAGATTTATAATTTAATAAACTACATTTTATCAACAATCTTAATTCCATATCACACTAAAGACATGTCTTGAAAGAGGTATATGCACTGCCTTTGTTTAGTTAACAGAAGAACAAAATGCACTGCAGAACAAGATGACTGGAAGAAACATTGAGTAGAAAAATACAGTTGCTTGCACAATAGGCTCCTATGGAAAGATGCTTACAATAGTTAATAGTTAATATAATAGAAAAGGCACTATTACATTTGCTTCTCCTACTTTCTCTATAACAGGACATCAGCAAATTATTTTTACATTGAAATTATTAAAATTTTGTTTTCACTTATTATGTTATTTAAATTATGTTTTGCTAGGAATGGCTTTACATCATTTACAAGAGAACCAATTTGGTCTTGTGGTTAAGACACCAGGCTAGAAACTAGAAAACTATGTGTTATAGTCCTGCTTTAGGTATGGCTAGTAACTTTGGGATTCTCTCAGCCCAGCCCACTTCACTGGGTTGTTGATATTTTCAAGAAAATAGAAGGAGGAAGTATTAGGTGTGTTCACTGCCTTGAATTATTTATAAAAATAATAAAGGCAAGCTAAAAATAAGCTTAAAACCCTGGAATACTTTAGCACCATAATTAAATGATTTTTAAAGTAATGTAATTGAGAAGTCCTAGCATGCAATGGGCCACCTGTTTATAGCTTAATCAAAGTAGTTGTAGTTGCTTTACAGAGATATACTGCAATATATATAAAATATGTACTTTGTATTAAGAGCCCATCAAATGAACAAACTAATTCCTAATAACTGAAAATAATAGTGTCTGAGTCACCATTTGACACACTACGTATGATATTTCTATATGAAATTTTTGTTTAAGATGGCATTCTGGTAAATATTTAATTCAGGAATCAAATTTCCAATACATGTAGATGAAAACAGAAAAATATAAAATTATTCAGATAATAGAATAAGTCCATAGTAGAGTAGCAGTTCCCAAGTTTCACCCATTACTTACAGCAATAGCAGTAAATCAGAATTTGGTGACTATTCTGCAGATTTCTAAACACTAATCACCTACCCAAAAATATTTCCCTCACCAAACTTGCTCAGTTATTACACGTAATATAGTTGGCTAGTGCAAAACATTTGCATTAATAAGGAGATATACTCCAGCCTTCTTAGGGACATCAGGCTCAAAGAACACAATGTTTAGATTACAACATTTTAACTCCTAAGAGTTGAAAATATTGGGCTGAGTCTACACCTTCCTTATTTTGTATCTTCTTCCAGGATGATGCAAAATTATCCATGAAGATCAAGCAGGCCAAAGATATCCCCATAAAGATACCTTTTAACCATGTGTTAAGCAACATAGTCTCACACACATTTCTATAAATGCTAGTCTGGATTTCAGGCACAGTTAAGCAATTGTCACACACTGACGGACATGAACCATAGCTCTTAAAACATTTAGCCAAGTTGATTCTAAACATGTTAGAACTTTGTAGATATAAGATTATATGCAATAGAGCAAGATGCTCAATACTTTAAAAAAACCTTAAAACAGTAGATACCTAATTATTGCTTCTGTTATTAGCAAATCTGGTTTATATCGAATTGCACCAGTTCCTACTCTACCTGCCAATAATAACCAGGAAATCTGAGCAATGGAGTTATTTAAATAATTTATTTCTGCCAGTAGATCTCCTTTACAGAATTGAACATTTAAAGATTCTGAACATGACATACTTTATATTCTTTTTTTGTCACATTCACAAGAAACTTAACTTTTAATAAATATTGTTTAATATGCAAATTTTAATAAGTATTAAATATTTAAGTATTATTTAATGAGTACACGTGAAATAGATTGAGACTAGAGACATAATGGATTCCAATTAAAAGTAGACATCCCAATTATGTATTTTATGGAAGTAAATATCTGACTCCTGCTTGATTTTTAAAAATTCTTCCCATGTCTCATTTTCTATTATTAAATTGTATCCTGCAATTATTTGTATATAAGTATGCAATTAAGAAATACATGCTCAAATCTGCTTACAAGATAGTACCAGACCTTAATTTAAACACATTCAAGGCTCCTGCAATAAACACAAATCTGCAGATTTGAATCATCCCCAGCTGTAGATGTTCTCAAATTACTCTAAGTCCTTAACTATATGATCAACTTTAATTAGAATGGTGAACGATGGGACTTAGTCCTTTTTTTCCCAGTCCAGAGAGAAGTTAGATTTTTATTTTGGTATCACATCTTGTGAACTGAACAAAATCCAGAGGCCTTGCCACTTTCTTCATGTTTCTGCCTGCAGCTGGGATGAGCACCTTCTCTGATCTCAGAAGAAATATAGAAATAAGGTACTTAATAAAGGCAAGTTCAGCAATGAAGTCCTTTTCTTCACAAAAGCAGCTAACATGGTTTAACAGAGGTCTGTTAAGGCAGTCTAGATTGATGAATTCACCCATAGTTGTGTTGTATGCCATCTCAGCTAACGAGCAAAGATATTATATTCCCTCAACTGGTTCGTAGATTGTTGAATGTACTAATATAGCTTAAGCTTATTCATCAAAATTAATTTTAAAGGTATGCAGTTGTTTGGATTTGATTTCAGAATAGTCCTCCAGAAAATAAAGAACCCAACTGCTGCACTGTCCTGGGAAAATGAAGTTCTGTTGGAAAAATTTAAATTCAAGTGTTCTGTTTACTACTATGTGTATTCCAAAGGATTTTGGGAAGTGCAGCACAAATGTTGCATCGCTTTGTCTACACTATGACTGGCTAGTGTAAGCTGAACATGCTGTGTGCAGAATGCACTGAGAACTACAGCAGATACTTTTACTTCTAGCATGATATGTCAAGTAAATGTGCATATGGACATCTGAAAAACACTGGTTCATCCAAGATGCTTCATACAGGTTAATTAGCACAGGTAAGGTCAATGGAATGTTATCTTTAGATTGTTGGTATTATCTACTTGCTGCGCAGACTTCAAGCCATTAAATAATTTTCACAGATGTGGCAACTGGTAGTACAAATATCAAAAATGTCAAATTTTGCCATACAGCTCAGGGAATATTTCTTCCTTATTTCAACTTTATAAATTCACAATGAAACGGGGTGTCTCCAAGAGCTCTGTTCGCAGAACAAGAATCTAGTAATCAGATGTGAGGCTTGAAGGCAGGAGCTTTGCTTATAGATAAGTACAGAAGGAAGTACTTAACAATGCAAACAAAAAGCATTTGGCATTTTTCAGTTTTGGGGTTATGAGTCAATTCACAGTGAGATAGTTTATTCAAAGGTATGATGTGTGCAAATCATAAATTATCTGTGATCATCTCAGGACTTTTGAGTTGAGGTTACTCATGTCAACTAAACCTGTCTTTATATATATATATATATATATATATTATATTTGTTTTTTTAAGTTATCGCGGGTACTTACATGTGTGCTGTTCAGCTTCCTTCGGGTATTATCCCACGTCATTGTAGTTC
>BLBF01000007.1:70573405-70593097 GCA_015471245.1 Laticauda colubrina
GGCAGGGCTGCTGCCAAGGATTTGGGTAAGCCTGGTAGCTCCCCCCCAGCCTGGCACTAAGCCCATTTGCTTGTGGACAAACCTAATCTCACTCTCTGGAGTCATTAACCTGTCAATGGAGAAAAAAAAAAGATTATGTTTAAATGTTGCAATGATACAATTTTAGCTTCATTTCAACACAATGCACAGTTCTGGATAAAAGTTGCTGACAATGAACACCTTTTAATACTAGACACATTAATCAAGTATCAGACAGTTGATTTGCTGCAATTTTGCCCAAAGTAATACAAAGCAAAGAGATCATTTTTAAAGTGCCCCATAATCCAGAATTTATAAATATTACTCTGTCGATCTAATGTTGACATTCTGGCTCACAAATTTGTCAAGATCTTTAAGTTCATGTTCATCATAGCATATCTAGCTTAAATATTTTCCTCCAGCTTTTACTTTTGGAAACATTTAAAAATGATAATTGCAGTGGGCAAACATGTATCACACTGTTAACAACAAAGGTGATCATTAACTATTGGGGAAAATTACAATATTATCAAGCATCTCTTTTTCAAGTGAAAATTAAAAGATAAGCTGGAAATAACAGGAGCAAGCACACACAGTACCCATCCAAAAGTTTTGGCTGATCTTACGAGTCAGAAGTTGTGGTTGGCAGTGGAGCTGTGAAGACCTAAATGAAAAGCTACTCAAGTACTCTTGACAATCCACTGCTGTTTTACTCCCAAAGTACATACAAATCGGTCCCTTTGAAGGCGAAACCATCTCTTGACATGTGGCCACCCAGACATCTATCGGTCCCTTTGAAGGCGAAACCATCTCTTGACATGTGGCCACCCAGACATCTTTTAATAGCTCCAGTAATGAATCCATGATTCTAGACAGATTGTTCCATTGTTTACTAGTTTTTAATCACTATGGAAATCTTCCTAAAACTCAGCTTGAATATTTCTTTGTATTTCAAACCACTGGTTGCTCTACTGCAGACAATTTTGTCATAATTTTTTTGTCAGATACCTCTTTCACGGGACAACCTTACATATACACTTATAGAGTACTATCACATCTCCCCTTTTCTCTTTTATGAATTTAGTAGCCTTTTCTGTATTGCTTGGTTTTCAGATCCTTTATCCTTCTGGTAGCTCTCCTTTGAATTTACTAAAACTACTTCATGTCCACTTTAAAATTATTGAAGATCTGACTTCTCTACTAAGCTTGGAGTCTGGTTGAAGATTAAATCCCTGCTTTGGAGGTGGGAATGGAGGTAATTGATTTTTGTTATATTGAATTTGGGCTTCTCATGGTCTTTTTTAAAAAACAACAACAACAACGTTTTCCATTGTAAATCACCTAGAACTGTCAGGACTCAGGCAACATATAAATAAATAAATAAATAAATGTAGTTCAAGGAAGTTATTACCTCCAATGAACTGGATGCAATGCTTCTGATAAAACCCCAAGGTAAACTTTTTACTCACACTCTGCTGCTGGCCCACTAGCACTTTTTGTCCCTGCTTTCACACACTCTCTCACTAAGCCAGATTTTCCCAATCCTACAACTATGCATTTAAAATGAAAGGGACCATACACATATCACAGTTAAACATCAGTGTTCAGATCTGTCAAAGTGATTTAGAATTGTGCTGTTGCCCTCTGATGCATTAGCTTGCCTCCCCCAAATGTCATCCGTAAATCTGATAATCATCGATTGTATCAGGCAGATCATTTTTAAATATGTTGAATTATATTGGGCTGAATACAAAGCTCTGGAAAACTCGAGTCCTTTCCTTCAGGTAGATGCAAATCCATTTATGAATTCTTTTTGGATGCAGTTGTTTAAACAGTTTCAAATCCACCAGACTTTAGTACTATCTAGTCCACATTTATCCAGTGACTCCACAAATGCTTCTTCTAATATTTACTTTTTACCAAAACTCATGCACAGAGGCAGGCTTTGCTTTTTAACAATGGATTGTTTAGTATATGTATTTGTATACATGTCATCACAGAATTTGGAGGAGTCGTATAGATCATCAAGTTGAGTACATACTTAATTCAGGAATCAGGATTAAAGCATTCCTGGCATATGGGTTTCTAGCCTGTGATTTTCCATTTATGCTAAAAGAAGTCTATCTCTCTATTTTGCCTTGTGTAATTACACTTACACCGTGCATGTCTTTCCTAAATAAAATAGACTGGGGGCTTTAAATATAAATCTTGAGTTAACTGCAACTATGAGGATGATTCCTCTCTTCCTGTCTTTCCATATCCAAGAGATAGAGAACTTCTATGGCTCTTCTCATCACCTTGATCTCTGAGCTAAAGGAACAGCTGTAGGAAGACAAACAGAAATATCAGCTCCACCCCATCTGCACAAATGGTGACTGTAGTAGTGTCAAAATTAAATGGAAATCTATTATTAATTCGCTGAGGTTATTTTTTTAAAAAAGGAAATTGCACTAGATCAGAGGTGTCAAAATTGATTTCATTGAGGGCCTCATCAGGGTGGTGTTTGACCTTGGGGTGGTGGTGGTAATGTGGTGGGGGGGCGAGGAGCATGGCTAGCTCGACAACACTCGTGATCAAATGCCACATTTGCACTCTGCCAGCAAAAATGGACCTTGAGAGGAGCATGTGCAGCTCTCCTGGGCTCCATTTTTGGCTGTGACAGCCTCCTGCAGCCCTCTGCCAGTGGAAATGGAGTTTGGGAAGCCCCATTTTCAAAAGGCAGATGCCCCGTGGGCCAGTCCTTTGCTGTTTCCAGGGCAGCTTCATGGGCCAGATCTAAGCACCCCATGGGCTGGATCTGGCTGGCAGGCCTTGAATTTGACATCCTCTAAAATATCAATCCAATTCATTGTTGGTTGCACTCAATAAAGCAAGGACAAGTCACTGTTCAGCACCAAGCTAAAAGCCATGTTCTACTGATGAACAATAAGCTTACGAAAGTGAATAGTACTGAAAAGATATATCCAGAAAGTATAGGATCACTAGGATCTCAAAATATCTCCAGATATAGCATCTGAAATCCAGCATAGATAGGGAAGATCCATAAAACTGAAGCACACATAATACAATATGTGACGTGCGTAACGCACACATACAGGAGTAATATCACAACAGCAAATGTAATTTCTTGGTCTTAAATTAATTTTAAACTGACCCAGATAGTGATGTACACTGAAAAGAAGGCTAATGTTTCATGTAGTTAATAGAAAAAAAGTAGGGCATACAAAGCATTTAACTGTAACAAATAAGTGATACTTCAGAGAGGAAACTGGATAGCTTGCAGTATTTGTAAGTAGGACAGGACAGGCAAACTTTGATAAGAGTAATAATCAATGGGGATATTCATCTACACCTTGAGAAAGTAGTAGGAAATGGCTAATTGCAACTATAGTTAAAGGCCATGTCACACTGGCCAACGGATGCAAAAAGGACACAACGGACGAGAAAAATGTTCCATCCGTTGTTATCCGCTCTCAAAAGGGGCAAAAATTTGCATAACCGGAGCGGATATCACGGACGCGGGGAGGATGCAGGGTGGATGCAAAGCAGATGCGGAACGGAAGCCCAGCGGATGGAAGCGGATGGGAGCGGATGGCGCATCCGCTAGGCTTCCGGGGGGGCTCAGCAAAGCGGACGCGGAACGGATACAGCAGATGCAGAGCGGACGCCAAGCGGATGAAGCGGATGCACAGCGGATGCATAGCGGATGAAGCGGATGCAGAGCGGAAGCCTAGGGGATGCACAGCGGAAGCGGAACGGATGCTGAGCGTTAATTGCGCATGCGGGGGGGAAGCATTGCGTAAGCCCCCCGGATATAAAGGGAAGCAGCTCCCACGTGGCCAGCATTCCGAGGAAAGATCTGCTGCTGGACACTTCGAGTTCCTTGCCTGCCCTGCCTGCATGCCTGCCTGCCAGCCTTGCTGCCAGCCTGCCTTCCATCCAGCCTTGGTGCCTGCCTGCCTGCCTGCCTTCCTGCCAGGCTTCCTGCCAGCCTACCTGCCAGGCTTCCTGCCAGCCTTGGTGTCTGCCAGCCTCCCTGCCAGCCAGCAACCCCGCAACCATGGGGAGGAAGCGAAAGCCTCAGCAGCCGACAGCCATCCCTGGCAAGAGGGACAGGGCCAACCTCCTGGCCCCTGCCCCTGACTCTGCTTCTGCTGGGGCTTCTGCTGAAGCTGCTCCTGGCGGTGGTGCTTCTGCTGGTGGTTACTCTGTTGAAGCTACTCCTGGTCCTGCTCGTCCTGCTCGTGCTCCTGGACTTGCTCGTCCTGCTCGTGCTCCTGGTCTTGCTCATCCTACTCGTCCTACTTGTGTTCCTGGTCCTGCTCGTGCTCCTGGACTTGCTGGCCCTGCTGGTGCTTACTCTACTGCTGCTGATCCTGGTCCTGTTCATCCTGCTACTGCTGATCTTGCTGTTGCTGCCGCTGCTGCTGCTGCTGCTGATGATGATGATCCTGCTGGTGAGGATGATGATGATGATGATGCTTATGATCCTGCTGGTGATGATGATGATGATGATGATGATGATGATGATGATGATGATCCTGCTGCTGCTGCTGGTGGTGTGGAGGAGCAGCCCCTACTACCTGGGAGCCCCTCTAATGAGGGCCCATCTGGTCCTGCCAAAGGGAGGAAGAGGCGTGCGCGACAACGGGAGAGGAGGCAATACTTTATTGAGGAGGCACACGAGGATAAGGTGCTGGAGTGGCTGAGAGAGAACGACTATCTGTGGCGGAAGGGACACCGGCTGTACAGGGACACCAAAAAGAAGCAGGCTGCTTGGAGAGAGAGGGCAGAGAGTGTGGGTTAAACTTCGGAGGTGCTCCTCGGCTGGTGGAAACATATGCACACCTGGTACGGGAAGCTGCACCTGAAGAAATCTGGCCAAGCCACTGTGAAGCTGACAGACAGAGAGACCTACGTCATGGCCAGGTGCAGCTTCCTGGAGGGTGAGATCCGCCACCGAGGAGCACCAGTAGCCCCTCTCACTACCCTCTCTCTCAGGCAGCCTGCTGAGAGCCAGTCCTCTTCCGGCCGAGAGTCAGTCCCTGTCTCCAGGCAGGTTTCTGTGGAGTGTGCCACAGCAGAGAACCCGCGGACAAGTGTGGTAAGCGTGTTGGAGTGCGTAGAGGACTCCCTGGTGCGGTGGGAGAAAGAAGACATCGAGTCCACCGCAGTCCTAGCCACATCCACCACCCCAGCTCCGCCTCCGCAGAAAGGCTGAGAACCGGACAGCAGGAGGGGCAGAGCCACACTGTCCTGCTGGAGATCAGGGACACCATCCGCACCAGCATAGATGTCCTCTCTCAGCTGGTCCACACTGACTCCTCCTCCTCCAACCGCAAGCCCTTCCTCACCTATGTCAACCAGACCCTCAAGGAAAAGGCGGATCCACAGTACCAGCTGGTGAAGGACCGGATCACGGAGCTGCTTCACAACCCTCCAGATCCAGAGGAACCTGCTCCCACCCAGTCCAGGTCTGCTCCTCCACCCTAGGTGATGTCCCTCCCATTCCAAGGCTTCCCACAGACCCTCACCTACCAGGGCTACGGCTACCAGGAGGTTCAGCAGCACAGGCAGCAGCCCTTCCCAGTCCAGGCACAGAGTCATCGGGCGACACCATTGCCACCAGTTCCACTGATGCCACCGATGCCATCCACGACGATGCCAACGACAGCGATGCCACCCACGCCAATGATGCCACCACGCCAATGATGCCACCTACGACAGTCCTCACCCAGCTGCAGAGCAGACAGCCCCACTACACTGCTCCTTCCTCCACCACACAGCCAAGCCCGGCCTCAGTACATCTGTCATCAGTACTGGGGCTGACACCCCATGGCATGGAGGAAGGACCTCTCAGCATCACGGGGCTGAGCCAGCTGTCCGACACCTTTCTCAACACACTGTCCCCTGTTGTCCTCTCGGGGCCAGGCACTCCAGCACCACCCACCACCACAGCACCTGGACCCTTCACCCCTGAGACTGGGCACACCTCCGAGTGACCAAGAAGAGTGCCAGAGACCGGGTGGACTTTATTTGGACACTTGACTTGGGTCATTTTTCTATTACAGCTTATTGTTCAATAAAGTTTATCTTTGATTCACACACTTTCTTCATTTCTTTTTTTCAATAGTCTTGGTGGAAACTTTTAGAAATGGTTTAAGCCTTTGCATGCTTGAGGGATGGGTTAAGATAGCAGTGGGATGGGCAAGGATACCTGTGGGATGTGTAATAGCTGTGGGATGGGTTAAGATAGCAGTGGGATGGGCAGGGATACCTGTGGAATGTGTAATAGCTGTGGGATGGGTTAAGATAGCAGTGGGATGGAATGGGTAATAGCTGTGGGATAGATAAACCTCCAGTGTAAGCATAGTGGGACTGGATGGTCCACCCTCCCAGGTACCACACCTATGGCCCTTTATTATCAATAATAATGTAATCAATCATCCACACATGTCAACATAAACACAACTCTTTATTAAACGCCCTGTTCATTGTAGGTCCACCCAACATAAATGGCCCAATCTCATGAGTGTGATGAGACAGGCTGAAGGAAGCATCCATTAAGCATCTACCATCCTGTCTTGCCACTCCACTGCTCCAGCTGGGAAGTTGCACCAGTGTTTCAGGAGGTTGCGCTGCTTCTTCCCTTCACGTGAGGCTCTGTTGGGGCCTTGCACATCCTCAGTGTCAGGTTTCAGGTTTCGCCCTTGCCTCCATTCCCCAGGCTCCATGTCCCCATTGCCTTGTTGATGGTCCACGAGCCTGTTCTGCAACACTGGGTAGCGGGTGCGCATGAGATTGTGCAGGATGCAGCAAGCTTCCACGATCCTCCTCACGGTCTCTGGGCGATGCTGCATGGTGGTGAGAAGTACCTGGAACCTGTTGGCCAGGATGCCAAAGGCGTTCTCCGCCACCTGTCTTGCCCTGGACAGCCTGTAGTTGAAGATCTTCTCTTCATGGGTGAGGATTCTGGAGGTGTAGGGCTTCATGAGGTAGGTTCTGAGGGAGAAGGCGTCATCCCCCACGATGAAGTAGGGCACATCTTGCGTGTTGTTGGGCAGGGGGTCTGGATCTGGGAAGCCCACGATGAGGTTGCCTTCCAGCCCCTCTTTGAGGTGACTGGCGTTGTATACCTGGGCATCTGAAGATGAGCCGTAGCCTGAAGCATCGATGTACATGAACTTGTAGTCAGCATCGACCATGGCGAAGAGGACGATGCTGAAGAAGCCCTTGTAGTTGAAATAAGTGGACCCCAACTTGGCTGGAGCTTTGCAGGCCACGTGCTTGCCATCTCTGGCTCCAACGGTGTGGGGGAAGTTCCAACTCTGATACCACTTGTTCCAATTGTAGATCTTTGATCATTTCTAAGAAGTGGTATGAGTTTTGTACATATGAAGCTGCGGTTTCAGAATGGGGCTGTAGTTGTTTTGCTAAGTGTTTAGCTAGGTTTTGTAGTGGTGCTCCTTTGGAGCTGACTATGGGTCTGAGAGGTATGCCTTCTTTGTGTATTTTTGGGAGGCCGTATAGTTTGGGGCATCTAGAAGATTTTTGTCTTGGTATGATCGTCTGTTGGATTTCTTTGCTTATGTGGCTGGTTATAATTTTCTTCTTGGTTAATTTTTCCAGATATGTGGTTGGGTCTGTGTTTATAGGTTTGTATGTGGAGTCTTGGAGTAGGTCTGTCAATTTTGTTTCGTAGTCTTTTCTGTCCATTACTACTATGGCATTCCCTTTATCTGCTGGGAGTATGATTATGCTGTTATCATTTTTCAGGGTTTGTAGCGCTTTGAATTCATCTTTTTGCAAGTTGCTTTTTGGTGGGTTGCTTGTGCATAAGATGTTTGTAACCTGGTGTCTTATTCTGTCAGCCTACTGTTGAGCCAGAATGCTTTTTTCTTCATCCTGATTGGTTGGGAGTCTTGGTCTGTGTTTACTGGCCTTGGAGTTTGTTTAATTGGTGTTTCTGGTTTCTTCTGTCTGTTTTGTGGCTTTGATTGGCTGGCAACACTGTATTCCTGTATTGGAGGCTTTCAGTGCAGCTTGGCTTCGAGTAAAAGGACCGCTATTATCTATTAGGAAGCTAGGTTTCATCTGGGTGCCTGGTTGGGGTGTGTTTGAGCTGGAGGTATCAGGGGGAGTCTGTTTGTTCCCAGGTCTTTGCCTGGCTTGTGGTGTGGAGATCTTTCTATTTGAGAGTGTAGGCTTCCAAATGATTGGCAGTCTGGTGGAATCACCTCTTCTATTTATGCTTTCATGTCTTTTTTCAATCTCTATGGCTTCTCTGATGATTCTGTGGCTGGGGTTTTCTATAGTGGCTAGGGTTTTGGTGCCATTGAAGTTGATGTTATGACCTGTGGCTTTCATGTGTTGGACTAGTGAGGAGGTGTGTTCCAGCTTTTTTACTGCATTTTTGTGTTCATCCAGGCAGGTACTTATTCTTCTATTAGTCTGTCCAATGTATGTGGCCAGGCATGAAGCACAGGGGATATGCCTTGGTTTTCTTGCTCAATTTTATCTTTGGGGTTTCTAAGGATGGCTGCTATTTCTTTGTCTGTTTTGAAGGCAGTCTTGAAGTGATGCCTGTGTAGTATCTTAGTATCTTTGGCCATCTCTAGTGGCCAAAACACTAATCCCCAGAACCAAACGCCTAGCAGACAAGACACATATAAAGGCTGAACTGTGCACCCTGACTAAAGTACTGACAGCCAACGGCTTCCACAAAAACAAAATCACCAGCTTGATCCACAAAAACACACTAAGACATAATAGAGACCTAGAAGATCAACAGACCTATGGAACAGCTGTCCTGCCCTACATAAGAGGTACTACAGACAAAATCAATAAGATACTGATTATTGATTTCCTATATGGGCTAAGTCTTCCTAACACACCTGGAAGGCCAATTTGGAACAGTGTACTGAAAAGACAGCCATTTTGTCCAACTCGGTCATCTTCTTGTATATTTTTACAATCATAGGAAAGGGATAGCTAATGATCCAGCTTTCCCCCACTTTATTGCTAGTTGTGCTGAGATGAATTTTTAAAAAATCAAAATTCCTATAAAACCAGATCTTTAGCTAGGAGAATTAAACTGTCAGAAATCAAGATTGCAGACAATCCTATAACTTATACAGTGTTTCTTGACTGTAATTGTACACTGATATCAAATTTGTGTATCTAAAGCAGGGGTCCTCAAACTTGTCAATTTTAAGACTTGTGGACTTCACTCCCAGAATTCTCCAGACAACTATGCTGTCTGGAGAATTCTGGGAGTTGAAGTCCACAAGTCTTAAAGTTGCCAAGTTTGGAGACCTCTGATCTAAAGCAAAGGGGGTAGGGTGATTTTTTTGGGGGGTGGGGTGGGTGAGGGAAAGCTGAGAAAATGTCTGCATTGAGTTGTTTACATTTGACCTTGTTTTGAGCCACATATTCTGATTAGGGCTTTTTGCCAGATTTATATTATGTGAGCTACCTAATAACATAGACTGAAGTACAAGGAATTACATATAGGTCTTATATTCTAAAATCCAATCACTTGTACTTGCTAAAGGCACAAGGAAAAGGTGGGTGGAATGGGAGAATTCTGAACAATGACCAAAGAAAAAATCTAACCTAAATCTAACCCAATGTCTTGCAAACATTGATGCAATTGAGTTCATGTAAGTATTTTTATTCCTCACAAAACATTCTCCATGTGAACTTTACAAACTTACAAGGAACACAGATATAATTCTTATTATACTTAACATATGACTGCTTGTTCTAAATATTGTATACCATAAATCAAGGGTCTTCAAACTTGGCAAGTTTAAGACTTGTGGACTTCAACTCCCAGAATTCCTGTGCTAATATGACTGGAGGAAAAATTATGGGATTTGAAGTCCACAAGTCTTAAAGCTGTCATGTTTGAAGACCCTTGCCATAAATAAATGTACATTTACTGTTTTAATTATCTGATATTCTGATCTGGTTAAAAGTCTATGTTCTAAATATATAAAAAGGAAAATTTTCATCACCCCATAAAGATTTATAGGTTGCAGATTGATTTGGGGAGCATTAGGGAAAATCAGGATTCGATGGTTAGGCCAAGTATACTTGATCAATGTCCTCCAGAGGACATAATCTCATTGGAATATCTCAGGCAGGTATTTATGAATAAGCTGAACCCACCTGCAAGGAAGGGAATTTGGGGCACCTGAGACACAGCATGGGCTATGCAGCAAGACCTCATTAAGGCACCTGGGCAGTGGTGGGATTTTTTTTACCATAGGTTCTGTGGGTATGGCTTGGTGGGCGTGACAGGGCTAAAATCTGTAAAATCTCCAGTCAGAGATGGTGTTTGCTAGTTCTCTGAACTACTCAAAATTTCCTCTACCGGTTCTCCAGAACTGCTCAGAACCTGCTGAATACCACCTGTGCACCTGGGATATGGGTTATTGACATGTAACAGCTTAGAAAGGTGCATGTAAAATGCCCCAAAGGTGCTTTTTCAAAAGGCAACTGTACTGTTTGTTTTTTTCTCTTGAAGACATTTTGTTTCTCACCCAAGAAACACCTTCAATTCTAACTGAATGGTGGGAAATAGAAGAATTTATATTTCCTTTCAAAAAGCACCTTTGGGACAACCATGACCTAGATGACTGAGAATCTCCATAGACATTCTGTATTAAAATAAGAACTTGAAGGAGACTTATTTTACCATTAACAGACAATTTTAGTAATCTAGACAAAGGAAACAGAATGACATGGAAAGCAAATTTCGGCTGGTATACTTAGGAAATATGAAGGGAAGTTTGTGTAATGGAGATTATTAGGTTATTACAGTAAGTGCATTGCTTTTAAATGACAAAGATCTAATTATCAGGACTACAACCACAATGAATGAATCACAATCAAATAAAAATGGTGGGGGACATTGCTTAACATTTTTTAAACAGTTGTAACTAAATGAAACATAGGTTCTGAATTATATGATAGCTAAATGCAGAAATACACATCTTGTTTAAGTTAAGAGTTCTCTTAGGTCAGTGTTTTACAATATAATATTAAATCATCAAACAGTTAAAAAGTAAGGTGCACACATATACTTTGTGATAGTTAGTTCGATAGACAGACAGAATAATAGAACTAAAGAAAAATACTAAAATATATCATAGCAGAACAGGGTAATTAGAAAAGGAAGGAAATAAGAGTTAAGATAACACTGAATTTGCTACCACATTTCCTCTGGGACAATTTGGGGAAGAAATAGCATCTGAATGGGGCTCCATAATTATGAGTGATACTTTGAAGCTTGCCTGAAATCACATGCAGTAGTTAGTTCTGCTCCTCCACCTAGAGCTTTCCCTTGGACTAATGCAACTGTGATTAGAGGTAACCTACATAACAGGAGAAATCAAAAAGAAACAATTCAAACATTACAAACCTGAAAACACACATTATAAAAGCAGAAATTGACCTATTCATGTCGAATAAATTATCAAGCAATTCAAGCAAAAGACTAGCAACTACACAAGATCTGTGGAGATATTTCAGTGAGGTTGAAACCCACTCCCACTAGAAATCCAAAATTAGCAACAAAAGGCTGAATGGGGCTGTACAATCCAAACCAACAAAATTAGTTATGAGAGAGATTTTTAATTTAGAAGAAATTCCTGAGAATGTGTTTGTTAAAGGAAAAAAAAAAACTTCTCCATGGTTCTGCGAGGGCAATTAGATATATTAGTTTTATTTAGTGTGGGAAGACAAAGACATCAATTAATAAATATAAATGATCCTAAGAAATAATATCCTTATAATGTACACAATTCTTGATATTTGCATTCAATTTCAGTAATATTTCCTATAAGAAAATCTGTTTTTTTAATATAAATCTATTCAAAGTCCATTTTATCAAATACATTCCAAATATATGCTGCAATAATGCATAATTTTGCTAAACATACTCATAATGGTGGAACTCATCTCCAAGAGGAATGACAAGAGTGCAATGACAATAAAGAAAAATAAAGTAAACTAATTCTGATGTATGCACTAATTAATCCAAGGAAAGCTGGAAATGTAGGGAACCCTTGATCTCTTCAGTCAAAACATCTAAAGTAAGTCTAACTGAGGATCCCAGCCTATGAGTTCTAAGCAAAGTATAAGCCAGTAGTAACCCAACAGTCACTCTTCATCACAGTCATCCCAAAATTCTAAAAATGTGATGTTGTAATGAAGACATTCTTTATTATTGCTTCGTTTTGATGTGGCTTAGGGGTTTCTAAGGATCTCTAGTTGTGCTTCTGCGAGTCTCTATTAATTTGAGCAGAATATAAACACTGCAGCACAAGTAAATAAATATGAGAACTTCCATTGTTGAAGCCTTTTGGCAATGTTACTCTAAATTATTTGTGAATACATTCAGAAATTAATACACTTTCCCTGCAGCACAAATGGACAAAAAAAATGTGACATAGCAACAGATACAAAATTAAATTTTAGGGTTGCTTCTTTAAATGTGCTTATTAAAAACTAGTCACAGAAAGAAATTAATAATACAGACTTCTCAGAAAGAAGCTGGACCAGTCCTAGGCAGTGTTAAAGTAACTTTCAACTGCCAATTCAGATGGCTTTTATCCTTGGGAGATTGTGGGGTTGTCTTGTCCTTTCTATATCATTGCACCTCTTGGCCCTGCTCTTCAGCACAGCACAAAATTAATTTACTAAGCATTTTTCTCCTAATTCTCTTCATTGTGTACTATCTCTGTGTACTTCATTAGCCCACTGTATACTGTCTCATAATTCTTGTGTGACCTTGAACAGGAATTACTCACTTTTTTTATTAAAGTAGGTTTATCACTTCATGGAAGTGATAAACCTACAGCTTGTTAAAGAAATATTCTAAATGAAGGGAATGGGATTAAATGTGAAAGACCACAATGTTTTCCACATCTCCAAGTGTGACCAGATCAAATATTTCCACAACAGCCTTTATAAAACTGAACTCAAAAATATTATACAAAATATAATTCAAGAGAAATATGGATCCCTGATCGCTACTATAGATAGTAAAACAGGCCAAAGAGTAGAATCTACTTATGTGGGAGCCTGGAGATAACAGATGGTGGGTTAAACTCATATTTTATTCCCTACATGTGTTCCATTCATGGATTTACATAGATTGCAAAAAGAAAACTTGCCAAATTTTCAATATGATTGACTTCTATTACAAGGAAGATGGATTTGTAAAAGTAGGGTATGTATATATATTACCAAACCTAAACACTTCTTAATTTCTGGGATTTTATGTCTACAAAGGGCATATTGCTAAGTAGTAATTAAAAAAAAAAGACCACAAATCAACAAATTCTAAAAAAAAATCAGACATTTTTTTTAATAAGAATCAATTATTCTGTTTCCAAATATTTCTGGATCTACCAAAATGCACCATAACATTATTAGATGATGCTGAAATTTCATATAAACCTTCGTATTTTTTGAGGGGGAAAATACACAAAACAAAACACTGAACATACTACCTCATGAGTCTGGTTAAGATGTTTTGCATGAACATACACATGTTCATTCCATCCTAGAAAACAGAAAGAAAATATCAAGATATATTCTCATAATAAAAAATGGAAGAAACTGCTTGATATATTTAGTGTTAAAAATATCTTGATTCCCAGTGAACATGCAAAGAATACATTTCTCAAAGAATCTGCTCAATTTATTCATCTTTACAGAATAATTTTTCAAGGAGACTGGGTTCTTGTTGAAAGAAAGGTGCAGAGGGACAGTCCCCTTTTCTTCTCCTATTCCTATTGCAAACAATTTCAGAAAAAATTAAGTACATCAGTTACCAAAGATTTTATATTTTTGCACAATTTTAGAAGTATGCACAGAAAGTAGCACAATATCATGAAGGTTTGCTAATCCCCTGCTGTTTTTCTTTGAATTTTATTTCATAATAATAATCCCCCCCCCCAAGGCTTTTGGCCTTTGCCCTGATTTGGTTGTTATTTTGTCATTCTGCAATATTATAATCAGGATTTATTGACTTTTGCAAACTGATGTTTGATAATTTGCAGTGAAACCAATATACTAATCTATACATTATTTTGTCTGAATATAAAAAATAGTTTTCAAGAATTTCAGAACATTTTTACATATATTGTAGTGCTGTTCTCTGTCGTAAAGCAAAGAAACTCTGAACAAGTAAAGACTTGATCCGAGCGAAGTCCAACCTAGTCTGAAATTCTGTTTTCTGTATGTAAGGTGTTTCTATTCTTCACTGTAATATTTGATAATAGCTTTATCTCCACTCGCATGGTGTAAACTCTAAACAGCTTAGAATAGAAATCTTTATCCTAAATTAGGAACAGTCATATTATATACACGCTATCCAGCAGTCATCCTTTACCTGGTGCCCTGGAGTTCTGTTAAATCAGAATGGGGACTGTAGCCCAATTGAATAGGAAGGCACCAAGTTGAGAAAGGCTACAATATAGCTCTTTTGCAATAGTCAAATTCCAAGCTGTGGAAAGAGTAATGAACCTGTAAGCTCCCTCATTAACTCCTGAAAACAACACTCCTGTCAGTGATTTCCTGTAACATTATTGCTTTATTGGCTAGCAAGTAGTCAAACAGGCCACTAGGTCAGCTGCCAGTGTATTACAGGTGAAACTCGAAAAATTTGAATATCGTGCAAAAGTTCATTTATTTCAGTAATGCAACTTAAAAGGTGAACCTAATATGTGAGATAGACTCATTACACTCAAAGCAAGATAGTTCAAGCCGTGATTTGTCATAATTGAAATGAATATGGCTTACAGCTCATGAAAGCCCCAAATCCTCAATCTCAGAAAATTAGAATATTGTGAAAAGGTTCAACATTCTAGGCTCAAAATGTCCCACTCTAATCAGCTAATTAAGCCATAACACCTGCAAAGGGTTCCTGGGCCTGGTTCAGTAGAAATCACAATCATGGGAAAGACTGCTGACCTGATAGTTGTGCAGAAAACCATCACTGATTCCCTCCACAAGGAAGGAAAGCCTCAAAAGGTAATTGCAAAAGAAGTTGGATGTTCCCAAAGTGCTGTATCATGGCACATTAATAGAAAGTTATATGGAAGGGAAAAGTGTGGAAGAAAAAGGTGCACAAGAAGCAGGGATGACCACAGCCTGGAGAGGATTGTCAGGAAAAGGCCATCCAAAAGTGTTGGGGACTTTCACAAGGAGTGGACTGAGGCTGGAGTCAGTGCATCAAGAGCCACCACACACAGACGGCTTCAAATGTTGTGTTCCTCTTGTCAGGCCACTCCTGAGCAACAAACAACAAGGGAAGCATCTTACCTGGGCTAAAGAAAACCAGACCTGGTCTGTTGCTCAGTGGTCTAAGGTCCTCTTTTCTGATGAGAGCAACTTTTGCATCTCATTTGAAAACCAAGGACCCAGAGTCTGGAGGAAGAATGGAGAGGCACACACTGCAAGATGCTTGAAGTCCAGTGTGAAGTTTCCACAGTCTGTGTTGATTTGGGGAGCCATGTCATCTGCTGATGTTGGTCCACTGTGCTTCATTAAGTCCAGGGTCAATGCAGCTGTTTGCCAGAAGATTTTGGAGCACTTCATGCTTCCTTCCACAGACAAGCTTTATGGGGATGCTGACTTCATTTTCCAGCAGGATTTGGCACCTGCCCATACTGCCAAAAGCACCAAAACCTGCTTCAATGACCGTGGGATTACTGTGCTTGATTGGCCAGCAAACTCACCTGACCTGAAACCCATAGAGGATCTATGGGGCATTGCCAAGAGAAAGATGAGAGGCATGAGACCGAACAATGCAGAAGAGCTAAAGGCCCCTATTGAAGCATCCTGGTCTTCCATAACGCCTCAGCAATGCCACAGGCTGATCGCTTCCATGCCACGCCGCATTGAGACAGTAATTGCTGCAAAAGGGACCCAAACCAAACACTGAGTACATATGCATGCTTATACTTTTCAGAGGTCTGATATTGTTCTTTGTATAATCCTTTTTTTATTGATTGCATGTAATATTCTAATTTTCTGAGATTGTGGATTGAGGGTTTTCATGAGCTGTAAGCCATATTCATCTCAATTATGACAAATCACGGCTTGAACTATCTTGCTTTGAGTGTAATGAGTCTATCTCATGTATTAGTTTCACCTTTTAAGTTGCATTACTGAAATAAATTGACTTTTGCACGATATTCTAATTTTTTGAGTTTCACCTGTATATGGGTAAGCGCTATGCCAGTGAGTCCTTTGCAGTATGCTTTTGTTCTCCTGTGTTTCCATGTGAATTATGGTCTGATGTTAAATCCAAACTGAATATGTTATATCCTGTCCTTGCCACTGAAATGGGCAAATTATTCTGACCTTAATGGCCAAGCAGTCTACAAGTAGTTCTTGTTTAGCAACCACAGTTGGGATTCAGAACTCTGTTGTAAAGCAAAGCAGTTGATAAATAGGAAATCACATGACTGCAACTATGCTTTTCTTGCCCTCACTCCTTCATCCTTTGGAAATCTCATATGAATGCTAGGATAATTAGCAAAAAGGTTTCTACAGGTAGTTCCTCAACTAATGACCATTTATTCTTCAACCATTTGAAAAATGTTGAAAAAGTTATGACTACTGAAGCACCCACGGTCACATAATCAAAATTACGGTGCCTGGCACTCACTTAGGAATGTAGAATCACTTCAACACCTGCCACCACCTATCTCCCCTCTCTGCCATAGCTAAGTACTTTTGGCCCCTGTGTTTCATGACCCCTGCCATCCTAGGTGACCTTTGCCATCTTCTTATTCCAGCTACTAAGTATGCCTGGTCTGGTCCTTTCTGAAGCAGATGCACCATGCCAGGCCTTCCAGAGGCTACTTGTAGCCTTGTCCAAATGGTGTGCAACCTTCTCACAAGGCTTTGTTATAGTATATGTAGTAACAAAGTTCCAAATTTCCTTTCACACACTTTATCCATCAAACCTTAAAGGAATTTATTAATAAATTGATTGATCGATCAATTGAATGAATGAATCCTTCTTGCAAGGCTCTGAAGCCTTTAAAAGAAGCTGCACATGGTTTGGACAAGGCCATGAGCAATTTGAACAATGGCTATATGAACTTGGGAATGAGGCTTGACATGGTCAACAGCTGCTTTGCAAAGGTCCAGGCCAAGCAGGCCTTAGCCATAGTTGATGAAGGCTAGCTGGTATTGCAGAGAGCAAGGTGGCATGGGTCTCAGAATGCAGGGCAGTGTGTGCAGCTGGGCCAGGGTGGCTGGGCTGGGGCTTCCTGGGGAGGGGGGGGGAGGCAAAGAAGGGCTGCTTTGCACCATGACATTTGGCAGTCACAGACCTTTATGCTGCACTAGCAGCTAGATTGGGCTAGCTGAAGCTTCCAAGGGCAGTTATGGCTTTGTTCTGGCTAAAGCTTAGGGGATTCTTGCAGCCCCAGAGCCACAGAACTGCAGTGTATTTTCTCCCTGACCTCCTTTTGTTTACATCGCACTGCAGCATTGCAGCTCCTGCCAAGCCTGTTTCCGACCTCCCAATCCCTTCCCCATATTCCTGCATACCTCCCACCCTCTGTAGTCCTAACTTGGCATTCCCTCTGCTTCCCACTTAACCATCTGTGTGTGTCTGGACTTACGAAGACAACTAGGACTATTAGGATTGCCATTGCTAGGTGAAGCGGTCACATATGTCTCATTTTACAACTGCATTGCTTAGCAATGTAACTTCCAGTCCCAATTATGGTCATAAGTCAAGGACTACCTGCAGTTACATCCATTGGAGCATGTGTGTGTGTGTGTGTGTGTGTGTGTGTGTGTGTGTGTGTGTACACATGTGTTTCAGTGAAAACTGGAGGATGGTAAGTGCTCAATTTAATGAGTTAAGAGAGCTTATTTTATATTAAGTCTCATATTTTGCAAACTGAACCTACAGCAGTAGGGATCAGAACAGACTGAGGCCAAGGCTCAAAGCTTCCCTGAACAAACAAATCTCTTTCTTGCTCAACCCAATGTTCCTGGCTTCAGGAAAAACAGCACTTTTTTGCAATCCATTGTTGATTGCCACTATTAAAAGAAGTGGGTGGAGCATTCAACACCAAGAGTATCTTTCAGATATCTACATCCAAGCCCCTCATTGCCTCCTGCAATTATGGAAACAAAAGACAGTGGCTGAATATAGTTGCAGAAAGAAAGAGGTACTTGAAAAGAAAATTGATAAAATACCTGCTGAGTTCAGGGACAATTTCTCCCAGATTTAGGGTATTTGTGAAAAGGGGGGAAAAAATCTCCAAGGTAGAACTTATTTCCAGGCATGCTTAGGGCTCTAATTTTAGAATCAGACCTTTACAAAACTCAAAAATCAGGTTCCATTCAGTTCAATGGAGCTGAAGTGAAAGTCATAGGATTACACTCTAACTAACAGGGGAACCATCTTGCCCTATGGAGTTCCAAAATATTAAAAGTCCTACTGGCCTATCCCAGAGTTCATATTTGTTGTCAGATCCTGACTGATGTTTCCATCTTTCTTTTATCCTATTACTAAAAGCAATGGGAGAAAAATAATGTACGCCAATCCAAGACATAAATCTGAATCCTTTGGGGGAGGACTGATAGCAGGGGTGGGATGCTACCGGTTCTGTCCGGTTCTATAGAACCGGTAGCTCTGAAAAGCAGCAGACATAGAACCGGTCCTGTGTTTGCTGCTGTTTGGCCCACCCGCCTGCCTGGGCTCTTACCTGTCTTTTATTTCCTGCTTTTTTAACCTCAGCTGCTTTGCACAGTACAGCTGAGGCTGAAAAAGCAGGGAAAAACATGCTTTTCAAATGCTGTGCACCTGCGCGTAGTGCTTTTCAGCTGTCCAGGCGGCACAGCCTAAGGCTGTGTTATATAAAGTTATGTTACATTGGGCACATACGCGCGCAAAACATAATCACCGAACCAGTAGTAACACCAGTTGAATCCCACCTGATTGATAGTATTCTTGTTTGAAAAGTTACTCCATGCAATCTCAGAAAGGAGGTATTCTTGATGTTCTCTGAACTTGTTTTGTTTTCTTGCAGACGTTTCATTACCCTAACTGGGTAACATCATCACAGCTAGTCTGATGATGTTACCCAGTCAGGATAATGAAACATCTGCAAGAAAACAAACAAGCTCAGAGAGCTAGTTTCAACCCTGAGCTACAAATATTCTTCTTTATTGGAATCTCAGAAACAGCCACCAAAATTTTCCATGTCATCTTTACCCTCACTTCAGATCACCAAGGATTGACTGATACAGTAAGGTCTATGGAGGTTCCCACAATGGTGTGAAAGGTGTTCAGAGATTCTCTTTGAGGAAAAATTATCTCTCTCTTCAGACAGAGAGATCTCTCTTTCTCCAATCTGCTTTCTTTTCCATGAGCTAAACTGCAATTTAAGGAAAGCAATCATGTTTGACAGCTTGGGAAATCAATCATTTGATATGCAGAGTTTTATATTTCTGAATGGTATGAAAAATTAAACCAAGTTTGTCTGTCTGCCCCCCATCTCTCTATCATCTGTCTGTCTGTCTATCTACCTATCTACCTATCATCTATCTTTAAATCTATCATCTATATATCTATCTTTCTATCTATCTATCTATCTATCTATCTATCTATCTATCTATCTATCT
>BLBF01000007.1:70607356-70640040 GCA_015471245.1 Laticauda colubrina
TATTTGAGAAACCACACCCAATTGCATGCTCTTGCATTCCCTTAAAGGGACAGTATTAAAATGTCTATCCTGGTTTATATATTTCTAACCTAAATGCCTGTTAGGTGTTTCATATTCCTAACAACCAATATTCGATGGAATACCTGAAATTGGGATTCATTCCATCTCATTCCAATGTACAGCTTCCATTTTGTCTTCTTTGTGAGAAAACATTTTCAACTGAAGCGATGAAGCCTTCCTGACTGAAAGACCATTTGGTAAGAATTCACTCGGATAAAGCCGACAAACCGATATCGTTTTTCCAACCCTTAAATTGAAGAATTATTTCCCTGTGTTGTGATTGAGAGGTTATGTTGGGGGAGGGGGGTGATGATAACTTCCGAACAGCTCAAGGGGTGATTCTTTTTTTAACAAAAAAGTTAAGAACCACTGCTGTAAAGAAACCCTTCCTCATTAGAATATTTGAGAGGTCAGATGGCTACTTATTTGAGAGGTCAGATGGCTGCAGAGGTCAGATGGCTACTTATCAAGAAAATTATGAGTATGGATTTCCTGCATAGGCAGGAAGTTAGAGTACATCATCTTGGAAGAGCTTTCAACAATATGATTACTTTAAAAAACTGTAGTCTTTCAATTGCTTTACTTATGATTTGTTGCTATCATTTTCAATTGCTTTTATTGATTTAAAGCTTTGTCGTTTTATTTCTAATAATGGAAGAGCAAACTTTTTGGTAGCCATACAGTTATTTAATAATTTTGTGGCTTTTTATCTGAACTGTATTAAATCATTTTTACGGCTCACATTAGTTTCCTTCTATTGCCCATCTCATGATATGGAAACATGTTGCCAGTTTTTCAGCAAATATGATTAGAAGGTACACACCAATAGCCAAAAATAAGTGTTAAGGGGCAACATGCAGCTCTGGTTGCCCAGTCTTATATTAACAAGGAAGGAATGGGAATGTTATAATCAGCTGAAGAAAGAAAAATATATTAATGACATTTGAACGTATATAGAGCAACCCTGGAATTCCGACCAAGCTCCCAAACACGACCAAGCCTCTTAAATAAATATTCCCTTTATTAGCATCACCAGCAGCCTGGCAAAAAGTCTCTTTCTCCCAGATCAGGCTAACAAGTCTATCTGGCAGGGAGAAGAATAGTTTTCTGCCACACTTATTCATCTCCACCCTCTGCCTTTTATTCCCATAGCTAGGGTGGGACTTCACTAGCAGTGGTGGCTCTTCCATCCCAAGGATCAGCCCATAGATTTCCACTGCTCTTCTCTCCTCTGCCTTCTGTGCATCCGCACATCAGGCATTGGACCCAGCTGTTCTTCTTCCTTATCAGCCACCTTCAGACCTGGGGGCTATTGAGTCTCCATCTGGGGATGATGGATGGCCCAGGCTCTGTCTCTATCTCTGACGACTCCATTTCCTCTTGCCCCCAAATTGCCTTGATGCTGGCCCTGACTCCCATGCCGCCTTACCTGATTCAGCTGCTGGCCCACAACACCTCGTCTAATTTGTTTCCCCATATAAAACAGTATATTCTACCAAATGAGAAACTAGTTGCTTTCAATTGTTACTGGATTCTAATTCCAGCAACTCCTAGACATATGAGAAGTGGTGATGGACAACAGAACCTGGAGATATAACAATATCTACTGGCTGCAAGTGGCCACCCTTATTTCATACCACTTCTCAGTTTCACACACATATACAAGGGGTATGGGTGGAATAAAAATCATCAGGAGGAAGGAAAAATTAAATATCACAGAGATATTTTAGAGAACAGGAAGGTTAAGTATATGCTGAAAGCCATGCCCACCTTAACTAACATCAAATTATAACTGAACAAGTTCAGTTACTAATGAAGAGCATAATTCCGTTCCTGATTCTGTGAAATACCTGAAACACTCAAATGAGTAAATACTTTTTTCTAAAGCACTATACTATATTACTGTTTTTAATAGAAATTACATTAGAAGCTAGCAAAACTCTATCTTTCAACTCCCAAAATAAAATATTTAAGCTGTTAGACAAATAAGAAATGAAATGTGCAAAAATATACTTTTTTTTTACAAATTCAATCTTCCTTTTGAAATAAGGGACAGGGGTACCAAAATAGTCGTCATAAACAGAAAGAAACCCGTGTGATTCACAATTTTTGCTTTTCTTCAAAACTTATCATGTAAGTTCATTTCTCTAACTTCATTTGATTTTTGTTGTTCAAATATTGAGCTCTTTGAAGAGCTCAATATTTTGGTTGGTTAATCAAGTGTTTTCCAATTTACACTAAATTAATTGTTTACTATATCGCTTTATGATGGAGAATATATCTATATGGTCATTAAGAATTGACAATGACTTGATACCATATAATCAATCAATTAAACATTGCTTATAATAGACCAGCCTTTTTTAAGATGGTGCACTTTAGTTATATTGGACTGTAATCTTCATGGATAATGGAGGTTATAGCCCTAACGTCTGGAGAGAACTTAACTTGATAACTAATATTTACTATAGCAGAGCTTCTTAAACTTTGCTATGCCATAATTCCTTAAAATGATAAATGAATCTGAATGATTTCATTGGTGCTAGGGTTGGGTAAGAAATAAATATACCACTTAATTTTATATTTAATGTTTAATCAATATATACATTAAACCAAAATGAGACAATTCTACTTTAAAAGATGCAACTTTTCCATTGAAAATAATCAATACATACAGATGAAAGTCGAAAAATTATTGTGTGTGTGTGTGTGTGTGTGTGTGTGTGAGAGAGAGAGAGAGAGAGAGAGAGAGAGAGAGAGAGAGTATATGTCTGGAATACACTACCTGACTCTGTGGTTTCTTCCCCAAACCCCAAACACTTTAACCTTAGACTGTCTACCATTGACCTCACCCCTTTCCTGAGAGGTCTGTAGGGGGCGTGCATACATTTCATGTATTCATAACTATGCTTTTACTAATACCTTTTTTGTAAGCAATTGACAATCCAAATAAATAAAATAAATAAATAATCAAGCAGCTTGAAGAATAAAAAGCACAAAAAATAAACACACCCACGTACGCCCACAGCCCAACAGAGAAAAATACCTAATTCTTTCTCTTCCTTCATAAATACAAAACGTAATTTGGGGACCATACTGTACAGCGGTTAATCTTCAACTATTTCCTCGAGTTTATGCGGAGTATGACTTTGCCAACTTAAGTCAGACTAGAAGTCAGACACAGACACGATTTCTCTTCAGGAAAGAAACTCAAAACGAAAGATAATAAACTGTGTTCCCCTTCAGGTCTAGTCGACCAAACTCTTTTCAACCAGACATGTTACTTACTACATGCATTAAATGAACTACTTGAGCGATCCTGCAAAGCTACTACTACTACGGGCAAACGGGGGGGGGGGGACACGGGACGGGGGACAAGTAAGAAAAGGCAATTGAGACTCAATCCCCAATAATGCCCAAAAGCTTCCCCGTGTCTAGTAATAAGGTGCTACCAACATCGGAGAGAAGAGAGGAATCCACCACAGGGGGAAAAGAGCCCAGATCAGCTAACCTTCTTCTAATACACGCCGCCGCTTCCCAGAAAGCAAAACTCCGGTGTTACAGGAAATAAGCTCCGGAGGGAAAGCGCCACTCCGGAAAAAAAAGTAATCCTCAGCCCAACAGACGGTGGGGAAAAATCCATATAGTGGAGCGGTGAGGTGAGAAGAAGCAAAAAAAAAAATTGGTAAGAACTCTCCGTAACCCGAAGCCAGTATTGCCTAGGCTTTTGGGTGATGGATGCTGGCAATTGTAATTCAGCTATACCAAGAGCTTCATGAGTTTGTTCAAAATTCTTGTCCAGCGGGGCAACTTTCTAGGCATCCTTTCAGTAGATCGAGGGATTTTTGCCCATTTACATGAATTAAGTCACAGCACAAAAAGGGAACAAAAACAATTGTGGGAAGGTTCCCTTGAGCTCTGTGGTTTGACATTTGGTAACTGAATACTGTATACAGCCTTTAAAAACAAAAATAATTGTGATCACAGTGCTTTTCCAGAAACACGAATTGATTTTCCTCATAATGGGAAAATTACAGATAATTTGATAAGCGCTGTTAGAGTTTTCTATTTAATTCTGTTCGTAAGAACAGTTTTAGTAAAAACAAAATAATGGATTTAAGCAACTTGTCTATAAAATCTGTACATACTTTATAGAGGAAAAAGAAATATATCGACATATTATATGCAAGCAGGTTTTACAGTGTCAACTAAATTAAAAATAATGTCACTGGCTGTATAAAAGTGATTCTGTCTGCATGAGGTGCACATAAAAAATCTTAAATAATCCTTTCTAGAGAGGGTTATTAAGATGTAGATTTCACATGGAAATCCAAACCATAGTTGCTCAGAATTTCCAACATTATTTCAGAAATTCCTACAAATGTCAGAACTCAGTTTGTTGATCAATGGTGTTAGTTTCCTAGTTCATATTATTACTTCAAGATTATATGGGGTTTCGGTGGTCTTATAGACCTTATGTCCCAGACAAGAATGCCATTGATTTCAGTACTATTTGCTCCTATCTAAGATTATTTTGGATTGCAGTTTTAGATTTGAGTTCTGAAATAGATCCTAGTGACACAATTAAAAGGATCATTACAAGGGACATTGAGAGTGTAGGAAGTTAGTACCCACACCTCTTAGAAAAATGGAATATCCTAGGAAATACTAAAAAGGCAGAATATTTCCCCTAAAAAGAGTAGAAACTCAGAAGCAGAAACTCACCTCAGAAGCAGAAACTAAGCCCTCCTCTCACCTTTGCTAATGGGCCATTACTCTAGCCTAGGCCAACCTATTTTACAAAACAAAGATCTCCAGGTAGAGCTATAATAGAAATTTCCCAAAGCCCTTTCATTACATCATCATCCAGCAAGGCTCAACCAAGCCTGGGACTCAGGACATCCTGCAGAATTGCCCCTGCATGGTGCCATGGGAGTCTGACAACCAATCAGAATACAAGCTCAAATTCAAATCCCAACAGAGGGTATAAAACCCAGGCACTTTCAGCATCTCAGCCCTTCCTTTTTTTCCTTTATCTTGAAGCTTGTGATTGTTCTTTTCACTTTGGAGCTCCAAGTCATGTGGTCTTGTCCACCATTAAACCATCTTTCCAAACAGCCTCCATGTTTCCAGTGTTTTTTACCCACTTGGAACTGAACCCAGAAGGATATTTCTTTCAACAGGAGAAGGAAGAACTGTAGCATTAGTAATTTACAAAAAGAGAATTTTGTAATCTTTACATTACAAGAAGGGAGAAACAAATGTTGTTCCATAAGAAACATTATCCTGCCTCTCTTCTGAGAGGAACAGTTCAGATTCACAGGTCTTTTCATTTCTATTGAAATATATTTGCTTATAGGTGCAATAGAAGTGGGGGGGAAGAGTTAGAAAATATGGAGGTGAGTTCCAGGAATACCTTTAAACAAATTGGAAAACAGCAAACTTTCATCTGAACTGAAAAGGCAAGATTCACAAAGAATTAACATATTAAGTAATGGATCATATTATACAGCTATTCTCACAACCGAGATGTCAGACCTGTGTTGGAATGTTGTCTGGATTCCCAGGAGGGAGGGAGAGCATTTGAGATGACACAGTGATATCCAACTGAGTCCAGTTCTTCATTTGCTTATACCTAATAGACAGAATCTTGCCATAGTAAAGTTATAACCTTGTAACCTAAAGCCCCTGTCACACAGCACCAACGGATAGAAAGAGGATGTAAAATGGAGAGAAACACTTGCCATCCGTTGGTTAACGTGATCCATCCGTTCTGTACTCATTGCGACCGTTTTTCATCCTTTCTATCCGTCCAGCATCCATCGACTGAGATTCCATCCTCTCAAAAAGTTTTGAGCTGCTCAAAATTTTTTGAGCGGAAAATGTATCCAATGCGTCCGTTCTTCATCCACAACGCATACGGGGAACATCCGTTCCACATCCGTCGTCATCCGTTACGCATCCGCTATATCTGCTAGGCATCCGCTGCACATCCGCGCAACTCGCATCCGCTCCGGCGGAAAACGGACACAGGGAGGAAGCAAAACGGACGTGGAACAGACACAAAGCGTTAGTAGCACGGACGGAGAAAGGATGAAAGTGGATGCAGCTCGCATACAAAGCATTTAAAACAGAAAAAACGTTCGCAGAGGGGACCTATCTCGGATATTTAGGATGTCTGCAGGATGCCTAGAGGATGCAAAAGGACACCTCGTGGAAAACCTATATTTCCTATAAAAAGGGGGAGGAACTCACCTGGATCTCACTTTCAGTCCAGAAGCCCTGCGGTGCAGACCTCTGCAGCCTTCATCTGTCTCTTGCTCTTCCACAGCATCCAGTCATCTCCACCATGGATCATCACACACTCCTTTTGGAAGCCACCATCGTTCTACAACAGTGCGAAGCCATCCACAGGCTTTTTCACCTGTTCTACGGGAAGAAAAGGTGGCGGCCAAGAAGTGTCTGGGTCCGAAGATGGATCAGGAGAAGAGCCGAGTACGGACTGTACCACAAACTGACAGTGGAGCTGAGGAATGAAGACCCTCGTGCATTCGAGAACTTCATGAGGATGCCTCCAGCCATGTTTGACGAAGTTGTGGAGCGGCTGAGACCCAGGTTGACTAAGCAGAGCACGAACTTCTGACCCAGCCTGGACCTTGGGCTCACGGTGGCACTGACTCTGCACCACCTGGCCTCAGGGATCATGTACAGGAGCATGCAGTATGGCTGGAGGGTGCCACACAACACCATCAGCATTGTGGTCAAAGAAGTGGTGCAGGCCATCATCGAAGAATACCTGGAGGAGCTCCTCCAGTGCCCCTCCACTGAAGAAGGCTGGAATAAAGTTGCAGAGCAGTGGTATCAGAAGTGGAACTTCCCCCACACCATTGAAGCAATAGATGGGAAGCACATGGCCTGCAAAGCTCCAGCCAAGTCAGGGTCCACTTATTTCAACTACAAGGGCTTCTTCAGCATCATCCTCTTCGCCATGGTCGATGCTGACTACAAGTTCATGTACATCGATGCTTCAGGCAACCGGTCAGCTTCAGATGCCCAGGTATACAATGCCAGTGACCTCAAGGAGGGGCTGGAACGCAACCTCATCATGGGCTTTCCAGATCCAGACCCCCTGCCCAACGACACACAAGATGTGCCTTACTTCATTGTGGGGGAGGATGCTTCTCCCTCAGAACCTACCTCATGAAGCCCTACACTTCCAGACTCCTCACCGTGAAGAGAGGATCTTCAACTACAGGCTGTCCAGGGCAAAGTGGGTGGTGGAGAATGCCTTTGGCATCCTGGCCAACAGGTTCCAGGTACTTCTCAGCACCATGCAGCATCGCCCAGAGACCGTGAGGAGGATTGTGGAAGCTTGCTGCATCCTGCACAATCTCATGCGCACCCGCTAACCAGTGTTGCAGAACAGGCTCGTGGACCTCCAACAAGGCAATGGGGATATGGAGCCTGGGGAATGGAGGCAAGGGCGAAACCTGATAGATACTGTGGATGTGCAAGGCCCCAACAGAGCTCCATGTGAAGGGAAAAAGCAGCGCAACCTGCTGAAACACTGGTGCAACTCCCCAGCTGGAGCAGTGGAGTGGAAAGACAGGATGATAGATGATTAATGGATGCTTCCTTCAGACTGTCTCATCACACTGATGAGATTGGGCCATGTATGTTGAGTGGCCCTACAATGAACAGGGCATTTAACAAAGAGTTGTGTTTATGTTGAAATGTGTGGATCAATGATTACATTGTTATTGATAATAAAGGGCCAAAGGTGTGGCACCTGGGAGGGTGGACCATACAGTCCCACTATGCTTGCACTGGAGGTTTATCTATCCCACAGCTATTACCCATCCCATAGGAATCCCTGCCTATCCCACAGCTATTACCCATCCCAAAGGTATCCCTGCCCATCCCACAGCTATTACCCATCCCAAAGGTATCCCTGCCCATCCCACAGCTATTATCCATCCCAAAGGTATCCCTGCCCATCCCACTGTTATCCTAACCCATCCCACAAGCATGCAAAGGCTTAAACCATTTCTAAAAGTTTCCACCAAGACTTTATTTACTAAAATAAATGAAGCAAGTGTGTGAAGCAAAGATAATCTTTATTAATAACAAGCTGTAAAAGAAAAATGACCCAAGTGTCTTAAGCAAAGGTAAAGTCAACAGGTAGCCACCCAGTCTCTGGCACTCTTTTTGGTCACTCTGAGGCGTGCCCAGTCTCCGGGGTGAAGGGTCCAGGTGCTGTGGAGGTGGCTGCTGCTGGAGTGCTGGTCTGAGGCGCCATTGGGGTGCCTGGTCCTGAGAGGACAACAAGGGACGGTGTGTGGAGGAAGCTTTCAGAGAGCTGGCTCAGTCCTGTGATATTGAGAGCCCCTTCCTCCAGAAAATGGGGTGTCAGCCCCAATGCCGATAACAGATGTTCTGAGGCCGGGCTTGGCTGTGGGGTGGAGGAAGGAGCAGTGTAGTGGGGATGTCTGGTCTGCAGCTGAGCGAGGTGAGGCGTGGGTGGCATCTGTGGCGTTGGTGGCATCTGTAGCATGGGTGGCATCTGTGGCATGGCTGGCATTGGTGGCGTGGGTGGCATCAGTGGCATTGGTGGCACCGGTGGCGTCCAATGTACCTTTGCCTGGACTGGGAAGGGCTGCTTGTGCTGCTGGAGCTCCTGGTAGCCATAGCCTTGGTAGGGGAGGGCCTGTGGAAAGCCTTGGAAGGGCAGTGACATCACCTGGGGTGGAGGAGCAGGCATGGACTGGGTGGGAGCAGGTTCGGCTGGGTCTGCAGGGTTGTGAAGAAGACCGGTGATCCTGTCCTTTATCACCTGGTACTGTGATTCCTACATGTTCATGAGGGTCTGGTTGACGTAGGTGAGGAATGGCTTGCAGTTGGAGGATGGGACGTCGGTGTGTACCAGCTGAGAGAGATCTACGCTGCTTCTGATGGTGTCCCTGATCTCCAGCAGGACATTGTGGCTCTGCCCCTCCGGTCTGCCTCTCTGCCTGCTTTCTGTTGAGGTGGAGCTGGGGGTGGATGTGGGTTGTTCTCCAGTGGAAGTGCCCTCTCCTTGCTCCCACTGCGTCAGGGGGTCCTCCACATTCTCTGCCAGGGATAGTGCAGCTGTCGGGGGGGTCTCCTTCCTGCCAAAGGGAGGAAGAGGCAGACACGTGAACAGGAGAGGAGGCAATACTCCATTGAAGAGGAACATGAGGAGGAGGTGCTGGAATTGCTGAGGGAGAACGAATATCTTTGGTGGAAGGGACACAGGCTCTATCGAGACACCAAAAGGAAGCAAGCTGCTTGGAGAGAGAAGGCGGAGATCCTGGGCTACACTTCGGAGGTGCTCCTCGGCTGGTGGAAGCACACGCACACCTGGTACGGGAAGCTGCACCTCAAGAAATCTGGCCAGGCCGCGGTCAAGCTGATGAACCGGGAAACCTACGTGATGGCCAAGTGCAGCTTCTTGGAGAGTGAGATCCGCCACCAAGGAGGAGCCCCTCTCACAACCCTCTCTCTCAGGCAGCCTGCTGAGAGCCAGTCCTCTTCTGGCCAAGAGTCAGCTCCTGTGTCCAGGCAGGTATCTGTGGAGCATGCCATGACGGAGACCCCCCCGACAGCTGGACTACCCCTGGCGGAGCGCATGGAGGACCCCCTGACGCACTGGGAGAAAGGAGACGGCACTTCCACCACAGCCCAACCCGCATCCAAGCCCAGCTCCACCTCCACAGAAAGCAGACAGAGAGGCAGACCGGAGGGGCAGAGCCACACTGTCCTGCTGGAGATAAGAGACACCATCAGGAGCAGCGTAGATCTCCTCTCTCAGCTGGTACACACCGACACTCCATCCTCCAACCGCAAGCCCTTCCTCACCTACGTCAACCAGACCCTCATGAACATGTCGGAACCCCAGTACCAGGTGGTGGAGGACAGGGTCACCGATCTTCTTCACAATCCTCCAGACCAAGATGAACCTGCTCCCACCCAGTCCAGGCCTGGTCCTCCACCCCAGTTGATGTCACTGCCCTTCCAAGGCTTTCCACAGGCCCTCCCCTACCAAGGCTATGGCTATCAGGAGGTCCAGCAGCACAGGCAGCCCTTCCCAGCCCAGGCACAGGTACATCGAACACCACCGGAGCCACTGATGCCACCGATGCCAGCCATGCCACCGATGCCAGCCACGCCACAGATGCCACCAACGCCACTGACACCAGTCCTCACCCAGCTGCAGACCAGACAGCCCCACTACACTGCTCCTTCCTCCACCCCACAGCCAAGCCTAGCCTCAGTACATCTGTCATCGGTATTGGGGATGACACCCCATGTCATGGAGGAAGGGGCTCTCAACATCATGGGTCTAAGCCAGCTGTCTAAGAGCTTCCTCAACACACCATCCCCTGTTGTCCTCTCTGGGCCAGGCACCTCAGTGGCACCTCAGACCAGCACTCCAGCAGCAGCCAGCTCTACAGCACCTGGACCCTTCACCCCGGAGACTGGGCACGCCTCAGAGTGACCAAGAAGAGTGCCAGAGACTGGGTGGCTACCTGCTGACTTTACTTTTGCTTTGGACACTTGACTTGGGTCATTTTTCTTTTACAGCTTGTTATTAATAAAGATTATCTTTGCTTCACACACTTGCTTTATTTATTTTTGTCAATAAAGTCTTGGTGGAAATTTTTAGAAATGGTTCAAGCCTTAGCATGCTTGTGGGATGGGTAAGGATAGCAGTGGGATGGGCAGGGATACCTGTGGCATGGATAATAGCTGTGGGATACATGGCCCAATCTCATCAGTGTGATGAGATAGGCTGAAGGAAGCATCCATTAAGCTTCTATCATCCTGTCTTGCCACTCCACTGCTCCAGCTGGGGAGTTGCACCAGTGTCTCAGGAGGTTGCGCTGCTTCTTCCCTTCATATGAAGCTCTGTTGGGGCCTTGCACATCCTTCGTGTCTATCAGGTTTCGCTCTTGCCTCCATTCCCCAGGCTCCATGTTCCCATTGCCTTGTTGGAGGTCCACGATCCTGTTCTGCAACACTGGGTAGTGGGTGCGTATGAGATTGTGCAGGATGCAGCAAGCTTCCACAATCCTCCTCACGGTCTCTGGGCGATGCTGCATGGTGCTGAGAAGTACCTGGAACCTGTTGGCCAGGATGCCAAAGGCGTTCTCCACCACCCGCCTTGCCCTGAACAGCCTGTAGTTGAAGATCCTCTCTTCACGGGTGAGGAGTCTAGAAGTGTAGGGCTTCATGAGGTAGGTTCTGAGGGAGAAGCATCATCCCCCACGATGAAGTAAGGCACATCTTGTGTGTCGTTGGGCAGGGGGTCTGGATCTGGGAAGCCCATGATGAGCTTGCGTTCCCATCCCCTCCTTGAGGTCACTGGCATTGTATACCTGGGCATCTAAAGCTGACCCATTGCCTGAAGCATCGATGTGCATGAACTTGTAGTCAGCATCGACCATGGCGAAGAGGATGATGCTGAAGAAGCCCTTGTAGTTGAAATAAGTAGACCCTGACTTGGCTGGAGCTTTGCAGGCCATGTGCTTTCCATCTATGGCTCCAACGGTGTGGGGGAAGTTCCACTTCTGATACCAATGCTCTGCAACTTTCTTCCAACCTTCTTCAATGGAGGGGCACTGGAGGAGCTCCTCCAGGTATTCTTCGATGATGGCCTGCACCACTTCTCTGACCATGATGCTGATGGTGTTGTGTGGCACCCTCCAGCCGTACTGCATGCTCCTGTACGTGGTCCCTGAGGCCAGGTGGCACAGAGTCAGTGCCACCTTGAGTCCAGGGTCTAGGCTGGGCTGGAAGTTGGTGTTTGCCTTGGTCAACCTGGGTCTCAGCCGCTCCACAACTTCGTCAAACATGGCTGGAGGCATCCTCATTGAGTTCTGGAATGCACGTGGGTCTTCGTTCCTCAGCTCCACCATCAGCTTGTTGTACAGTCCGTACTCTGCTCTTCTCCCGATCCATCTTTGGACCCAGACGCTTCTTGGCTGCCTCCTTTTCTTCCCGTAGAACAGTTGAAAGAGCCTGTAGATGGCTTCGCACTGTTGCAGAATGATGGCGGCTACCAAAAGGACTGTGTTACGATCCATGGTGGACATCACTGGATGCTGTGGAAGAGCAAGAGCCAGATGAAGGCTGTAGAGGTCTGCACAGCAGGGCTGCTGGACTGAAAGTGAGATCCAGGTGAGTTCCTCCCCCTTTTTATAGGAAATATAGGTTTTCTACTAGGTGTCCTTTTGCATCCTCTAGGCATCCTGCAGACATCCTAAATATCCGAGATAGGTCCCCTCTGCGAACGTTTTTTCCGTTTTAAATGCTTTGTATGTGAGCTGCATCCACTTTCATCCTTTCTCCGTCCGTGCTACTAACGCTGCGCGTCCGTTCCGTGTCCGTTTTGCTTCCTCCCTGTGTCCGTTTTCCGCTGGAGTGGATTTGAGTTGCGCGGATGCGCAGCGGATGTCTAGCGGATATAGTGGATGCCTAACGGATGATGACGGAGGTAGAACGGATGTTCCCCGTATGCGTTGCAGATGCAGAACGGATGTGTTGGATACATTTTCCACTCAAAAAATTTTGAGCAGCTCAAAACTTTTTGAGAGGATGGAATCTCAGTCGATGGATGCTGGACAGATAGAGAGGATGAAAAACGGAGGCAGTGAGTACAGAACAGATGAATCGAGTTAACCAACGGATGGCAAGTGTTTCTCTCCGTTTTACATCCTCTTTCCATCCGTTGGTGCAGTGTGACATGGGCTTAAGTGTAGGAAGATTTTCCCCTCCATTAGCCACGGATAAATAATAATCTTGTGATGTTTCATTTTAGTATTCTTAAACTAATGAGAATTGAGCATACAGTCATTTCCTGCACCACCTGAGTAATAAAAGAGACAGGGCTATACGATTGCTCTCAATCTTCCAGGGAAAAGGGAAGAAGAATGGTTAAATATGGACAGAACCTCATCTTACAAATATATATGCATATTCTGAGCAACCAATTATTATCAGTGATTCTCATAATAGTGTTGCAGATATATTTATCTAGATTAACTCACAAGCATAATAGCAGTTAAACTGGATTTAGACAAAACTGGATTTGAATTATTTTGATTGTATTTTGATCATTTTTATCTTGTATGTCAGCTATGATATATATTTGTTAAATAAATAAATTTAGCAAATATATAAAATAAATTTAACAAAGCTATGATATATATTTGTTAAATAAATAAATGATTTCTATGGCAAAAATGAACCATTCTTAGCTTCAAACATCAACAAGATGTCCTTAGGCATCATGCAGAAACCAATCAGCTTTATAGAGTTCATTTCATAAAGTAATTCCTATTGTCAACCACCTTATAGGAGCATGGTGGCTTAGATGGTTAGGATGCTGGGTTGACAATCAGCATATTTGAAACTGGAGTGCTGCTGCGTGATGAGGTGAGCTCTCGTTATTTGCTCCAGCTCCTGTCAATCTACCAGTTCGAAAGCGAATAATTGCGAGTAGATAGGTACCACTTTGATCAGCACATTAATGGGTAACAGTGATGTCACTGCTAATCCTTTCGACCTCAAAGTGCCTCAGTACACAAACAGGAAGGGATTAAGCACCTTTTCCTGAGCAAATACACAGCTATCCAGAACTCAGAGCTTCATAAGTACAATTTATAAGGAGATAATATAAGCCTTAAGGGCGTTTTGTATATGCCTACAATAATAACTTCGTGTTTATTAAAGCTCCTTTACAGTCATTTCTGGAATATTTGAACAATGCCTCACCACTTGGTGGCATGTGTACATTTCTCTACAAGTGCTACAGTTTGCTAGCCTACAAGAATCCTCCAGCCAGGATCTTTGCTGAAATGAACATTGTTGCTCTTGCTAAGCAACCAAAGTGTATTCTTACAGAGTATCAGAAGACAGATCTTTGAGCCCAAGGGTCTTTTGGTCTATAATTCTATAGGAGAGAAAACAAGAAGGGAAGAAAATAAGGCAAATATGAAAGAGGAATGATTTGAGTTCATAGTATACATGTATTTAGATTTAGTTCCAGTACAGCAGAATTAAGATAATAATGGGTAGTGCCATGAAATAGCTGGGGTTTAGGAAACAATTTGGAGGCTATATGAGAAAGCATCAGAAAAATCTGCAGGGAGGTGAGTACTACCAGCAGTGGAAAGAAAAGAACAAGAGAGAAGACAAACTCCTTGAACAGCTGGAAGTTCTGGAGGAGGGGTGAGGATGGAGGGCTCAGAGGTTGTGTTGGATCTAGAAAGTCAGTGAAAGAATTTTACATTGGGTGGGTAAGAAAGTTAAGTCATAAAAGATGCTGCATCTCTGCCAAGGCAATACCAATAGGGCTATCTTAATGCATGGGCCTGATAGGCACTTGCCCGTGTCCCCACGAGCATAAGGGCACCATACTAATTTGTGTATGTTAATCCTTTAATGCACCTTGTATCATATAAATATACATATATATGCAAATATATGTTTACTTTTATCAACTATTTACATTTTTATTCCTGTGAGTAGTTGTCATAGGGGCCCCAGTACACTGCTTTGCCTGGGGCCCATAATGCTGTTAAGACGGCCCTGAATACCAATCCAGCAATCCAAACATATCAAGAACTAGGTCCCTGTTTAATAAGGCACATTTCCTGGATATTCTCTAAAAATACTCATTTCACGCTGCTCTTCATGAAACATATAATTAATTATAAATAGGTCAGCAGATAATCAAGCACTTCTACATTCTATTTTTACACCAGGAAATAGGCCTAATCCTTGGGGAATCATTTATTTCTGTTTTAATTAGCCCCACACATTCTTTCAAAATATTGAAGAATTCTAGATGAACTGCTTTTTTAATTCCATCTGCATAATTTCCAATTAGGAAATGCTTAATTCTACAAGGTATAAAAGATGTATTTGATATAGCTTTTTACAGGAGAGTGGTAGATTATTGCATTGTGACTTGACTCAGCAAACAGCCACTTCCTGGTCATTCATTAGATTGAGTCTATATTTTATCCAGCCTTGTAAGAAGGCAGATTTGATGGATTTGTTTTGTTTTTTGCTTTGGATTGCAGGGCTTTGGGATTTTTTACTAGAATTGTGAGATCTATCAATGGCATCTAATTTACAAAAGGTTAATCTGGATAATGAAAGCATATACAACCTAATGAAAACTCAATCTTTCCTAATAAAATCAGTTTCTGCTGGTCTTTAAGTTTCACTGTGACCTTTTCCATTTTGAAAGAACATTTTGGAGAAAAAAAACCTCACAAAAATGTTCCTTTCTGTGTGAAACTGACCCAGGATTTCTCCACTTTCTTCTAAAATAAGTGAGCCACACATAATAGCAGTAAAGGATTGCATGAAATCTTTGAAAAAGGTCTACAATGCTTCCTATATGACACATTCTTGTAATGATATTGAAATCTACATCAATCTAAAATTATTACAAACCCAATAGAGTCCATGAATACTTCATATTTCTCTCCCTTGGCTCAGACTGAAGGAAAAGAATTGTGGTCTAATATATGTAAAGAGTATCAAGTAGGCTAAAGTCAGTGGGTGTGCTTAGAAAAGGTGGGATTATCCTTTCAGGCAAAAATGACTTGTTATTTCAGTAGAAAGGATTTAATGAGTAGACTTTTGTCAAAATCTTTATGGTAGCAGGAACACTTTGAGATAAATGCAGACTGAAAACATCTTATTTCAATGAATTCTTATAGCAGAAGTAATTTATTAGGGTGCCTTTAAGACAAAATACCCTAGTGTTACAAACAGCATCATGGAATATTTCCAGTTGTGTCTTCTTTTTTGATGGCTCCTGGTGGCAAAAAAAAAACCAGAAGAAGGTTAGAAAAATAGAAATTAGAAGAATTTAGCTGTGAAAGTCAGCTGGGTGATTTTGGGCTAGTCTCTCAATTCTCAGCCCAACCCACCTGACAGAATTGTTGTGGGAAAAATAGGAGGAGGAAAATGTGCTGCATATGTTCAGTGCCTTGAGTTGTTTGTAAAAATAATAAAGGACGAACATAAATAAATAAATAAATCCCTCTGTATAACTGAGATGAGCTGATGGCAGAGTAAAAGCTTCATTTTCCTTCAAAAGATATTCAGATGCAAAATGCTCTCCTGATACATTTAAAAGCAAAAATTCAAAATCATGATACTTCCTCTAGTTGGAGATCAGGAGCATTCACAGAAGGGAGGGAGATTTGGGGAAAAAAATCCAGATTTGAAGGTTCGAAGGATTGAGCACATGGTCCTGCCCATCATCTTAGTTTTTTTTTCTTAACCTCTCCAGTAGGCATAATGAGATTTTCAATCCAACTCATCTGGAATGTGCCAATATGAGAGGAATATTAGTCCTCCAGTTGGAATTTCCTCTCCTCTCTGTCCCCAAAAATATGCTTGCTCATGTATTTAAAATGTATTTCTCATAACAGGAGGTCTTAAATCCAGCTAATAGCCTGATTGATATTTAACACTAGGCCATAATGTGTGGTTTTACAGATAATGCTAAAATAAAAACAAATCGTCATCAGGCTGAGGAACTCAGCTATAGAACAATACAGAAGAATTCTAATTTTTATTAACAGTGCTCCAATAATTTAGTACTATCGGATGAATCCCAAGCTTTGTGTCTATCTTTAAAGTTTCTGTGAGATTGGAAAACATCCATTTTTGCTGCAATTATTACTTTGATTGAACTGGAATAGTTTGGGGCTAATTTTCAGAATGGTTAACTAAACAAGCCAGGATAAATCTAATAATGCTTCTTTGTTTCAAGCAGAGCAAGTTATTGGTACAGTTTACGGCATAGTGGTTTAATAAGCATAATAACAAAAGGAAAACATATTCCAGTAAAAACAGATGACCAGTGGAACTTATCACTCGAGGGATCCCTCTGCTGGCAGCTATCAGTCAGGAATGTTTTATCTAGATTCATTCATGGAACAGGGAGTTGAATCCAGAACCACAAATCGTTACATGATGGTCCAGTTTAAAAGGTGACAAATGCAAGAAAGGATGAAGAAAAAATCAGGCATGTAACTCCTTTTCAGGCAGTATCCTCATGGCTTATTAGATAGAGATCATTATGTCGAAAATGTAACTTGAACAGAGTGCAAGCAGATTTTCTCTCTGTGCAGCAACCACTTTACATGAAATGGCTGTTTCCAATTCAGTATCAACATCTTAAAACAAGTGCCACATATGCTAAGAAACAACAGGATGTATTAGTCCTTTTATGCATTAAACAATACTTAAGCACAACTGATCAGTCCTAGCTTGCAGCCTGCAGGTTCCCCACATATTTGCTGAGGAGTTTTGCTTTTGCAAAATTAAGCATCTGTCCAACAGAAGTGTGCCTGTTAATATTTAAGCCAGGTTTTCCCCCCTCCCCAAAAATAGCTCAACTGCCTGCCTGCTGTGGATTTCCCAAAACACTGACCCTAGTCTGTGACCAATGGCTGTTCAGTCCATACAGCTGTACTCTGCACATGAAAACATGGCAGCACTGAGCTTTCTTTCCCTGGACAGTATTATTAACATTTCTTTCATCTCACAAAGAAGGCTGCTGCTGTGTTCTTTCCATATATAGTAAGGTCAAGAAAGCACAGGAGTAACTGAAGCATTAATTATAGGTGACAGGTTTACTGAGTGAAAGCAGAAGGTTAACAGCAGACAGGAGATGCAAGGCAGGGAAATTGCTTTAACATTTCAAAAATTTATCTGAAGCAGGCAAAAAAGTTCACTGCAGTCTTCACTCTTTTGTTTTTCCGAAGCTACCATCCCCACCACCAAGTTCACACATCATACTAAACCATAATGTAGTTCAATTGCTTGTTGGCTAAGTGTGATGTGTCAAGCCACACACTAAGTTTTGTTATAAGGTATGTTATCAATTTCTTGTCAGTATTCTGCCATATCCCAAAGAAGCCTTTTTTGTTATTATTTATTACATTTGTTATTCATGTATTGTCCAGTGTCTTTGGGGCAGCTATAATGAATTAATTATTTAATACATTGATTAATGAATTAGATCAGGGGTGTCAAATTTAATTTCATTGAGGTCTGCATCAGGGTTGTGCTTGACATCAGGGATGGGTAGGGGTGACAAGGGTGGGCATGGCCAGCTTGACATCACTCATATTGGAGGGCACCTGTGGTGCGTGGGTGGGATTCAACTGGTGTTATTACCAGTTCAGTGACTAATGTTTTGCCAGATGCGTGCTGCACATGCATGTAAAAAAACCTTAAGCTGTGCCGCCCAGACAGCTGAAAAGCACAGCGCATAGGTACACAGCATTTGAAAAGCCTTTTTTTCCCTGCAAAGCAGCTGAGGTTGAAAAAGCAGGAAATAAAGGACAAGTAAGAGCCCGGGCAGGTAGGTGGGCCAAACAGCAGCAAATACAGAACTGGTTCAGTGTCTGCTGCTCTTCAGAGCTACCAGTTCTATAGAGCCGTGCAGAACCGGTAGCATCCCACCCCTGCTATGGTGGCCAAGTACTAAGGCAGGACTACCCACAGACCATCCCTCCCTCTCATAATCTTCTTCCTTCCTTTGGTCAACGTGTAGTCGTTGGAACCCTGACACCTTCTTTCTTTCCTTCTTTCTCCTTCCCTCTTCATTCTCCTTTCTTCTTCCTTCCCCTCTTTCCTTCTTTTTTCCTTTCTTGCTCTCTTCCCCTCTTTCCTTCTTTTTTTGTTTGTCTTTCCTCTTTCCCTTTCTCCTTTCCTGTCTCTTCATGGATGCTCAAATGAAAAAGGGGAAACAGTTCTCCTTTTGTTTTGTTTTGCTTTTAGTTTATTTTGCTTGCCCTCTGCCAGCAAAAATGGAGCTTCACTTTTGTTGGCAGAGAGGCCACAGACCAATCCTTTGCTGTTTCTAGGGCAACCCATGGGCCAGATTTAAGCAGCCCTGAGTTTGACACCCTGAGTTAGATAGGCTTAAGTTATGTGTGCAGCTTTGAAGAATACTTCAGCACCTATGGTTATTTATAAGGAAATTATTTATTGCAATGATATTGGTATTTGCCATTTAGTTTCAGATTACAGATATGACAACAGGGCAGTTACCCTGAAATATGTCCGGATTATTTTATGGTATTAGTTAAACTATTCTGGAAAGTCCAATGTGATTTAGGACATACGCTTGGGATAATAAAGCAACAAATACTGAAGAAATCAGATTGATAAAACAATATTATGCCATTGTTTTTTTTTTTCTTTCTTTCTTATGTAAGTCTCAAGCCTGCTATCTGGCTAATCTTTCAGCAGAGGTATCAGTAGGATGGAATGACTAAAGTTCCAGACATAGAAAGCGCATACACCAATAGGCCAAGGGTCTGAAAGTAATGGGAGGCAATATACTAAGTCTTATCAGCCAGTTTATTTATACCCTATGAGTAAACATTATTTTGATATCAGTGAAGCTGATCCTATGCTTTAGTAGTAACTTGTTATTATTCATTAGGTTTATAGCCCTCTTTATTTCTAGCAGTGAAGAAATAAGGCTCTGCCTTCATTTTATCTCCAAATGAAGTTCCTAGTGTGGTAGAAACTGAACTGAGAGAAAGTGGCTGACTTAGTCATGGCCCAGCCCTCATCACAGTGGCACAGAGATATTTTGTACACACACTAGTTTGCGTACAATAATTTCACAGTCTGTAGCACTTTTATTTTTAAATGCAGGACTGTAACCTAGAGTGCTATCTAAAATTACCAACATAATTAAAGAAAGGCCTACATGATTAGTAAAGTTTGAGCTAAAGTTAAGGTCAAATAATTATGGAGGCATAGCTGTGCAGTAAACAAGGTTATTTCTGATCAAGTAAATGTTTTACTCCAAGACCAACAGAGGACACACATGGATAAACTACTATCCTGGTGGTGGCAGTGGCTGCGATGGAAGCTGTAATCTCAATATATTTCAGCCCTGCCAACTCTCATGGTTCTGCCGTGAGTCTCACGATTTTTTGGCATGTCTCACGGTCTCACGACAAGGCTCCTCAATTTCACGCCAAATTTAAAACGCTTTTTTTTTTTTTTTTCAAAATTTGGGGATCGGCTTATATGCGCAAAAATCTGATTTCTGACACAAACGACATGACGATATGACACCACTTCTCAGATCACGCAATATCGATATTACCATACAGCGATATATATATACAGCACATTTCTTTTCACTCTGGGCGCCTCCATTTTGCTTTTTCTACCACCAGATATAACACGCTCTGATTGGTTAGTTATTCATGTGACTGTGAATCTCACTATTTTTTGTAGAATCTCCAGATTTTTTTTCATGGGTCTCCAGATTTTCCTTTATCAGGGGTTGGCAGGTCTGATATTTCAAGGATAAGCAGTGAGAGAAGGTTGTACACCAGTGTTTGGTTCTTGTTCCTAATAGTTCCTCAAGTCTTTTGCTTGGCTGCTTCTTCCTGAATTTATACTGTTGCATTGTGGGAAAAGAGACTCAAGACCCAGTTGACTTTTTTCTTTTTTTATTTTCTTCTAGGATCTGAACCCAGAGAAACCGCAGCAGCCTTTTTTATAGCCGGCTGCTTGTGCCTCGTGGCCAATGACGGCTCTTCAAATCTCCCACCACCACGGACCAACTCATCATAGGTAAGTACACAAATATATAACACCCCTCCCCATGTGGTCCAGCCTAACCAATCCAGGCCCCGCCTATATTACGTAGTCATGAAGGTAGGCAGGGCTCTTATGGTTCCGACTGCACCTGTGCAACTCAGTCGTGAGTTTGCCTCTGACCTGTTCAGATGGGGTTCCTGTTTCTCCTGTCCTTTTCCGTGAGGCCTCCTGGAAGGTAGAGTCAGCCATGTTGCTCCCACCAGGCCTTTCCTGGCTGGTTGAGTCGGCTCGGCTGCTCCTACCAGGAGTGGCTTCCTGATGGTTCTTCGAAGCCTGCTCCAATGTCCCCAAGTTGTTTTGTTCTTCTATGGTTTCAGGTACGTGTTTGCAATTTCCGATCGGGGTTAATGTAAGTATTGGTTGTTGTGTCATTGCTAGGGTTTGTTTTGTCAATTCTTTTATTGTGGAGGGTCTCCGCCTCCCCTTTTGTTTGAGTTTGAGGGGTCTCCCCCGTCTCTGGCTTGGTTATTTTTGCTTAATGTTTTCGGCAATTCTTTTATTTGCAGAGGTTCTCTCCCCTCTATGGTTGGGTTGTTTTGGTTAGAGGTTGACAGAGGGTGTCCCCCTTCTTCTTCCTGATTGTTAGTGTTTCTCAGTATGGTCTTTGATCTGATTTGGTTTATGTGTCTCCTCCAGCTCCTCTCGTCCTGTGTGTCTACCTTGTATCACTGGGGCCCTGTTATTTGGGTCATTTTTGCAGGTATCCACAATGGTTCTCCCGTGAAGGTCTTTGCATAGACTAGGTCCCCTGTTTTTAATGTGCGGCACTTACTGGAGGAATCTGCTGGCTTTTCTGGGCTGTATGTGAGGTGTAGTCTGTCCAGGCTTGATCTGAGTTTCCTTCCCATTAATAATTCTGCTGGGCTTTTATTTGTTGTGCTGTTGGGTTTTATTTGTTGTGGTGTTGGGTGTAATGTGTTGTATACTTAGTAGTTTGTCTATTTTTTCTTGCATATCTCCAGGTCCCAAATTGTGTCAAGCTTCCTTTGTGTAACGGACCATGCGTTCTGCCCATCCATTCATAGCCGGACGTAGTGGCGCTGTTATGCATGCCCTAAGGCCCGGTCCCACTGGCCAATGGATGCAAAACGTATCCATAAAGAACACAGTGGATGAGCAAAATTTTGGGGGTGGCTCCATCCGTTGTCATCCGCTCCAAAAAGTGGTGAAAATTTGCATAAACAGAACAGAAAAGAACGGACGTGGATAGTATGTAGCAGGGATGATAAATGTATGTTCATAGGAAGCCTCGCGGATGAAAGTGGATGGAAGCGGATGACACCTCCGAAGGGGTTCCAGGGGAGAATTTTGAAGTGGATACATAGCGGAAGGGGCGGATGCATAACGGATGAAGCGGATGCATCATGGACACCTATAGGAAACAAAAGGGATGCCGCGTGTATGTATATCGGATGCAAAGTGTTCACTGCACATGCAGGGAGTATGAATTGCATCAGCTCCATGGATATAAAAGGATGCAGCACGCATGCAGTCAGCATACAGGGGAAAGCCATGCTGCCACATACATCTTGCAGGAACACCATGGTTCATCAGTCAGGCAAGAAGAGGAAGCCCGTGCCTACTCGTTCAAGCCCTGACAAGGTGAAGAAGGGCAGAACCAGCATCCCACCCCCTGGCACTGACTCTGAAGCTGCTGCTGCTGTGGTAACCAGCCCCAAGGCCCTCAAGCCCCTCAAAGCCCTGCTGCTGAAGGCCCTGCTACTCAAGCCCCTGAAGGCCCTGCTGCTCAAGCCCTGAAGGCCCTGAACAATCTCCAGAAGGCCCTGATGCTGAAGCCCCTGCTGAAGCCCCTGCCAGAGAGAGGAAGAGGCAAGGGAAGGAGAAGGGAGAGAGGAAACAGTACACCATTTCCGAGGATCATGAGGATGAGGTGCTGGAATGGCTGAAGGAGAATGAGTACCTCTGGAGAAAGGGCCACTTTCTGTACTGACTGTATCGGGACACCAAGAAGAAGCATGCACCTTGGAGAGACAAGGCAGAGAGCCTGGGGTATACTGCAGAAGTACTCCTTGGATGGTGGAAGCACATGCACACCTGGAATGGCAAACTACACCTCAAGAAATCCAGGTAGGCCACTGTCAAGCTCACTGACCGGGAGATGTACCTCATGGCCAAGTGAAGTTTCCTGGAGGGTGAGATCCACCACCGAGGAGCTGCCCCTCTGAGACCCTTCTCCCTCAGACAGCCCACAGACAGCCAGTCCTCTTCCAGTCAGGAGCCAGCTACCCTGTCCAGGCAGGTGTCTTCAGAGGACCCACAGCAGAGATGCCCCCGACAGCTGCACTCCCCATGCCGGCAGACTTGGAGGATCCTGTGGAGGATGATGCCCTGCTGTCACAAATAGAGGAAGAAGCAGCAGCCACCAGAGGCCAACCCACCCCCACCCCCAATTCCAGAGGATGTAGGCAGAGAGGCAGACTGGAGGGCCAGGACCACAGTGTGCTGTTGGAGATTAGGGACACAATGAAGACCAGCACAGAACTTATCTCTCAGCTGGTCCATTTGGACAGAGCATCCTCGGGCTGGAACACCTTCATCACCTATGTGAGCCAGACCCTGAGGGACCTGCCCGAGGCCCAGTACCAGGTGATGAAGCAGAAGAGCACTTCTGCACAATCCTTAAGGCCCAGCTGAAACTGCTCCTACCCAGTCCAGGTCTGCTCCTCCACCCTAGGCAATGTCACAGCACTTCCACGGCTTTCAACAGCCCCTCACCTACCAAGGCTACAACTACCAGGACTTCCCACAGCAGAAGCAGAACTTCCCAGTCCAGGCCCAGGTTCATCGGATGCCACAGACGCCGGTCCTCACCCAGCTGCAGACCAGACAGCCCCACTACACTCCTCCTTCCTCCACCCCACAGCCAAGCCCGTCAACAGACAATCTGTCATCAGTCTTGGGCCTCACATCTCAGGTCCTTGATGAGGGGCCTCTCAACCTCACGGGACTGAGTCAGCTCTCGGACAGCTTCCTGAACACACCATCCCCTGTTGTACTCTTGGGGCCAAGCACCCTAATGGCACCTCAGACCAGCACTCAAGCCAAAGCCACCTCCACAGTCCCTGCCCGCTTAACAGCTGAGACCATGGACATGACTCAGAGTGACTGAGAATAGTGCCAGAGACTGAGTTGTTTACTTGTTCACTTTATCTTTGCTTAAGACACTTGGCTCATTTTGCTTATTTAATAAAGTCATAAAGTTTACCTAAGAAAGTTAATAAAGGTTACCTTTGCTTAACACACTTAATTCAGTTTACTTGGTTCATTTTGCTTTTTTAATAAAGTCATAAAGTTTACCTAAGACAGTTAATAAAGGTTACCTTTGCTTGAGACACTTAATGCAGTTTACTTGGTTCATTTTGCTTATTTAATAAAGTCATAAAGTTTACCTAAGAAACTTAATAAAGGTTATCTTTGCTTAACACACTTAGTTTACTTGGTTCTTTTTTTTTTTTTACTTAATAAAGTGTTGTTGAAAACTTTGAAAAAATGGTTAAGCCTTTGCATGCTTGTGGGATAGATAAGGATAGTTGTGGGATAGATAAACCTCCAGTGCAAGCATAGTGGGACTGTATGGGACTGTATGGGACTGTGCCATCCCAGCTGCCTCACATATGGACCTTTATTATCAATAACAATTTATTCATTGATCAACACATTTTAAAATAAACAAAGCTCTTTATTAATGCCCTATTCATTGTAGGACCACTCAACATACATGGCACAATCTCATCAGTGTTATGCGACAGCCTCAAGGAAGCATCCATTAATCATCTATCATCCTGTCTTGCCACTCCACTGCTCCAGCTGGGGAGTTGCACCAGTGTCTCAGTTGGTTGCATTGCTTCTTTCCTTCACATGAAGCTCTGTTGGGGCCTTGTACATCCACAGTGTCTATCAGGTTACGTCCTTGCCTCCATTCACCAGGCTCCATGTCCCCATTCCCTTGTTGACGGTCAACAAGTCTGTTCTGCAACACTGGGTAGTGGGTGTGCATGAGATTGTGCAGGATGCAGCAAGCTTGCACGAAGTTCCTAACAGTATGTGGCTCATGCTGCATGGTGGTGAGAAGTATCTGGAACCTGTTGGTCAGGATGCCAAAGGCATTCTCCACCACCTGTCTTGCCCTGGACAGCCTGTAATTGAAGTTCCTCTCTTCACGGGTGAGGTATCTTGAACTGTACGGCTTCATGAGGTAGGTTCTGTGGGAGAACCCATCATCACCAACAATGAAGTGGGGCACATCTTTTGTGTTGTTGGGTAGGGGGTCTGGACCTGGAAAACCCATGATGAGGTTGTGTTCCAGCCCATCCTTGAGGTCACTTGCATTGTATACCTGGCCATCTGAAGCTGACCTGTTGCCTGAAGCATCGATGTAGATGAACTTGTAGTCAGCATCAACCATGGCAAAGAGGATGATACTGAAGAAGCCCTTGTAGTTGTAATAAGTGGACCCTGAGTTGGCTGGAGCTTTGCAGGCCACGTGTTTCCCATCTATAGCTCCAACAGTGTGAGGAAAGTTCCACCTCTGATACCACTCTTCTGTAAGTTTTCTCCAGCCTTGTTCAGTGGTGGGGCACTTGAGGAGCTCCTCCACATATTCTTCAATGATGGCCTGTACCACTTCTCTGACCACTTTTCTGATGCTGTTGTGTGGCATCCTCCATGCATACTGCATGTTTCTGTATGTGGTTCCAGAGGCCACGTGGCGCAAAGTCAGTGCCACCTTTAGTCCAGGGTCCAGGTTGGAATGGAAATTGGTGCTAGGCTTGGTCAACCTGGGTCTCACACGCTCCACAATTTCGTCAAACATGGCTGGTGGCATCCTCATGAAGTGTTGGAATGCACGAGGGGCTTCATTCCTCAGCTCCACCATCAACTGGTCATACAGTCCAAACTCCATTCTTCTCATGATCCATCCTCAGACCCACACAGCTCTTGGACGTCTCCTTCTTCTCCTTCTGTTTAAAACTTGATACAGTCTGAACCGATTTTGGTTTTGGTGATGAATGAGCACAGCTATCATAGGGACTGTGTCATCATCCATGGTGGAGAACAATTGATGATGTTGAAGACCAAAACCAAGGGTGATGAGGTCTGTACACCACAGCTACTGGACTCATACTGAGATCCAGATGATTTTCTCTCCCTTTTTATAGAAAATACAGGTTGTCTGCTTGGTGTCCTTCTACATACTCTAGACATACTCCAGACATCCTAAATATATGAGATACATCCCAGATACAAACGTTTTGTCCGTTTTTAATACTTTATATAAGAGATGCATACTCTTACATCCTTTCTATTTCCGTGCTACTAACGCTGTGTAGACATTCCGTGTACCTTTTGTTTCCTCCCTCTTTCCATTTTCAGCTGCAGCGGATGTGAGTTGAGGGGATGGCCATAGGATACAGAGAGGATACAGTGGACGTTTAACGGATGATAATGGACATAGAATGTTTGTTGCCCGTATATGTCGCGGATGTACATCATACACGGCAGAAAATTCATCTGTTCACAAAGTTTTGTGCAGCTCAAAACTTCTTGCGCGGATGAAATTGCAGTGGATGGATGCTCAACAGATAGAGCATATGAAACATGGATGCAGTGAGTACACAATGGATGCATAGCATTTTCCAATGGATGGCAAGCTTTTTTTTAATGTTTTACATCCTCTTTGCATTCGTAAGTGCAGTGGGACCGGGCCTTTATCCCTTGTTCTGTCAGGAACCTTTCAAATGTTATTGCTGTGAATTGTGGTCCGTTGTCGGATACAACTAAATCCAGCAATCCATGTGTCATAAAAAAGTTTTCTTAGTTGTCTAATAATAACTTCTTTCGTGGTTAAGTGCATGATGTTTACCTATAGCCAATTTGAGTAAGCATCTACCACTATTAAGAATGTGTGTCCTTTAGTTGGTCTTGCAAAATCAATGTGTATTCTAGACCATGGTCCCCAAGATGTTTCCCATTCGTGTATAGGTGCAGAAGGGGGTGTAGCTCTAGATTCTTGGCATTGTTTGCATGTTGCTACCCATTCTCCTATGTCTTTATCCATCCCTGGCCACCATACATAACTCCTAGCCAGGGACTTCATTCTGACAATACCTGGGTGATCCACATGCAATAATTCAAGTATTCGTTTCCTTAATATGTTTGGTATGACCACCCTATTCCCCCCCCATAATATATGTCCCTTTAAGATTGATAGTTCCGTTTGTCTATTCCAAAACAGTTTAACAGTCTCATCGCTTGCAGTCTCTGGCCACCCTTTACCTACCCAATTTAAAATCCACACCAGGTTTTTGTCCCTCGCGGTTTCCATAGCAATGTCTGTCGCTGTTATGGGTAGGTTTGTCAATGTCTCAATCTGAAGGGTTGATGTGCAGGATCATCATCTAAGTCAGGTAGGGGGGAACGGCTCAGGGCATCATCGCGTGTTATGTTCTTTCCTGGTTGGTAGATCAAGTTGTAGTTATAGGCAGCTAAGAATTCAGACCACCTCGTCATCTGTGGTAACAGTATGTTAGGTGTAGCTTTGTTTCCTGCAAGGATTCCTAGAAGAGGTTTATGGTCTGTGACAAGTGAAAAAGGTCTGCCATAGATATACTTGTGGAAACGTTTTATTCCTGTTATTTCGGCCAATGCCTCTCTGTCTAGTTGGCTGTAATTCCACTCCAGTTTAGATAAAGTTTTTGAATAGAATGCTATAGGTGCTTCTCTTCCATCGGGTAATATGTGGCTGAGTATGGCACCAATGCCGAATGGTGATGCATCGCATGTTAGTATTATTGGAAGGGCCTCGCTATATTGTATTAGCACACAGTCTGATGTAAGTAAGTTTTTTCTTTCCTGGAATGCTGTTTCTTCTCGTCGCCCCCACGTCCAGTTTTCTTTCTTATCAAGCAACCTGTGCAGTGGTTCCGCTATCGTTGCTTTCTGTGGCAAGAATACCTTGTAAAAATTAATAAGTCCCAAGAAGCTTGTAAATCTGTTTTATTTTTGGGTCTGGGAGCTTCCTTTATTGCTCTGATATTGTTTTCAGTGGGGTGGATCCCTTCTTTGTCTATAAGGTATCTCAGGAATTTGACTTTGTCAATGGCTAATTGGCACTTCTCTTTTTTTACTTTAAGTCCCACCTCTTTAAATTTTTTTAAGACCTCCCTTAGGCAGTCTTTCAGTTGTTCTTTGTCCTTGGCTGATACTAATACATTGTCGAAATATGGTACCACTCCCTTTATTCCTTGCAATAGGTGTTCCATTAAACCCTGGAATACCCCTGGGGCCATGCTAACTCCGAATTGCAGTCTGTTGCATTTGAATGCCCCCCTGTGTGTCACAATTATTTGTGCTTCTGCTGTTTCTGGGTCATCTGGTAATTGTTGGTAGGCTTGCGCAAGGTCCAATTTTGGGAAGATTTTACCTCCCCCTAAAGAATGTAATAGGTGCTGTACCACTGGAACTGGATATGCGCTTTGCTGTAGTGTGTGGTTAAGGTTTTTTTTGTAGTCCCCGCAGATCCATCTGGTTTAATAGGGGTAACAATTGGAGTTTCCCACCTTGCGTGGTCTATTGGTTCTAATACCCCCTGTGCGATAAGTTTATTGTTCATCAATTTTTGGTTTTAATGCGAAAACCTCACCTTTAGTCTTATAGGGGCTATATTTGGATTTAAATTAAATGAGATAGGGGACCCCTGGTACTTGCCCAGTTCTCTGTTGAAGACATCCTGGAATTCTTTCATCAGGTCCTCTTCCCAGTCTGTCTCAGTAATGCTGTTTATTCCGGTTACTTCGATTCCTAATGGTGCAAACCATTCGAGTCCCAATAGGCTGGGTCGATCCTGGTAGACTTTAGTGTGTTTTTTGAATTTAACTTTGAAGTGTCCGGTACCTACTACAGGAATTCTGTTTCGCTGGTAGTCCTTTAGTGTGAGCTTTTGTATTTCGAGCTCTCCCTTATTTATATCAGGTATTAGTCCTTTTAGGGTATTCCACGATACCATTGATAAATATGAGCCTGAGTCCACCTCCATCTTGCTGGCCATAGAAGGTTGGCCTTCTATGGTGACTTGTACATGTACCTTTTTTGCATTGGTTGAGTTTGAGTGCCCAATGGTTATTGTTTGATGTGTTTCCTCTTTTCTGTTTGCTTCTTTTCATCACTTGTTTCTGTTCTCTTGATTCCAATGGCTCCCTATTTGCTTTTCCCTCTCCCTGGGGGGGGGGTGTTCCATCTTTGTCTAGGGCCATAGTTATTTCTTGTTCGGCATGCCCTAGCTATGTGTCCCTGCCGTTCACAATATCTGCAAATAGCATTGAAGAAACGGCATTCGGAATGTGGATGGTTTCCTCCACACCTGGCACAACGGAATTCTGAGTTTCTTTCATTTCACTCCTGTCTACCTTTTTCCAACCGGAATTGATTTACCTCTTCTTCTTCCTCTTCATCTTCTGATAGGGATTCAATGTCCTCATGGTGTGTTGTGGTGGTGGTTTTTTTTGTTTCCTCTGGTGTCTTATTGTGTTTTTTACTAGTGTCTTTTGGGGTTTCCTTTGGTAATTTATTCATTTGTTGCATGGTGGCTGCCGATTTCTGGGTGGCTTCCGCTGCGGTGGCTTCTTCTATTGCCTCCTTCAGTATTATCTTAGGTCTTGTTAGTAGTCGACCCTGTTGTATACGGTCCTTTAATCCTAGGACCACGTGGTCCCTCATGGCTTCATCCATGTTTAGAAATTTGCATGCTCCGCCAATGTCTCTTAGTGCTGTAATAAAATCTCCAATGCTCTCGTCTTCCTTTTGATCACGCTGATAAAATTTGTGTCTTTTGAGGAGGCATGAAACAGTTGGTGCCTAGTGGGCTCATAGTAATTTCTCTTGGTCCATCCATGCCATCGTCTTTACATCAGTGGGTGCTGCTAATGCCTTTGCCATTTTGAATACTGCGGGACTACAATGGGTGAGGAAAACAGCTCTCTTTCTATTTTTGGATACTCCTTGGAGGTCGCTCCCTTCTAGGAACATGAGCAATTGGTCGATGTAGGATTCCCAGTCCTCGGTTGTTGGGTTGAATGGTGCTGGTGGCGAGTTGTTCCCGGCTATTTCATCTCGCTCGGTCCTCATTGCCATGTGCTCAACTGGGCTCCTTTGTCTCAATATCCCACCTTCGTCGCCAGTGTTGCATTGTAGGAAAAGAGACTCGAGACCGAGTTGACTTTTTTCTCTTTTTATTTTCTTCTAGGATCTGAACCCAGAGAAACTGTGGCAGCCTTTTTTATAGCCAGCAGCTCGTGGCTCGTGGCCAATGACAGCTCTTCAAATCTCCTGCCACCACGGACCAACCCATCATACATAAGTATGCAAATATATAACATACACTGGGTGGAGAAATTGGATGAAGCACAAAAGGAGAAGGAAAAACAAAGCAAAACCAAGATAGATAGTCAATATATTGCCCCCATAAGCCTGGCTTATTCTTCTAAGGACTGAGTGGAATGACAATTCAAAAAAGATTGTGGGAAGAGAGATTAATATATATGCAAATCTTTTGAAAGATATGCTCTCTGTATCAACGTGGATACAAAAGGGTGGGGTTTTGTTCATGGTGTCCAACTGCTCTCTGGTATAGTTTCTGTTAGGGATAACATTGTTTACCCTAACTGGTTTAGGTGAAATAATAACTATGAATCATAGTTAGTGTATGTTAGAGTGTATACAGCTTTAACTGTGAAATAGCAATTAAAGGAGTGGTTAAGAAAACAATATAAAAGTAGCAAGACTACGGCTTGCTCTCTCTCTGGCTTTGATGATCCCTGATTACTGCTTGGAATCAAGACTGCATTGCTCGAATGGGAGAGACAACAAAGGACTGATTTTTAAATGAACTGACATAGGATATTCTACATGGACTTTGCTAACTGAATACCCCTGAATGGACTGACTACATGGTAAATGAATATTGGACTGTTATTTGACTATGCTATTAACTTATAATGGAATAAACTATATTCTTGATAGCACAAGCGTATCTGTTATTTTTACTGTATGTTAATAAACATACAAGCTTAGCTCACTCATTTATCTGTGTGCCTATCTGACTAACACTGCACATTCTGTTTAGCTTGTCTACCTAACCCTGGTTGGGGAACCCAGGCTTAACACTGGTTATGGACCCAGAGGCTGCAAAGTCAGTTTAACTAGGTTAAACAGATTTATGTTAAAAGTGAGAGTTTGTGTTGTTATAACATTACAGTAAACAGACAGCTGTGTTTTATTAATTATATTTTTATATCCATATAAGAAAACATAGCACAAGTCAATCTACAAAGTTTGTCCCTTATATCCAAGCTGGATGGAACAAACTATGTATCATGGTCTACAAAATGTAGTCTACTTCTACGAAGTGAAGGTCTGTGGAACATAATTGAAAATCCACCAAACGTAGAAGAATGGGATCCAGAGGATGAGGAAGGCAAACTAAAGATAGAAGAATTTATGCATAAAAATCAACAAGCAATTTGCATAATTGGATTAACCTTAACTGATCAACAGCTTGTTTATATCCACGGAGAGAAAACGGCTTTTGGGTGTTGGCAGAAGCTGAAGAGAATTTATGTTCGAGATAATATTGGTGCTCACATAAATCTAACATGGAAGATTTTCAGGACGCATCTCCAAACAAATGGTGATATGCTGAGTCATTTAAAAACTATGCAAAGCATTTTCCAAGAATTACACGAGAAAGAGCTTATATTCTCTGAACAACATCAAGTTTATATAATTCTATCTTCCCTTGATGAAAGTTATGATAACTACGTAACTTCACTTGAAATTTTGCCAAAGGACAATTTAACTTTAACTGATATAACTGGCAGATTGATCGAAGAGGCCAGAAGAAGGCATGAAAGAGATGAATTAAGGAGGGAGCAACCTCAAAAAGAAGATAATGAATCTCCTATTGCATACGCAATTAAAAAGTGTTTTAATTGTGGAGGAAGAGGACATTTGGCAAGATTTTGTTAAAAGGCAAAGCGCCAGAACGCTGGCCAGAATACTAAAAATCATCAAAGACTACATAAAAATTTAGAGTTAGCCATGTATACTAACGGAGCTGTAAAAAATAATTTATGGGTGGTTGACAGTGGGGCATCCCATTGTATAACAAATGATAACAAAAATTTTATAAAAATGTCCCAGAGTACACAGCAGATATCGTTAGCCAATGGCTGGAAACTGAAAGCTAAAGGTGAAGGTATAGCATATTGTTCTTTTATAAAAGAGAATGTAAAAATGTTATATGTACCACAACTTAAGTTTAATTTAATTTCAGTTAGAATTTTGGTTAAACTAGGATATGTAGTTACATTTAAGGGAGATAACTGCATACTTGAAAAAGAAGATAAGAAAATAACTGCATCTTTAAGAGATGGATTATATGTGTTAAATGATGATGGTTTAAAGGTGGCTAATACAATTTATGAAAATAAGAAACCTCATGACGAATGTATTCACTTGTTACATCGAAGGCTAGGGCATTTGAATTTTAAAATGCTTAAGAAAACTGTTGAATTGTCTAAGGGAATAAGTTTGAAATCTTGTAATAAGTATTTGCAATGTAATGCCTGTAATCAAAATAAGAGCAGGGTCATACCGGCTAATAGAGTTGATGGATTTACTACAAAAGAGCCTTTAGAAGTAGTATTTGCTGATTTAATAGGTCCGAAAAAACCAAGTGTAGGAGGAGCTCGCGGCATACTAAGTATAATGGACCACTATTCTAGATATGGGTTTTGCTATTTAATGAAGAGCAAAACTGAAACATATCAAAATCTATTTAATTGGCTAAAATTTGCTGAAAGAAAAACCAAAAAGAAATTAGTAACTCTCATCACAGATAATGGTACAGAATTTAC
>BLBF01000007.1:70640440-70681689 GCA_015471245.1 Laticauda colubrina
GAATTTTCATGTCTGTCATTATTATGCACTGATTTGATTTTCTACAAACAGTTATTGTTGGACATGGGTATAACTATAAAAGATTCCATTATGGTGTATGAGGATAACCAAGCAGCTATAAAGTTAGCTACTAGTATTGCTGTAAAAACTAGATCAAAACATACTGACTTAAGATATTTGAATGTAAGAGAATCAGTGAAAAATGGACTAGTAAAATTGGAATACTGCATGTCAGAAGAAAACATTGCAGACCAATTTACAAAAGCTCAAGGAGCAATTAAGTTTAAAGAAAGTTGTGAAAAATATAATTTAAAAATGTAAATGATTCATAGTTATTATGTAACCTAAAAGGGGAGAATGTTAGGGATAACATTGTTTACCCTAACTGGTTTAGGTGAAATAATAACTATGAATCATAGTTAGTGTATGTTAGAGTGTATACAGCTTTAACTGTGAAATAGCAATTAAAGGAGTGGTTATGAAAACAATATAAAAGTAGCAAGACTACGGCTTGCTCTCTCTCTCTGGCTTTAATGATCCCTGATTACTGCTTGGAATCAAGACTGCATTGCTCGAACGGGAGAGACAACAAAGGACTGATTTGTAAGTGAACTGACATAGGATATTCTACATGGACTTTGCTAACTGAATACCCCTGAATGGACTGACTACATGATAAATGAATATTGGACTGTTATTTGACTATGCCATAAACTTATACTGGAATAAACTATATTCTTGATAGCACAAGCGTATCTGTTATTTTTACTGTATGTTAATAAACATACAAGCTTAGCTCACTCATTTATCTGTGTGCCTATCTGACTAACACTGCACATTCTGTTTAGCTTGTCTACCTAACCCTGGTTGGGGAACCCAGGCTTAACAGTTTCACCTCATCATCCTTGGGGAGACTGATTCTAGTTTATATTATGACTGTCATTAGAGCTCTTTCACTTCAAGGCGAAAATCCTAATTTACCAGCTGTTATGTGTATCCTGAGGAACCAAAGTAGCATGTAACAGAATATCAAATTAAAAGTTACTTTTGGGCAAAGAACAACTGGAGCGATGCCTATTCAATTCCATGTTTGATAAATTATTTATATTATTTTTATTTAACTGAAGGCATTTTAAAAATGGAAAGGTTTCACATTTCCCTCCAACCTGGTCATCTTAAATCAACATTAAGCAGTGGTTACACCAGAACAGATGAGCTGGTCTGTGATCATCATCATATGAGGACATTTTTGATAGATTAGACATCCATAGCAGGAGCAAAAGCAAGAGCAAAACTTCAGTTACAGCACATGGTATGTTGTGGATAAGCCATTGTAGCTCAGTACAAAGTCAGTGTTTCTGAACAAATATTTATTCCATTAATTTCTTCTGCAAGCCATTTTCTATAACTCTGAAGAAAAAGTGCTTTTCAGTGATGTGTGTTTGTTTTCTTGCCATCATCTATCTTCTATCTTTTCATGGTAAGTGGGTCTCCTGTTCCACTTGAGATAATAATAAAAAGAGAAATATTATTCAGCAATTGTGGAAATCTACCAATATTAAACACACTTTTACACTACATTGTTATGTGGAACTGAACACACTGAAAACTGTAGAAATGGTGGTAGACTTTAGAAGAAACCCTCCCATACTACCACCTCTTACAATACTAGACAACACAGTGTCAACAGTAAAGACCTTCAAATTTCTAGGTTCTATCATACCACATGACCTAAAATGGACACCTAACATCAAAAACGTCATCAAAAAAGAATGTTCTTTCTGCACCAATTCAGAAAGCTCAAACTGCTCAAGGAGCTGCTGATACAGTTCTACAGAGGAATTATTGAATCTGTCATCTACACGTCTATAGCTATCTGGTTTGGTTCTGCAACTCAACAGGACAGACACAGACTTCAGAGAGTAATTAGGACTACAGAAAAAATAATTATTATCAATCTGCCTTCAATTGAGGAGCTATATACTGCATGAGTCAAAAAGAGGGCTTTGAAAATATTTACAGACCTCTCACATGCCAGATATAAACTGTTTTAACCCCTTCCCTCAAAGCAACACTATTGAGCACTGCACACCAGAACTACTAGACACAAGAACAGTTTTTTCCCGAATGCCATCACTCTGCTAAACAAAAAATTCCCTGAACACTGTCCAACTATTTACAAAGTCTGTGCTACTATTACTATTAATCTTTTCATCACTCCTTATCACCCATCCCCTTCCACCTGTGACTGTATAACTGCAACTTTGTCACTCGTATCCTTACGATTTATATGGACTGTTTCCTAGTATGATTTGATTGCTTATTGTACCCAATGACTATTATTAAGTGTTGTACCTTTTGATTCTTGACTCTCAATGAATGTATCTTTTCTTTTATGTATACAGAGAACATTTACACCAAGACAAATTCCTTATGTCCAATCACAATTGGCCAATAAAAAGAATTCTATTCTATTCTATTCTATCTATAAAATAAATCATGAAATCAATAGCTTTTAAATATGATTGATTTTGTCAAGATTATCCTTTGGTTTAAGTTAGATCGCATATGCACACCCCAAAAGGTTAGCTTCAATGCTAACTTTAGATTCATTACATGGACTTGTGCTTGCTTATAACATACAGACTGAGAATGCAATCCACCAAGGAAAAAATAATTTACAATGTTTACCTCATGAAGGTCTAAATCAAAATACAATTTATCTGTAAATTTCAGAATAGCTTTGATTTCCCTCTCTGTACACCTTAGCCTGATCTGTCACCAAAAGGATGTTTAGTTTTATAGAAATTCATTTGTTTATAATGAAAACAGCAGTGTCAGCTTATTTCCAAAAATGTATTTTCATCCAAAAGCCATATCAGGTTTAATCTCCAGAAGAAAGTTTTCATATTGACTTGGAAAGCTCAAGTGTGGTGCAGTTCTTTGTATGTTTACTTTAAAGAAAGCTTCACATTGTTCAATTGGACTTTCAAGTAAGCATGGATATGAGTCTAATGTAGATAGACTGTTTTCCTAATTTAGTGATCCAACTTGAGCCACAGCCAAGAGTATAATCAAGCTACTTTTAGCCAGCATTCTGTAGCAAGTTTGTTTATCCTAAACTTTCTAAATCTTTGTAATACTAGCTTTATTCAAATAGTCATGTTTTTCCAAACTGATCATCCTTCAAATAGAAGATTTGGGACTTTAAAAATATCCAGTGCTGAATGGAGGGAAGAAAAGAGAAATCCTGCCACTAATACATAACTTTGAAGCTGCTTCCTAGAAGAAACATGTATGTTGAAACATTTTTGCTGTGGATAGGTTTTGCTAAAAGCCCCTGAGGAAATGCCCATAAAGAAAGCTAGGACCAGTATACAACCTAATCTAAGGAAAAGCTTAGTTGCCTTTACTGCCTTTACCTTATCAAGGAACCCAAGTTCTTCCTCTGAAAATCCTAAGAAACACCAATCGAAAACCGCAATATGATTCCTTCCTGGCATGAAATAATAAGCAATTCCATGCCATCTCAGATTGCCAGCTCATTTGTATCAGTAGACATTTACTTGCATGAAAAACATGACTTTACATAAACAAATTCATGGCTGCTCTGAAAGAAATTTGCACAAGCAGAGTTTCCTGCTATTTTAGTGGGAAATGATCCACATTATACACTGCTCAAAAAAATAAAGGGAACATACTTTAAAAATAAGACATCCTAGATCTGAATGAATGAAATATTCTTAGTAAATACTTTGTTCATTACATAGTTGAATGTGCTGACAACAAAATCACACAAAAATTATTAATGGAAATCAAATTTAGCAACCTATGGAGTCAGGATTTGGAGTTACACTCAAAATTAAAATGGAAAAAAACACTACAGGCTGATCCAACTTTGATGTAATGTTCTTAAAACAAGTCAAAATGAGGCTCAGTAGTGTGTGTGGCTTACATGTGCCTGTATGACCTCCCTACAATGCTTGGGCATGCTCCTGATGAGGTGGCGGATGGTCTCCTGAGGGATCTCTTCCCACACCTGGACTAAAGCATATCCCAACTCCTGGACAGTCTGTGGTGCAATGTAGCGCTGGTGGATGGAGCGAGACATGATGTCCCAGATGTGCTCAATTGGATTCAGGTCTGGGGAACAGGCAGGCCAGTCCATAGCATCAATGCCTTCATCTTGCAGGAACTGCTGACATACTCTGGCCACATGAGGTCGAGCATTGTCCTGCATTAGGAGGAACCCAGGGCCAACCACACCAGCCTATGGTCTCACAAGGGGTCTGAGGATCTCATCTCGGTACCGAATAGCAGTCAGATTACCTCTGGTGAGCACATGGAGGGCTGTGTGGCCCCCAAAAGAAATGCCACCCCCACACCATTACTGACTCATTGCCAAATCGGTCATGCTGGAGGATGTTGCAGGTAGCAGAATGTTCTCCACAGTGTCTCCAGACCCTGTCATGTCTGTCACACATGCTCACTGCTTTCATCTGTGAAGAGCACAGGGTGCCAGTGGTGAATTTGCCAATTTTGGTATTCTCTGGCAAATGCCAAACATCCTGCACGGTGTTGGGCTGTAAGCACAACCCCCATCTGTGGACGTCAGGCCCTCATACCACCCTCATGGAGTCTGTTCCTGACCGTTTGAGCAGCCACATACACATTTGTGGCCCGCTGGAGGTCATTTTGCAGGGCTCTGGCAGTGCTCCTCCTGTCCCTCCTTGCGCAAAGGTGGAGATAGCAGTCCTGATGCTGGGTTGTTGCCCTCCTACGGCCTCCTCCACATCTCCTGATGGCCCTCCTGGCCTGTCTCCTGGTAGTGCCTCCATGCTCTGGACACTACACTGACAAACACAGCAAACCTTCTTGCCACAGCTTGCATTGATGTGCCATCCTGGATGAGCTGCACTACCTGAGCCGCTTGTGTGGGTTGCAGACTCCATCTCATGCTACCAGTAGAGTGAAAGCACCACCAGCATTCAAAAGTGACCAAACCATCCGCCAGAAAGCATAGGCACTGAGAAGTGGTCTGTGGTCACCACCTGCAGAACCAGGTGGGGATGTCTTGCTATGGGGATGTCTTGCCTATGCTTTCCACCTGTTGTCTATTCTATTTGCACAACAGCATGTGAAATTGATTGTCAATCAGTGTTGCTACCTAAGTGGACAGTTTGATTTCACAGAAGTGTGATTGACTTGGAGTTACATTGTGTTGTTTAAGTGTTCCCTTTATTTTTTTTTGAGCAGTGTATAAAAGTCAGCAACAGATTTTGTGTTTTGTGCCAATATGGGTATGTGCCATGGTGGTGCAGTGGCTAGAATGCAGTATTGCAGACTAATTCTGCTGACTGACTGCAGTTTGATTCTTACTGGCTCAAGGTTGACTCATCCTTCCATTCTTCTGAGATTGGTAAAATGAGGACCCAGATTGTTGAGGGCAGTATGCTGACTCTGTAAACTGTTTAGAAAGGGCAGTAAAGCACTGTGAAACAGTATGTATATGTGTATGTGTACATGCATGTGTGCGTGTGTGCATGTGTGCAAAATTGCTATTTCTATCTCTATCCACATAATTGAAATACTTTTAAAAACATATGCAATGATTGGAATTTGTGAAAGGTTTGCAATATCAGAATGAGCATTTGTTATACATTTAAGTGACTGAAAATGCTATACATTTAAATAATGCAGAACTGATTAAAGGTTTCCACATTAGATATATAAGAAGGTACAGGAAGGCCACTATCATACTGATTATTAAGAATTCTCCTTCCCAATTCAGTAAATGTATTTTTATAAAGAGGCTATGACTTCCTGTCCATATACTATGGCATAAACCTAATCAAGAACTGTGAATTAAACTGTTAAACATCTTCCTTCTGTACATATTTATCATTCATCAAAAATACCACATACACCAATAAAATATTGCTTTGGTCTCTAATTCTGAAGATGTGTTGATTTATTTTCCTTTTATTTGATTTGCATTTATTTTGAAGAGCATTGCCAAATCATCCTCTCATGATGATCTAGATAAGATATGTACATTTAATCTATAGTGCTAAAAAGTGAGAGAGGATATTTCATACAAATACGTATATAATGGAACCTTCCAGGATTTGGATTTAACTTTATTGATGACAACAGATAGAGAACTATGGGAATTATCCATAATACTTAAAGGATACCTCATTGCCGGTTCCAGTCATTCCTGGGAAAGAGAATAAACTCTTGGCTTTTCATGTGCTTTGAGCATGAATGTCTGAAAGACCATAAATTGGAGCAAATAATTCAGCTGTAGTTTGTCACTTGCAAAATTATGTCAAAGGGCACAACTGCATCCTTTCCCTCTGGGAATTTATCTGATCTCTTGTTTAGGTTGGCTTGTTGATGTAGTGGGACATATACAAGGAGGACATCTGGAAACTATGGGTTTTCTTTCCTTGGGGCTCCACTGAAACAATTTATTAGACAAACCAATCTTTGCTTCTCATTTTTATCCTAATTTGGCATTGCCTCATCTGTTGCTGTCACTGTTGAATTTTCCTTCCATGGATCCAGCACTGGGACCACCCTTTAACTCCATATGGGATACGTCTGACATCTGCAGGAAACCAAATGCCAACTGCAATATGTTTTTGGCAGCAGCTGAAATTTTGTCTCTTTTCTTGGCAGCCTTCCTGTATGATCTTTCCTTTCTTCAACTATTCAGTGCTGCCATGCCTGCAACTTTGCTTTAGAGTTAATCAATATGATCACATAGCAGAGAAGTTCTAGTCACTTGGCTTCGTAAAAACTAACAACTAACATCATATTTGGCTGCTAGGCAAAAGATCAATTGCATTGGCATATAAAACAAAGGTTGTTTTTAGGATTCTGCTGCCCAATGGCAGCAAGCCAGCAGCTGCATAGATAAATGTTCTCTTGCTGTTACATATCTATTCCCCCCCCTTTAAGTTAAAAGAATGTGGTTTCAATTAGCAAATGTGGTTCTTATATATAGGGGAATATCTTAAGCAGGCTCAAGCAGCAATAATGCAGTATGGTTTTCCCATGTTTTCTTCTGTACCCTCACAAGAGAGCTTGATGCTATATTTTTAACTAGGTGATTTCAAAGACTATTCAACCTATGTTTTCCTTTCTTAGAATACTTCTCTCGCTGTAGTTTAAGACAATTCAGAAGTAATTATTTTGATTTTGTGTTAAACATTATATAAATTTATACCTTTATTTAAAATATATATTAAGATCTATGAATGTTGATTTCATAATTATTTACCATACTGAAACATATATGCTTTCAGTAACCAAACCATCCCCTTCCATCCCACCATATTGATAAAATAAAATATGATAAAATAAAAGATATTTGTAGCTCAGGGTTGAAACGAAGGGTTGTTGCTCTCTGAGCTTGGTTGTTTTCTTGCAGTTGTTTCATTATTCAAACTAGGTAACATCATCACTGCTAGTACAACCAAACTCAGAAAGTGCCAAGGACCTCTTGATATGATAAAATACCTGAAAAAGCAAACTGTGTTCAGCTGGAATCTGAAAACTGACAGTGCTGAGCTAATGGCTGGTATGTTTTCTTAGCGAGGTGTTTCACAACTGATGCACACTTTAAAAAAGCTTGGAATTGAAAATGGACTTTGCAACATTTTAATTTGCCTATTGGTGGCTATTCACTATCAGTTCAGATCCTGACTTCCTAAGGTGATTTTAATCCCCATATCCACAGTCATGTGAAATACTGTAGATGATTTGCATTTTTTGAAATGAGTTGTACTGATCTTCTAGCACCTATTTGATATCTACAATATAAGATGATAGCAAAATCCATTATGCCCCCTCTCAAGTTCTCATAAAGAACTGGATGCATTATGTTATGCCCTAGATAAATATTTTGCTTCAAACTTGGCAAATCTGTATAGAATTTAAAAGCCATACATTAAAAAAATCATGCTGAGAAACTTCTCAACACATGTTAATTGGAAACATATGACAAAAATTTCTCAATGAGAACATTGTCCTTGAAGGGCACTGCATGCTCTTAATATGAAGAATGACTGATGACTAGTGGGTGGGGTGGGAAGCAAAAGCAAAAAGCTTGCCAAGGAAATAAAGCTGGGGGAACTTACAAATACATTTGTAATAGTCAGTAATTGCTAGCCTTTATTTGTTAGAAATTGTCATGTTCTACTCTTGCATGAAATACACTCAAGACGGCTCACAACAAAGACAAAAAGCACTGAAGCTATTAATATATTTTTAAAGGACACAAAGACAAAATTAAAAATTAAAAAATGATAAATTCTTTTTCAAAAGTAAGCAGGCAAAACGTTAGTAGGATCATAAAAAAACTGGAAGCCAAACAGACATACAGTTCAAAAGCTGGTCAAAGTCTGTTCCTGAGTAAGGAGTTTTCCACTTGGCACCAAACACTGTCAGAGAAAAACATGAGCTATTCTAGCATTTTACATTCTGGCAGCAGGCAGGAAAATGTCCCGCATGCTTGTTTTTACCAAATGTCTTAAGCCCATGTCACACTGGCCAACGGATGCAAAAAGGACACAGCGGACGAGCAAAATGTTCCATCCGTTGTTATCTGCTCTCAAAAGGGGCAAAAATTTGCATAACCGGAGCGGATAACACGGACGCGGGGAGGACGCAGGGCGGATGGAAAGCGGATGCGGAACGAAAGCCCAGCGGATGGAAGCGGATGAGAGCGGATGGGAGTGGGTGGCACATCCGCAGGGCTTCCGGGGGGCCTCAGCGAAGCGGACACGGAACGGAAAGAGCGGATGCAGAGCGGACGCTGAACGGATGAAGCGGATGCAGAGCGGAAGCCTAATGGATGCCTGGCGCCAGCCCTGGCAAGAGGGACAGGGCTACCATCCTGCCCCCTGGCCCTCACTCTGGTTCTCCTGGGGCTTCTGCAGCACGGGCTCGCTCTTCTGGGGCTGGGGCTTCTGCTGCTTCTGCTTCTGGAGGAGCTGATGACAAGTACTCCAGCATCAGCCACCTCCACAGCACCTGCACCCTTCACCCCTGAGACTGAGCGACCAAGAGGAGTGCCAGAGACTCATTTTTGTCTTATAGCTTGTTGTTAATAAAGTCTATTTATGATTCACACACTTGCTTCATTTCTTTTTTTTCATAAAGTCTTGCTGGAAACTTTTAGAAACTTTTAAGCCTTTGCATGCTTGTGGGATGGGTTAATATAGCAGTGGGATGGGTAAGGATAACAGTGGGATAGATAAGCCTCCAGTGCAAGCATAGTGGGACTGTATGGTCCACCCTCCCAGGTGCCACACCTACGGCCCTTTATTATCAATAATAATGTAATAATTATCCACACATGTCAACATAAACACAACTCTTTATTAAACGCCCTGTTCATTGTAGGCCAACCAAACATACATGGCCCAATCTCATCCGTGTGATGAGACAGGCTGAAGGAAGCATCCATTAAGCATCTACCATCCTGTCTTGCCACTCCACTGCTCCAGCTGAGTAGTTGCACCATTGTCTCAGGAGGTTGCGCTGCTTCTTCGCTTCATGTGAGGCTCTGTTGGGGCCTTGCACATCCTCAGTGTCGATCAGGTTTTGCCCTTGCCTCAATTCCCCAGGCTCCATGTCCCCATTGGCTTGTTGGAGGTCCACGAACCTATTCTGCAAGACTGGGTAGCGGGTGCAGGATGCAGCAAGATTGTGCAGGATGCAGCAAGCTTCCATGATCCTCCTCACGGTCTCTGGGCAATGCTGCATGGTGGTGAGAAGTACCTGGAACCTGTTGGCCAGGATGCCAAAGGCGTTCTCCACCACCCGTCTTGCCCTGGACAGCCTGTAGTTGAAGATCCTCTCTTCACGGGTGAGGAGTCTGGAGGTGTAGGGTTTCATGAGGTAGGTTGTGAGGGAGAAGTCGGCATCCCCCACGATGAAGTAGGGCACATCTTGTGTGTCGTTGGGCAGGGGTTCTGGATCTGGGAAGCCCACGATGAGGTTGCATTCCAGCCCCTCCTTGAGGTGACTGGCGTTGTATACCTGGGCATCTGAAGAGGAGCCATTGCCTGAAGCATCGATGTACATGAACTTGTAGTCAGCATCGACCATGGCGAAGAGGATGATGCTGAAGAAGACCTTGGAGTTGAAATAAGTGGACCCCGAGTTGGCTGGAGATTTGCAGGCCACATGCTTGCCATCTATGGCTCCAAAGGTGTGTGGTAAGTTCCACTTCTGATACCACTGCTCTGCAACTTTCTTCCATCCTTCTTCAGTGGAGGGATCCTGGAAGAGCTCCTCCTTGTATTCTTCGATGATGGCCTGCACCACTTCTCTGACCACAATGATGATGGTGTTGGATGGCACCCTCCAGCCGTACTGTATGCTCCTGTAGGAGGTCCCTGAGGCCAGGTGGCGCAGAGTGAGTGACACCTTGAGCCCAGGTTCCAGGCTGGGCCAGAAGCTGGTGTTTGCCTTGGCCAACCTGGGTGTCAGCCGCTGCACAACTTCGTCAAACATGGCTGGAGGCATCCTCATGAAGTTCTGGAATGCCCGAGTGTCTTCGCTCCTGAGCTCCACCATCAGCTTGTTGTACAGTCCGTCCTCTGCTCTTCTGGCGAACCATCTTTGGACCCAGACTCTTTTTGGGTGGCTCTTTTTCTTCTCGCAGTAGTGCTCACAGAGCCTGCACATGGCTTCGCACTGTTGCAGAACGATGGTGGCTGCCGAAAGGACTTTGTTACAATCCACGGTGGACATGACTGGATGCTGTGGAGGAGGAAGAGCCAGATGAAGGCTGCAGAGGTCTGCACCGCTGGGCTGCTGTTCTGAAAGTGAGATGCAGGCGAGTTGCTCACCCTTTTTATAGGCAGTATAGGTTTTCCGCTAGGCATCCTCTAGGCATCCTCTAGACATCCTTAATATCTGAGATAGGTCCCCTCTGCGAACGTTTTTTTCCGTTTTAAACGCTTTGTTTCCGTTCTGCATCTGCTAGGCATCCGTTCTGCATCCATTCTGCATCCGTTCCGCTTCCTCCCCACGTCCGGGCAGATGGAGTTGCGTGGATGCGTAGTGGATGCCTGGCAGATGTAGCGGATGCGTAGCGGATGCGTAGCGGATGCAGAATGGACGAACTGGATACATTTTCCGCGCAAAAGTTTTAGGCAGCCCAAAACTTTTGGAGCGGAAGAAACGTCCATAAACGGATGCTGGATGGATAGAGAGGAAGCCAAACGGAGGCAGTGAGTACATCGCGTTTTCGAACAGATGGCAAGGTTTTTTGTCCGTTTTACATCCTCTTTGCATCCATTGGTTCAGTGTGACATGGGCTTTAGAAATTAACAAAAAAGCCCCTGTCAAAGATCAAAGATGATGTGTTGGTAAATATCTTATTTCATTAGTTATTAATATAGCACCAATACAATTGATTAAAATCTCTTACGGTGAACTGTGAGAAACAAAATTGGTCGCTCTCTTAGCATAGATTTCAGATTTTTTTAAAATATGGACAACCTTAATCTTTTATTAAATCACTTTGAAAATGTAAATTGAGAATGTGGTCTCAATTCATGGTCATGAGATAAAATAGTCATGAAATAATACCATGAGATAAAAGATCAGATAATGTCTTAGAGGCATAGAAACCTTGAAAACTACAAGTGGCCTTTACCCAAATATTCTATACTACTAGTTTAGTAAATTGTAAGGGACAAACATTGAACAGACATAATCATTGTAAGGAAAATAAAAGTGGCATATCAGTTGGGTTGGTGAGAAACATTGCCCTAGTTCATGGTTTATTTAAATGTGGTTTATTAAATAAATCACAATGACATGGATACTACAACATGCTAGCCAAAAAAGAAGCAAGTTATTCATGATATTTGACAAACATTTTGCCACAAACTGTTTGGATTCTGTTAGCAATTAACATTTTTAGAGCAAGGTTGCAAGGGATGTTCAGTCATCTGCTACCATCAAGTGAATGTGAGAAACAGTCAATTTACTGTTACACAGAGTAAAATATGGAAAGAACTCTGATGTAGATTTAAATCCAGGATAAGAGTTTCATAGTCATATGCCTTCAGGCTTCTCCTTCCAGGAAGAATATGGTTGAAGCTTCCTGATCACTCAGTGTAACAAACTAGAACTAAATCCTTAATTATTTAAGACTGGAAACCATTACCAACAATGAACACAGCACTTTTCACTAAAAATTGCACTTTGCCTTCAAATCTAGCCTTCTGCTTTGGAAAATAATTTTTTTTGTTTCCCACAAAGAGTTATATCTGGTAGTTACCTGTTCATATACTCAACATTCTTGCTCTGGAAATTCATCGCTATTAACAAAACGTCAACAGAAATAAGCCTATGATGGTCTCAAAGATCATCATCTCCTAGGATAAAAAAAAAGAGACAAAGAATACATTAGGTCATATATGCTTTCCTAAATAATACTTTGCTTTAAACAGTTTATTTAAGGCTACATTGTCTGGATTCATACAACACCAAAATAAAACAAACCATATTAGCATAATTGACATAATTTTTCCATTGAGAAAGTATAATCTTAGGTCTTTTTCCTGTTATTATAGATCTTTTTTTCAAGCTTGGTGTTCTCCAAATATAACAGCAGAACAGAATAACAAAGTTGGTAGGACCTTACAGGTCTTCTGGTCCAACTTTCTGCTCAAGCAGGAAACTCTATGCCATTTCAGACAAACTGTATTCTAATCTCTCCTAAAAAACCTCCAGTGATGGAGCACCCACAATTTCTGAAGGTAAGCCATTCCACTGATTGATTATTTATTCATTAATCAATTATTTCAACAGAATAGAATAGAATAGAATAGAATAGAATAGAATAGAATTCTTTATTGGCCAAGTGTGATTGGACACACAAGGAATTTGTCTTGGTGAAAATGACTGATTAATTGTTCTGTCAGGAAATGCCTTCTTTTTTCTAGATTGGTTCTCTCCTTGATTAGTTTTCATCTACTGCTGCTTGCCTTCAGGTGCTTTGGAGACTAGGGTGACTTCCTATTCAATGGATCATAATTCCTGTAGTTTGCCAATTACCACAATGACAATTGATCTGTCCAATTAGGCAAAAATGGAAGTATTAGGTGTAATGTAATTATTATTTTATAAATAATCAAATCTAGCAGAACTAACAGATTCTGTAACAGCTTTGTTCCCTATACCATCCAGCTGGTAAACTCGCAAGATCGTTCTTCTTTCCATGTACATGTATAGATCCAGACTAGACTGTGTTGTTTCTCTATATCATGTAATATATATGGGTATATGCGTAATTCTGTATGTATTTATTAATTATTTTTATTTATTTATATTTATGTAGTGTATATTGAAGGAAGAAACTTTTGAAAGCTGTATGCAATGAAATTTAATTTTAATGTATGCCGATTTGTGTACATTCAAAATGACAATAAGGTTATTTTAAATCTCAGTTCAGCTGTAAGATAAAATTATTGGAAAGATAGTTACTCAGAATTAAGAATGTGGTTCATGGCACAACAATTCGAAAATATAGCAAGAAGTAAAGAAGAAATAAGGCCAGTAAAGTTATGGCATCACTGAAGCAAAGTTTGTCATATTAGAGCAATAATATTCTTTTTGCTCTTTCAAAACATTCTCTGTGCAATCTGTGCCCAAAATCAAAACATATTTCTGGTGTTTTAATGGGTTATGCCATGCTGAGACAAGGCTGGCAGATAGAAAAAGGAAGAAAGAGAAGGTACTAGAAGAGTAGACAAAGTAACCCTGACAGCTGGGAGACAGTTATGATACATACTATAGACCTGTCCTCTTGTTGATCTAGATTTTATTTCTTCCAAATCCTGGAACAACTCAAAAGTTCTAGGTTTATTTCTGCCAAATTGCAATTGATCTGAAACAGCTTGGCAGAACTGCTAAAATGAAGTTGTAGTGTTCCAAGTTCAAAATAAAATGATGTTTCCATTTTATGGGAACCCTGCTTAGAAAGTAGAAGCAACAATTTGGCATAACTACAGAGTTCCCAGCCTGCCATTAGTCAACATTAAGGAAAAAGAGAAGGCCAAAAAAGAAAAGTTTGAGGAAAATAACCATCATATGTGTTGGTAGAAAGTTTTGTAAAATTAATAGTAATAAGGTACTATATTATTGATATTATCCATACATTGTTTTCTTGATTATAAACCTAGTATTTTAATTAACATAATGGCAATATTGGCTATGTGGGATTAGGTTAACATCTGAATGTCTTTTTGTTCTTTTCAAAGGATGTTGGGAAGATATGGCAAACCAGTAGATGATATGCCATTTTTGTCTATAAATTGCTTAAGATAGGTTAGAGGTGTGGGGAGAAATATCTCTCTAAAGGTAGGCTACCTAGCTTTTAGTGGTTGGATTAGCCAAACTGAGATCTCTGTTCTGCAATCTTGCATTAGCCAAAACATACACACACACACACACCTACCCCCCAAAAAAAGCCTAGCTCTGGTTTGTTAGAAGAGAAATGTCTTTGTTAGAATAAATATCCATCTGGTACATTCCAAGCTGGGAGAAAGGCACTGAAGACAAAATGGAGTCTGGAGACTGATTGGAAAGAAGGTCCATTTATTGATGAACAGAACCACATGTTTGTAGTTCTGGTACAGCTGGTCACATGGAATTGAGAGTGGGGGGTTATTTATACCTTCTCTTGGGCTTTGCACTTGAGCTTCCTGTTCCTGTGCAAGAACATGTGTTCTGTTTATGGGTTATAAAGAGTTCATAGCTTGTTCTGTAAGTTGTGTGAGCTCCCAGATTTGGTTGAAGTTTGCTGCTGAGATGATGCAATGAAGAGGCTTGTCTTCTGAAAGGGTGCTGGGCAATTCCTATTATGGCTTAATGGCTTTGTCCTGGTTTGGATCTTGAGTGAGGGTTATTTGTTTATGAATATAGCTATCTATCTCTTTATCTCTTAAGTGCTGACATCTGCAGTGGGCTATTAAGGAAAGCTCTTTCCAAGAGCATGTTTCTCCTTTTCTCATCCAGGGAAATATAATATTCTGCCTTTGTAATATTTCTCAAAATATTTCATTCTTATAGGAGAGGTGGCAGAAAATCAGAGACAAAGCCAGTTTCCCCATTATTTTCCTATCCACTCACCGAATTTTTAAGCAATAGTTATTGGAAGATTGTTTCCAATAAAAACAAACTCCTTTTTGTAGTTTAATTACTGTAATATATAGTACTTTTGCAGATCTAGAAGCTCCCAGTTTAAAAAAAAAAGTCTGTGCAGCTTGATACAAATCCTATGAAAGGCCATTAATATGATTGCATGCAATTGTTGTTGTAAAATTTCTTTATTCCATTGTTCTTTCAGTTAAAGGTTGTTTTCCTTAATCAAATGTGCATTTATAGAGTGACATCACTGGAAAGGGAAACCTATACAGGGGTGTCCAACTCGTGGCATCATGTTGTCATGTGATGTATTGTGACTTTTCCCCCTTCACTAAAATAAGGGTGGGCATGGCCAGTTGCATGACACACCTGGTAGCGGAAATTTTGAGTAGTTTGGAGACCAGCAAATACCACCTCTGACTGGCTCCACCCCCATCTATTCTCTGCCTCCCAAGTTCTAGCTGATCGGCTGGATCTTCTTTTGTTGCTCTGAACAGGAGAATGGAGCTGGAAAGCAGGTTAGTGGAGTGGGGAGGGAATGGGATTTTGCAGTAATCTTCTCCTGGAGTGGGGTGGGAACGGAGATTTTACAGTATCCTTCCTCTGCCATGCCCACCAAGCCAGGCTACACCCACCAGGACACGCCCACAGAACTGGTAATATTTTTTTTTTAATCCCACCACTGGTGTTACTCGAATTTTGTAAAGTAGTACTTAATATTTCACGTGCTACTCTGGATCTAGAGCTAGTCAATAAAACAGGGAGGTGAATCAACAGTCTGACTCACAAAACCATTCAAGTCCCAACAGCAGCACTTCTAGATTTTTTAATACACCAGGGCTGCCTTGCAATTGCAGCCTTTTTTTAAAAAAAAAATTCTGTTAATCCGAACTGGCATGAGATTGGTTAGGGAAGAAGCTCCAGTTTGATTCTTCACTGTTTCCTATGTTTTCTTCTAGATTTCTTGTCATTTATTTCCTCCATTGTCCCTGCTGGAACTATACCAGCAGGTGCCTCCTGGGAATGTCTGGGGATTTCTTCTTTGAGACCATTTCATCCACATGTTCTATCAATACATTGGATTTTTTAGAAAAAGGTTTTATTTTGAAGGCATTTTAAGAATTTTTTTTTGCGATGGTTTTCTCTGTGTTAAATTTAACTGCTATTTTATCCTTCTTCCTCTGTTTTGGAATCCAAATATTAGAGCTAGGATACTCTCCTTCTTCTCTGGTAAATTGGAGGAATCTAGTTTGCCAGCTCTTCTCTCATCTTCTCCAGCATCAATCACTGGGAGGGAATTGGAATTGGTTCCTAGTACAAGATCAAATTGCGACCTAAAGATAATGAATCCAGGATATAATCAGCTGATGAGTGGAGCCTCCATTAAACGAAAACTAAATGATAAATGGCTTGGAGCGAATATCAGAGAACAGAAACCCTCCAGAGTAGAGTTGAGAAGCTTAGCTCTACAAGAGCAACTGCATTCTCTTCGCTGACAATATAAAGCTATTCAACACCACAGACAATACTGCTACCCTTCAAAAAGACCTCGACTATGTCTCAGAATGGTCAAACAAATGGCAACTTCAAATCTCAACAAATAAATGCTCTATCTTACATATTGGCAAAAAAAAATCAGAAAATAAAATACAGGCTGAATAGTCAAGACCTTGTTGATGATCCAAACTCTGTCAAGGACCCTGGAGTACTCATCTCTAATGGTCTAAGTGCTAGAGCCCACTGTAACTACATCACCAAAAAAGCATTAAGAGTTGTTAACCTAATCTTACGTAGCTTTTTCTCTGGTAATATTACACTACTAACTAGAGCTTATAAAACATTTGCTAGACCAATACTCGAATACAACTCATCAGTCTGGAACCCACATTACGTATCTGATATTAACACAGTTGAGAAAGTCCAGAAATATTTCACAAGAAGAGTTCTCCACTCCTCTACTTGTTGTAGAATACCTTATGCCACCAGACTTGAAATTCTAGATCTAGAAAACCTAGAACTATGCCGCCTTTGGTCCGATCTAAGGATAGTATATAAAATTATACATTGCAATGTCCTACCTGTCAATGAATACTTCAGCTTCAACCATAACACTACAAGAGCAAACAATAGATACAAACTCAAGGCTCATCACACCAAACTTGATTGCAGGAAATACGACTTCAGCAACAGAGTGGTCAATGTCTGGAATATTCTACCTGACTTTTTGGTTTCTTCCCCAAACCCCAAAAACTTTAACCTTAGACTTTCTACTATTGACCTCACCCCTTTCCTAAGAGGTCTGTAGGGGGCATGCATAAGTGCATCAACATGCCTACCATCCCTGTCCTATTGTTTCTTTCATTTTTCTTATATGTATCCATGTATTCATAGTTATGTTTTTACTTATACCTATTATTTTGTAAGCAATTGACCAAATAAAATAAAAAATAAAATAAAAGAACTGTGGGGCAGGTTAATAAATCCTGCAGGAGCAGACAAAGCACAATTAAACAAGGCTGAAGAAAGTCAGAGAGTAAAAAATGCTGTTAAATGTTAAACAACTAGTCCACTCAAATATAATATCACTCTTTCTGCTGTCTTCTAATCTGCAGTGTTCTAAGCTTAACAAACAAACATTGGCTCTCAGAGAATTCATTATTAGTCCTTTCTGAACCAGGAAACATGTTTTTTTCTTCTTTCAGACCATTTCATCCATATATTCTTCTTTTTAGAAACAGACTTTTCATCTTGATTGCAGTTTAAGATTTTCTTGCAATGCTTTTGTTTGATTTGAGAATGTGGATGTTTTTTGAGTTTCTCTTGTAGGTTGCTGCAAGAGCTTCTAGCTATAGGTCAAGTAATACATTCTTAAAAATAATAGAATGTTTTTTTAATGACTTGTAGCCAGGCTTGATACTGCAGAGCAGGGGGTGTGGGGAGGGAGGTGAGAGAGTTACCATTTCCAAGAAACACACTGCAATAAAACCAATTGCCCAATAGAAGGTATGAAAGCCCTTCACTCTCAACTCCAGGTAGTCAGAAGCTCACCTATGTGCTTCTGCTTCATCAGTCAAGGGACCCTTCTTTCCAATCAGCCTTCAGCCTCCATTTTGTCTCCAGTGCCTTTCTCCCAGCTTGGAATTGGACCTGGATATTTCTTCCAACAGAGGGGAAATGCTACCTCCCCTCTACTTTAAAAATAATGGTTTTATAGGATGTCTGCAACAAAACCATTCTTCATTCAGAAATGCTGCCATCACAGTTCTCATTCCAACCATTCTCCAGATCCTCAGATCAGCATGCATTACCAATTCCCAGTGGACAACAGACTTCTGTTCTCTTGCAGAGTAACTGCCATAGTCCACTAGGAGCTTTTGTTGGGTGAAAAGATTAGCTTACAGAGATGATACACTCATCTCTGCAGAATTAGAAGGGGGAGCAATTTAATCTGCTGTTTATTATTTTACCATTCTACCATCTAAACATTTTACTATATTAGATCCAGAGATACAGCCAAGTAAATTAAGTCCCAAGGAGGTTTGTTGGCTTGTTTTACTGACATCCCATTTTCCCTGAAGATCTGAGAACAGCTTCAATGAAGGTTTCCTTTTACTTTAGCCTACTGTCTTTAAATTTGGGCTGAAAGTGTATGATTGTGCTAATGTTATGTACACACCTTTATATCCAGATGAAGACTTGATCTCCACATTCCAGATGCAAAGCTTTCATATTTAACCGTTAGATTACACTGATTCTCTGTTGCATCACTGTTGTTGGCTTATTCCTTTTTCATATGGCCTCTGATATAGTCAGGGAACCAGACTTCCAGAGGAGTAAGGCCCCTTTATTTTCTGGCTGTGAGTGCTCTGAACCACATATTCATGGTATACATAACAAAAACACACTGAATGGGTTTGCAGCTGGTTTAAAATAACTATGCAAAAATGCTATTTTTCTCTATATTTATTTTGGCTAGTTCAATGAAGTTTAGTTCTTGAAATAAAACCAAACACCCTTTTGTAGAACCGAGAAACAAAATCACTTCTACAACCAATCTTTTCTAAACGATAATGTGGATGGACAATATATGCCCAGACATACTGATCATAAATGTATCTGTGATATGAAGGAAGTTCTGGAATTGTGCTTTGTATTCCGGCCAGCTGGCAGCTGCTGGGCTCTCCCCTCCTTGATTTATACAGCTTCAGATAACACAGCATTGAAAAAAAAAAAAAAATCCCCCTCAAACAGCAGACAATTACAGTCTCTGTGAAGAAGAGGTGAGAAAAAGGTTAATAATAGAGAAAACATTTCCTGTTTTTTGTTCTACAGTGAGAATAAATGCAGATTCATTTTGCATCTCCTTCTGAACTCAGTTCTCATTTTTAAAAGGATGCTTAAAAAAGTGCCTGAAGGAGGCATCCACTTCAGGCCCTCATCAAAGGCCCTGTATAAACTCAGCAGTCACAGATCAGAGCTGATCCTCTTGTGAATTGCTAACAGTTGAAAGAACATAAATGGATACTTTTCAAAAAGGAGACATGTGCAGAGTGCCTTCAGGGGTGGGCTGCTGGGCATTTGCAGGGGGTTGGGAGAGCCCCTAGCTAAGGTTCTGTGCAGTTCGGAGAACCCCCAAATCCCACTCTTGGCTGGCCCCACCCATCCGTCCCCTCCCAGGAGTCCCTAAGCAGCCTGTTTTGATGCAGGTACACTAAGCACCTGCAGGGTACGCATGGGGGCTCGGGGATGGCAAAAAAATGGGCCTCCTGGAAGTTCAGAAAGGCCAGAAATGGGCCCATTTCCACCTTCCAGAGAGCCTCTGGAGCCCGTGGATGCCATTTTTGTTCTCCTGGAGGCTCAAGGAACGCCTCTGGAGCCTGGGGAGAACAAAAGCACCCCCCCAGCCTTGACGCAGGAGGCCAACTAGGCTACACCCAGCATGGCCACGCCCATCCAGCAACCAGGCAGAGAACCCATTGCTAATTTTTTTCAAGCCCACCCCTGTCTTCACCAAAAAGGATTGAGAACTGCTTTGACAATCCTTCAAGATACAATTCCATATTGGCAGTAAATAACTCTCCACAATGGAAGAGGTTCTTGTTCCTTGATTTTGCCAAACTTGCAAGATTAAAAAGACTACCAACTAGCTAAATGGGTTTTAAATTAGCAAACTGAATGAAAGCAAGCTTATGGCAATTAGAACAACAGCAATGGTTCCCCTAATGGAGTTGGAGGTAGCAGTGCAATTGTTATAGAGAGGGTACGTTCCATAATTGAAAATGAAATCTAAATTGCTACCACATTAGCAATGCTCTTCTATAAATCCATGGTGTGATAATTGTTGGAGTAATTTGTACAGTTTTAGTCACTGCACATTTTATAGTAAATTCTAGAACTGGCAAAATGGCAAAAGAAGGTGTGCAGAAGGTGTGCAGCAAGGAAAACATTTGGCTTTTTGTTTTTTGTTTGCTTAGAAAGAAGTTAGCTACTGTATATAAAATCATGCTTTATGAAGAGATAAAATTCTTTCCCCCTTCCTATGATTTCAACTCAAGTAATCCGTTGAAACTAAATGGAAATGACCATTATTTATAAAGTAGATAAATAAAAATCAAATAAATGAAATAAATGGAAAGAACCAATTAAAAGAAGTACTTTGCAACCACCTCATACAAATATGGAGATAATTTTTCTGATAGCCCTCTATTTAATTATTTTAGAAGGACATAAATTTATGATATACATATCAGCAGCTACTCCACTGAAGAAGTATGTTGCTCCTTGAATCGCGAACTGTATTCTTAAATGCCACTGCTGTTGACCCATTGTGGAAGTAGATTGCCACCATCATATCCTTCTCATTAGCTCATGGGTTGTGATCTGATCCAAGGAGGAACAGATTTCAGTTCTCATAGTTTAGTTTTCTTCAGTTCTAGATGTAAAAGAATACTGGCATCAATTATAAAACCACAAGCTTCATACTGTGATCCAAACTTTTGTTGTTTTATGCACAAGAATGGAAATATTGATTCCAGGCCATCAACAATGAATGAATCATAGCACAACCTAAGACCAGAATCAAGAGGAAGCACTCAATCACTTCCACTAGAATAGGGCTGTTCGGGATTTCCCAGATGTGCCAGTTTACTACTCTAAAAAAAGGGACCTTTGAGAAGATGTCTACCTCAGAATTATTGGTTGGAGTTGAGGTTTTCTGGAACATTGACGTTCACTGACCTGTTTAGCAAAGGGGAGGAAATCATGATACGTCATGTGCCCTTGCCGTGATACTGCAAGTTTGACATCCCTGCACTAGAAGAAGGTATGGTTTAATGGTACAGCATCAGAGATGGTATTCAGCAGGTTCTGACCAGTTCTGGAGAACCAGTAGCGGAAATTTTGAGTAGTTTGGAGAACCGGCAAATGCCACCTCCGACTGGAGATTGTATATTATCCTTCACCTGCTATACCCACCAAGCCACGCCAACAGAGCTGGTAGTAAAAAAAAATTGAATCCCACCACTATACAGCATATCTATGAAGTCCTAGGTTCATTCTCAGGTACCCCAGTTAAAAACAGCCCAGATTTTTTTTTTTTTTTTTTTACCAATTGGCATAATTGAACTGAGGACCAAAAATGGGTTCATTTTAAGGGAGGGGGAAACCCGCAAGTACTATGAATCTGAATCAAGTTTTGGTCTTTGTATCAGGTCTCATTTTTTTTATTGCTAAGTCTCAGTTCTAGAACTCTGAATGGATGGAAGAAAAAGCAGTGGTGGGATTCAAATAATTTAACAAGCGGTTCTCTGCGCTAATGATTTCTTTCAACAACCAGTTCGCCAAACTGCACAGAAAGTTAACAACCGGTTCTCCTGAAATAGTGCAAACTGGCTATCACTGAGAAGAAGTCAACAGAAAAAAAAAATGTAGATCTAATTCTTCTGCCCCTTGCTGCAGATGTCATATTTTACTGCAGAAATTACAGGCGAATCTAAGCTGCGGAGGAGTTTTCTATTTCAACTCAGACAAGGTGACAATATCTGACTTGAAGGAGCCATTGCACACAAAGATTAGCTAAGCATTTTATTAAAGAACACTCGATATAGACAATGTTTACAGGGATAGTTGACCCCTCAATCATGCAGGCAATATACCTTGGCAAAATTTCAAGTCACTTTTCCAAAACAGAAATAGGATAGAACATTTCAACAAAACAAATAGAAAAGTATAATTGTGGACAAAATATTGTTTTTTTTCATTGTACCTTTTATATTTTTGATTTTTTAAAAAGAAATAATGAATTGTAGAGGAACACAATACTGTCTTAAATTTCTTCTCTGCTATTTTTCCATATTTGGTCTTGGGAATAAAAATTTACCATGCAAAGTTAATTATCCTTTGTTAAAGTTAATGTTTAATGTTAAAGTTAAAATTAATCATCCTTTGGTAATTTGCCTTTGTTTTCTGCTGGGACTGGCATTAAAATGAGCTATTGCATTTGTGGAACTGCCGCCTACACAAGAAATTTTAAACACATTTTGTAAAATACTCACAGAACAAGAAAGATTGCTCTATGTTCCTAGGAACAACCCAGGAAATGGAACAGATTTAATATATTCTGTATCAAAATGCAGACCTGTTCTAATAAATGACAATGTAACAACCAACAGATCGTTATAGGCTGAACAATATAGAGAGATTTAACTATGTAAGGAGAAATGGGCAGTCATTTGGTTGAGACTTTACAGTAACAATACCTTTCCAAGATACAATTAACTGATGACGATTAAGGCACAAACCTCACTTTGATGACTCCTCAAGATATAATAGGGGCATAAATATTAGGTGGTATGTCCCACCATCCTATGGAGATTTATTTCTAAGGTGACCTGTCACAATTCTTGGAATAATAAAAATCCCCATCTCCTCCTTCCACACAATAGAAAAACAATGAGTACTAAGATACCACTGTACTTTGTACTCTGGCACCACACAGAAATAAACAAGCATTCTGGGTACATGTTTCTGAACAATACTTTCTTTCCCAATTCCCTGCAATGTTGGAAGAATGTGGTCACATTTTTGCAACCACGAATTTTCATGAAAGGTTTAGTTATGGCTACAACATATGATTGCCTCAATATGTATATATTGATGTATGTGGGGAAAAGTAACAGAAACCAGAAACTAAAAAATCCAGCAAAACAGGAATTCACTCCTTATATAAGTGGAGAAAATCAAGCCAGGCTGTTTTAAATGGGATCCTGAAGTGACTAGAAGGGTTCAGATTGGGTTTATAGTACTGATAAGGCTGCAGGCAATTCCCATCTAATATTACAATAACAAATAGAATTGCTAAGTATGAGTTTAGTTGTAATCTGAAGCTAGGAAATGTGGAGAAGCAAGAATAATCCAAAATATAGACTGCCAATAACTCCCAATACTAACAATAAATGATTTTAGAGAAATCATAATGGAGCCAGGTGCACAATGTCAAACAAATCGATGTGATATTGATGGGCAAATTGAAAACTAAATACAAGAAGTTTCCATAAGTTTAACAAATGAGCAGAGTGAGTTTGCTTATTTGCAAAAGTTGTAGCTACTATCCCCAACATAGTTTGTGGATGCCCAGATTAGCAAATTGTTCTAGGCTCAGAAAATAATTTCATCTTTTACTGTTCAGGACCTGACAATGGAATATGTATGTGACAAAAATTCTGCAAGGAACTTGCATCACTTTCTAAAGCTGCTAAATTGCAACAGTGTGGTTGTGACTTGGGAAATGCAGAGATTATTTTAAAAGTTATCTTTCCCACTGAAATTACTGTGAACGACCCTGGTGGTACTTTCCCAGGCCAGTAAATGAAGAGACTTCTTTACCAGTAAAGCTAGATCATATTGAGGCTCCCATGTAAAGCCCCTGTCACACAGCACCAACGGATGCAAAGAGGATGTAAAATGGAGAGAAACACTTGCCATCCGTTGGTTAATGCGATGCTTCCGTTCTGTACTCACTGCGTCCGTTTTTCATCCTCTCTATCCATCCAGCATCCGTCTACTGACATTTCATCCGCTCAAAAAGTTTTGAGCTGCACAAAACTTTTTGAGCGGAAAATGTATCCAACACATCCGTTAGACAGCCGCTACGCATACGGGGAACATCCGTTAGACATCCGTCGTCTTCTGTTACGTGTCCGCTATATCCGCTAGGCATCCGCTGCGCATCCGGGCAACTTGCATCCACTCCAGCAGAAAACGGACACAGAGAGGAAGTGAAACGGACACGGAACGGACACAAAGCGTTAGTAGCACGGACGGAGAAAGGATGAAAGTGGATGCAGCTCGCATACAAAGCATTAAAACAGAAAAAATGTTTGCAGAGGGGACGTATCTTGGATATTTAGGATGTCTGCAGGATGCCTAGAGGATGCAAAAGGACACCGAGTAGAAAACCTATATTTCCTATAAAAAGGGGGAGGAACTCACCTGGATCTCACTTTCAGTCCAGCAGCCCTGCTGTGCAGACCTCTTCAGCCTTCATCTGGATCTTGCTCTTCCACAGCATCCAATCATCTCCACCATGGATTGTCATACACTCCTTTTGGTAGCCACCATCGTTCTACAACAGTGCAAAGCCATCTACAGGCTCTTTCACCTGTTCTATGCGAAGAAAAGGAGGCGGCCAAGAAGTGTCTGGGTCCGAAGATGGATCGTGAGAAGAGCAGAGTACGGACTGTATAACAAGCTGATGGTGGAGCTGAGGAACGAAGACCCTCGTGCATTCCAGAACTTCATGAGGATGCCGCCAGCCATGTTTGACGAAGTTGTGGAGCAGCTGAGACCCAGATTGATCAAGCAGAGCACCAACTTCTGGTCCAGCCTGGACCCTGGGCTCAAGGTGGCGCTGACTCTGCGCCACCTGGCCTCTAGGACCATGTACAGGAGCATGCAGTAGGGCTGGAGGGTGCCACACAACACCATCAGCATTGTGGTCAGAGAAGTGGTGTGGGCCATCATCGAAGAATACCTGGAGGAGCTCCTCCAGTGCCCCTCCACTGAAGAAGGATGGAAGAAAGTTGCAGAGCAGTGGTATCAGAGGTGGAACTTCCCCCACACTGTTGGAGCCATAGATGGGAAGCACGTGGCCTGCAAAGCTCCAGCCAAGTCAGGGTACACTTATCACAACTACAAGGTCTTCTTCACCATCATCCTCTTTGCCATGGTCGATGCTGACTACAAGTTCATGTACATCGATGCTTCAGGCAACGGCTCATCTTCAGATGCCCAGGTATACAACACCAGTGACCTCAAGGAGGGGCTGGAATGCAACCTCATCATGGGCTTCCCAGATCCAGACCCCCTGCCCAACGACACACAAGATGTGCCCTACATCATCGTGGGGGATGACGCCTTCTCCCTCAGAACCTACCTCATGAAGCCCTACACTTCCAGATGCCTCACCCATGAAGAGGATTTTCAACTACAAGCTGTCCAGAGCAAGGCGGGTGGTGGAGAACGCCTTTGGCATCTTGGCCAACAGGTTCCAGGTCCTTCTCACCACCATGCAGCATTGCCCACAGACCGTGAGGAACATCATGGAAGCTTGCTGCATCCTGCACAATCTCATGCGCACCCACTACCCAGTCTTGCAGAACAGGTTCGTGGACCTCCAACAAGCCAATGGGGACATGGAGCCTGGGGAATGGAGGCAAGGGCGAAACCTGAAACCTGACACTGAGGATGTGCAAGGCCCCAACAGAGCCTCACGTGAAGGGAAGAAGCAGCGCAACCTCCTGAAACACTGGTGCAACTCCCCAGCTGGAGCAGTGGAGTGGCAAGACAGGATGGTAGATACTTAATGGATGCTTCCTTCAGCCTGTCTCATCACACTCATGAGATTGGGCCATTTATGTTGGGTAGACCTACAATGAACAGGGCGTTTAATAAAGAGTTGTGTTTATGTTGAAATGTGTGGATCAATGATTAAATTGTTATTGAGAATAAAGGGGCAAAGGTATGGCACCTGGGAGGGTGGACCACACAGTCCCACTATGCTTGCACTGGAGGTTTATCCATCCCACAGCTATTACCCATCCCACAGGTATCCTAACCCATCCCACAGCTATTACCCATCCAACAGGTATCCCTGCCCATCCCACAGCTATTACCCATCCCAAAGGTATCCCTGCCCATCCCACAGCTATTACCCATTCCACAGGTATCCCTGTCCATCCCACAGCTATCTTAACCCATCCCACAAACATGCAAAAGCTTAAACCATCTCTAAAAGTTTCCACCAAGACTTTATTGACTAAAAGAACTGAAGCAAGTGTGTGAAGCAAAGATAATCTTTCTTAATAACAAACTGTAAAAGAAAATGACCCAAGTGTCCCAAGCAAAGATAAAGTCATCAGGTAGCAACCCAGTCTCTGGCACTCTTCTCAGTCACTCTGAGCATGCCCATAGTCTCAGGGGTGAAGGGTCCAGGTGCTGTGGAGGTGGCTGCTGCTGGAGTGCTGGTATGAGGCACCATTGGGGTGCCTGGCCCCGAGAGGACAACAAGGGATGGTGTGTGGAGGAAGCTCTCAGAGAGCTGGCTCAGTCCTGTGATGTTGAGAGCCCCTTCCTCCAGGACATGGGGTGTCAGTCCCAAGACCGATGACAGATGTTCTGAGGCCGGGCTTGGCTGTGGGGTGGAGGAAGGAGCAGTGTAGTGGGGATGTCTGGTCTGCAGGTGAGCGAGGGGAGGCATGGGTGGCATCTGTGGCGTGGGTGGCATCTGTGGCATGGGTGGCATCTGTGGCATGGGTGGCATCTGTGGCGTGGGTGGCATCTGTGGTGTGGGTGGCACCGGTGGCATCAGTCGCACCGGTGGCGTACGATGAACCTGTGCCTGGACTGGGAAGGGCTGCCTGTGCTGCTGGACCTCCTGGTAGCCATAGCCTTGGTAGGTGATGGCCTGTGGAAAGCCTTGGAAGGGCAGTGACATCACCTGGGGTGGAGAAGCAGACCTGGACTGGGTGGGAGAAGGTTCAGCTGGGTCTGGAGGGTTGTGAAGAAGACCGACGATCCTGTCCTTGATCACCTGGTACTGTGATTCGGACATGTCCATGAGGGTCTGGTTGACGTAGGTGAGGAATTGCTTGTGGTTGGAGGATGGGACGTCGGTGTGTACCAGCTGAGAGAGGAGATCGACGCTGCTTCTGATGGTGTCCTTGATCTCCAGCAAGACAGTGTGGCTCTGCCCCTCCGGTCTGGCTCTCTGCCTGCTTTCTGTGGAGGTGGAGCTGGGGGTGGATGTGGGTTGGTCTCTGGTGGAAGTGCCCTCTCCTTGCTCCCACTGCATCAGGGGGTCCTCCACGCGCTCCGCCACGGGGAATGCAGCTGTCAGGGGGTTCTCCGTCCTTGGGCGCTCCACAGATACCTGCCTGGACACAGGAGCTGTCTCTTGGCCAGAAGAGGATTGGCTCTCTGTGGGCTGCCTGAGAGAGAGGTTTGTCAGAGGGGCTGCTCCTCGGTGGTGGATCTCACCCTCCAAGAAGCTGCACTTGGCCATCACATAGGTCTCCCAGTCGGTAAACTTGACCGTGGCCTGGCCAGATTTCTTGAGGTGCAGCTTCCCGTACCAGGTGTGCATGTGCTTCCACCAGCCAAGGAGGACCTCTGAAGTGTAGCCCAGGCTCTCCGCCTTCTCTCTCCAAGTCGCCTTCTTCCTTTTGGTGTCTTGATAGAGCCTGTGTTCCTTCTGCCATAGATACTCGTTCTCCCTCAGCCATTCCAGCACCTCATCCTCATGTTCCTCTTCAATGGAGTATTGCCTCCTCTCCCGTTCACGCGTATGCCTCTTCCTCCCTCTGGCAGGGCCATTTGGGCCCTCATCAGAGGGGCTTTGAGGTTGTAGGGCCTGCTCCACCACATTACCACCACCAGCAGCAGCAACAACAACAACAGTAGCAGCAAAAGCAGGACCAGCAGGACCGGAATCAGCAGCAGCAGAGTAAGCACCAGCAGCACCAGCAGGACCAGCAAGACCAGGATCAGCAGCAGCAGAGTAAGCACCAGCAGCACCAGGAGCACCAGCAGGACCAGGAGCACCAGCAGGACCAGGAGCAGCACGAGCAGAGTAAGTACCAGCAGAAGCTCCAGGACCAGAAGAGTCAGCCCGACCAGCAGAAGCCCCAGCAGAAGCAGAGTCAGGGCCAGGGGGTGGGATGGTGGCCCTGTCCTTCTTGCCAGGGCTGAAGGACGCAGCAGATGGCACAGGCTTTCTCTTCTTCCCCATGGTTGTTGGCTGGCTGGAGCTGTGTCTGGCAGCAGGCCTTTCCTCTGAATGGTGACCTGCTTGCGAGCTGCATCCTTTTATATCCGCAGGGCTGATGCAATGCATCCTCCCCGCATGCGCAGTGAACACTTTGCATCCGCTAGGCATCCGCTAGGCATCTGCTCTGCATCCGCTCCTTCCATTGCGCGTCCACTTCGCTGTGCTCCCCTGGAAGCCCTGCAGATGTGTCATCCACTTCCATCCGCTAGGCTTCCGTGAAGTATCCGCTTAACATCCTGGCTACATCCTCCCCCCGTCCGTTCCTTTCCGTTGTTGCCCGCTTTGCTTATGCAAATTCGGGGCACTTTTGAGAGCGGATAACAATGGATGGAACATTTTCTCGTCCACTGTGTCTTTTTTACATACGTTTTGCATCCGTCGGCCTATGTGACAGGCCCTTAAGAAAAGGAAACCCATTGGTGGAAGGCATTCTGTATTTTCTACATTGCTTCAATAAACTGTTATTTTGCCAGTATACAAATAAACAACAGAATTGTAAGAGAACAAAAACACGCAAATATATTACTATGCAGAGCAGTTACACAAATTAAAAAGTAACTTGGGGATTATAGAAATTGGCAGAAGTCCACATCCTTAGAATTTCAGCTTTCCCCTGAAGAAAAAACACAACTTGTGCATCGAGTCACTAGAGTTGGACTTGGGATTGATAGGCAATTCTTCATAAAATGTCCACAGCTTTTTGGGGAAGCAAAAAGGGTTCGGATAATTTACAATGCTTTTTCTTTGTTATTCGCAAAAGAAAGGTAAAGATTTCCCGTGTCTGGTCATGCCAACTCCAGGGAGAAGTGCTCGTCTCCATTTTATAGCCAAGGGAGTTAATGTTGTCCAATGACACTTCTGTGGTCATGTGCACAGCATGACTATATGCCAAGGTGCACGGCATGCTGTTACTTTCCCACTGAAGTGGTACATTTTTATTTACTTGCCTTTACTCACTTTCAAACTGCTAGATGGGCAGCAGCTGGGATGAATAATGGGAGCTCACCCTGTAACATGGTAATTGAACTGTCAACCTTCTGGTTGATAAGCCCAGCATTTTAACCACTAGCCATCATGCTCCCTATTTTGTTACTCACTATGAATAGCAATTTCATAAAACATGGGAATGTGAAAATGAAACATTGACACAGGGTTGCACACCAAGTATGATCTATGGATTGCTGTGAGAAGGTTCAATAAAATTAACTACTACATTATACATGCCAAGCAATTCTGTCTGGGTCTTATGACAAGGCAATAATAATATGACTGCTGTCTGAAAAATGTAACAATTTTCTTCAAGGTATCATGATTACTTCACAAAAGCAACTAAAGGATCTCCCCTTCTTTGCTATGCTAAGAACAGACCCCCTTACGCAGATATGTCAGAGATGTTTTGGCCTGAAATGTTACTTTTTCTGATGTGCGGTACAGATGGAGAGATTAAAGACCAAGCTGATGTAAGAGAACTGTCTCTTTGTTTTAGCTCAGCCAGGTAATTGCCATTCAATGAGTGGATGGACCCCTAAAGAGGAAGATTTTTGATGACTTTCAATAAGGCAGCTTTGCAAAATTGGTATTTCATTCGGTTGTTGGTAAGAGAAATAAACCAGGCTACATACATAGCATATCAACAGCCAACAACACAGAGATAGATTAAGGGAAATACATGCCTGTAATGGCATTCGTCTAGGATTTCTGGCACCACAGCAATCCCATCTGGATGCAATATTTACACACTCTGTCAAGCTTGTGCCAAAATCAAGTGAACTCATAATTGACAGCCATTTCTATCAGTCAAGTTCAGTAAAATAAAGCCTTCCTTAAATCAAGTTCAACTTCTAGCAGCTATGTAGGAATGACCCTTTTATTTGCTTGGCAGACAGATCAGAATGGTTTGCCATTGATTTGTTCTGAGATAATTGTTTTGGACTTCTCAGTCTAATATAGCGCTCTGGGATTCCTGGTGAGCTTCTATGCAAGTACTTAGCAAGGCTGGTTCTATTTATCATGGAAAACTGGTAGCTGCCACCTCTGCTGAGTACAAGTCCAAAAAAGTAGTTTCATGGCAGATAGCCGTAATGTTGCTTATCTATCTGCCTCCAAGCTTTAACTTTGCTTTACTAAAGACCAGAGTCTCTAAGTGCAGGTAGGCAATCAAATAAAAAAGTTAACTGAATCCATATGAAGAAATCCTGATCCAGGAAAATCTTAATGTTAATTCTGTATGTGACTTCACCACTCCTTTAAAACATACTGGGGTGTCTGCCCTACAAGGTAGACCAGGCTATGAAACCAATAACATATAGATCAAGACTACTTTTATTGTAACTGTTACAGTAACAGAATCTTGCAAATCTGAATGTGCTTCCTTCCCCTTTGCTCATTTCATCTGACCTAGGGAGAAGCGTGTGACATTTTCTCACACTGCTCTTTTAGCCCAGGCTCAAAAACCTGACTGTGTGCCTGTTTCCTTATTGAGGGCTCTTCCTTCTATCTTTCAAGGTTATTTCTTATGCTCTCACATTGAGGCAAATGGAGAAAAAGGCTAATAAGTGGAATTTTAAAAACTACATGAGCCACCATGAGATCACAAATGCCATTTGCATTAATTTACCTGTTTGCTTGTCTAGACATTGTTACTATGCACATTTATCTATCCCTGGGTGCAGCTAGCACAAGTGGTCATATCAGGACAAGGAATAATTTGCACGGAAAGATCTGTGTCTCTTGATAAGTTTAGCTTTGCTCTTGAGATGCAGAGTAGACATCTGTCTCCTTCTTTCCCCAGACTTAATCTATGCTGCTGATCAAATAAGCTTCCCATGGCTGTCAAGAACTACTGCATGTTATCTCCAAGTCCAAAAACAGACTACCTGAAATACTAGCTGCTAGGGTTGAAAAGAAGAGGCTTTCCACTTCATATCCTAATGCATATGGTTGGTCACAGGGACAGGATGGCCATTTGGCATGATCCAACAAGTTTCTTCTGATGCTATTATCTGAGTCTAGTTTCTAAGCCATATACAGTAATATTGAATGAAATAATAGAAGTTCTTTTTAGAAATGCTTGTACTTTCAGAAAAGCTAATAGCTATAAGTAAATACTTTGGATTGGAAAAAATGCTAGTAAAACTTCAGACTGAGCATTGCAACATTTCAAGAATGGCAGATTAAAAGGGACACATGAAGCATGAATGAAAAACCGGTCCATTCAGCTTCAACAACATCATTGCAAATAACTTTCTATCTGATAAAGTTAATTTTTATATTAAATACTAGACCTATAAAGCCTATAAAAGATATACAGAATGTAAGTATTGACAGGGACATATTTCCCTGGGATATAGTGGCCCCTGGGAGACATAGCATGTTGGACTAGATGGGCTTTTGCATAACTGAGCAGATCTCGTTTTATGCATTCTCCCAGGACTATATTGATATATACATACATACATACATACATACATACATACATACATACATTCAAACCTTGAAACAAATCTCAAACATTGAAAACTACATGACTATACGTAGGCATCTTGGTACGGCAATAATCTTTTCTATAGTAGTTACAAACTAAATGCACTTATTTCAACACATGCATCTAACATGACATGATCATGCACACAGCATTTCTTCCTACCCTTTGTGGGGGAAGTCAGAATGTACAGCACTCAATTTAAATTAAAAACAGATTAAGGAGATGAATAATGACATGATATTCAAAGAAAAATTAGTATGAGTTAAATACACGTATCCACAGAGTCAGGGAAAAGGGAATCCTTATCTAACTGATAAAACACTGAAGACAGTAAGAATGATCCAAGAATCCAAAGAGTTTTTTTCAGCAAGTCAAAAAGATGGTTATTATTGACCTATGCCGTAGAGTTGCATAGAACTAGTTCTGGTTGTGAATATGGAAGAGTGTTTCAAAAAACATGGTACTTTCACATCACTCCTGAATCCACAAGTTGGTTCAGACCCACTGAAAAGTCTCAGGCAATTTCATCCAAATGTGTTCTTCTCATTGCTGGTGGTGCTGATGGAGACCTGGAGGCCCATCTGGAAGGTAGGCGCCTGTTTGCTGGACGTGCTGGACGCGAGAATGCTTTGCCATTAGACTGCTTGGCCATCAGAGATACCTATAACACAAATGTGTCCACTTAAGTTAAGGTCTCCAAACAAAACCTTTCAAAAGCATCCAAGGAATCTGAAGAGAATCTCATGGTGAATGTGGCCGGCTTTATAACAGGTGGCCTCAAGCTATTAAAAGATCTGGGGAATGTATTTACCATTTACATAGTAATGTACAGATGTAATGACCAAAGAACTCTTGCACATGTCAAAGAAGTATGTGACATGTAAGTAAGACACAAAATGCATAAGTAACTTTAATTCAGAATGAAAGCAGATTACCCTCTCTTTGCCCTGCCAACTGCTAGAAAGAGCTGAGCTGCAAAGTAAATGGCCATTTGATGACTTTGTTATGCATGCAAGTCCTCTGTCAACATGTACTCAGGATCTTAAATGCATAAACAATTTATTGCACCCTATTGGGGGAAAAAAAAGATAAGACACTGAAGGATTAAATGGCAACTTGTCTGCTCATTACCCATAAGGATCTTTGAAGGCTTTATGGATAAAAAGTCACGACAAGGTGTGCAGATGTGCATTACACTTACAACCTTTCCACACATACAAATAGAGAAACTGGGTTTCACAGTTGGTATCTCCCCTTAAATATCTTCTATTCAAATTATGCAAAAAATTCTACATTTGGCTTTACTTGTATTAAATCTGTATGTTATGTTGAAATATCCTTAATACTAGAGCTAGATGTCTATGGGAATTTTCAGTCATGGTTGTGCCAAAGATACTTTTTCAAAAAGCAACTAGACTTAGTTATTTAGCTTCTCATCCAAGAAGCTTCCTGTATGAGAAACAAAATGGCTTCAAGGAAAAACAAAATCCAGCTGCCTTTTGAAAAAGCACTTTTGAGACACACAATACTAGCTCAATTTTAATTTAAAAGATTTGCCTCAGATAAGAATGTTAGACATTATGTATTTATTCTTAATCTCTTCCTTTCTTCTTCCCAAGGAAAAATGTATGTGGTAGAATTTAGTGCAGATAAAAGAGTTATAGACCTGAGAAATAGTTCAACCTTGGTTCATCTTAAAAAGGTAACAGGAACAGTCCTGGTTAATATTTGGATGGAAGAGAACCCAAAAAATGTCACGAGTGTAGGCTACACTAGGAAACTGAAAACAATCTAGAAGTGGCAATGGCAAACCACTTCCTTGTGTTGCTGTGAAAATACCACCAGAACTCCACCTTAGTTTGACAGATTGTTATTTCTTTTAAGGTATTACACTCACCTATTGCTTCTCTGTATCTCCTAATAATGTCAATTCCAGAATATTCCAAGCCCAAAAAGAACCATTTGAGACAGTTAAACATAACTCTTTATTTTAGCTTTTACTTTTTTAAAAAAGAGCAAAATTGGCTCAGAGATATTATGCTGCATTGATTGATAGTGCCATCTCCTGCCAATGCAGAGATGTGGATATTTAAAATAATTTGGAAGGGTGGGCATCATTGGTGCCCTTTTAAGTTTTGATGTCCTAGGTCAGTGCCTGGTTAACCTTAGTTTAAAGCTGGCCCTAATATAAAGCTGGCTAATATAGGTTTGCATATTGAATATACTGCCAATCCAAGGGAGAGTGTATATATTTTCTTGCAGGTTCCAGATGTATGTCCATGAAAATTTAGTCGTGGAATCACTAACTAACTGTATGTATATTACAGATGTAATTTAAAAGCAGTTTAGAAATGTTTTGTGTTTCTTTCCATTTGTAATTATCACTGTTTCAACACAACTGAGCTGGCAACTGCTAAAATTTTAAATTTTAAAATTTGTACGAAATGCAATGACAATAAAGTAAACTAAACTAAACTAAGAGCTGCCTACCTCAGAAATTCACACTCTGCTCTGGAACTTCTCTTCTGGATACTTTCTATTTCAGCAGTTTGACATAGTCCATCAAGCATTCATCCATCTAATCAGGGCATCTTGTATCTTTTCCACAAAGATTTGTGGAAAATTTGTACATTTTCCTAGATGTACAAATGCTATATTTTTCATTATATTATGTATGGTAGTTATACCAAAATTATCTAAAAGTATTAGTGCTACTGATCCTTTTTTTGTCCTGTTTCTGAGGACAAAACAGTTAAAACCATACCACATTATTTTCTAACAATTGAGGATATTGATTAAAAAGAAAGAATGATGCCATAGCCATTTATAACAACAGAAATAAGGTTAACTCTGGCCTAAATCAAGACTATGTTATGCTCTTGGAATAGCAGAAAACATTTTACAGTTAAAATAATAAAAAAACCTCTAATTACTATTTTTTTTTCAGTTGAATTCCTACAGAATGATAAAGCAGCAGCATTTTTCATAGCAGACCTAGCTTCTGCTTACATTCCAAACAGTTGTCTGTATTTATCAGCTGTGGAGGATCTGAGGAGAATAATTAGAATAGCATGCTGCTTGCGCCCTGAAGAATTCTGTCTTTGTTCTATGCATATTTTTTGCTGGCTACCTAGATCCTTGACCAGAAATCCCAAAGATGCAGTCTGGAAGCTTTACATGATTCACTGCATCCTTTCTGTGGACTTCGAGTCTTATTTCTTAAATCTGGGAGAGTTTGGGGTAGTTTTAAGGGAGAAATTTGGGTGCCATACTGTTGCAGTTCTTGAAAGGACCATTTCTTCCCTCAAAAAATCCTGAAACTTGCTCCGAAAGTGAACCTCCCACTTTTAAAACAAGCAAAGCAGAGCAATTTGTCCACCTACACTTTAGGTGGTAGAAGATTATCCAAGCAATCTCAAAGAGTTGATTGTGCATGAAATACTTCTCAACTTTGCTTAGTTTTAGTCATCCAACTCTTTGAACAGGACAGAACTAAGAGGCTCTGTTTCTTCTGTTTCATATGAGCAAAAAGGCCCTGGGTTTAGGCACAATTGTGTTTTAGTAGATGCTTCTGCAGTACTTCTTTTGTGCACTACTCTCTGTACTGATTGTATTTTATGGTTGGGTTTAATCACTGTAATTCTTCCTCACAGATATGTAAATATCAGAACTGCAAATTAAATAAATATTAAATAAAAATAAATATGTGCCAGCAGAGAGAAAGAATATTGGCCAGCTAGTTGCTTCAACAACTGCCATCTTTTTTACAGGAAAGAAACAATACCGAGAGTTCCTTCCCTTCAGAACCTCTTACTTCATGATAACTAACTTTTCCAAATGCTGCATTTACATACTTGATCAAAAATGCCACTTCATTTTATTTCTCTGTAATATTGGTCTTATTGCTATTGAAGTTCTTTTAGCACTCAGTTCACTACTAGATACTGCTATATCTTGACCCAGTGATGCATGAGCTGGCAAGCACAATCACCGTATCCTTGCACCCATGTATATACCTTTGAGTCCATCCAACTGATTTCAACGTAAGAGTAGGAAGATTAATGTGGTAACTCACAAAGCCCCTTCAACTGGGATACTGGTCTATAGGATGTTGCGCAATGGAAATTGGCTTTCTTTATACAAAATGAGTTTGTCTGGTTTGTTACTCATCAAGCAATGGCTCTGCCCAGCATGAAGTGAGGAGGCAGGAACCAGAAGCCAGACCTTTTGGGTTGTAGTTCCAACTCTGTGAGATCAAGGGAGAGCTAGTCTCCTGCCTTTCTAGCTTACAGAGGGCTCTTAAAAATCTTTATTGTTGAGCAGCCCTTGGAGACCCTGGAAACTTAGTGGGAGAGCAACATGCCTGTTTTATTGTTTTCATTACTTTATTGAATTTAATGTTTGTACTATAAGATTGCCAAGAATGGGACAATACAGATGTTATGTTAATACTGTAGATAAATGAAATATTATATTACTAATTAGAATGCATTATCACTTCAGCCTAGTGCTGTAAGTTTATTCCCAAGAAAAGACAGTGTATAGTTAATTGTACAACTTATCATAACTGAATACACTATCTACAATATTCTTTATGCATTTATTTTGGAATAAATAGGCCCTTGGAGCTATTTTTGTTTAAAGACACACCTCTGCACCTTCACGCAGTTGGCCCAGATTGTGCGTGTTCTGCTCTTTTCAACAACTTGGGTGTAGTTTTAAAGAGTTTGGGGATCAAATTCTTTGCAGGGGAGGAATAATAAAGAAACTTGAACAACATTTTTACCATGGTTATCTATGTAAAATGCATATGGAATACAAGCATCTGATATTTAACTTTTAACAGTCAGCTACACAGTCTAGCTGCACGAACCTTTGTGGGGCAGTGGTTAGAGTGCAGTACTGCAGACTATTTCTGCTGACTGCCATTTCAAATCTCACCAGGCTCAAGACTGACCCAGCCTTCCATCCTTCCGAGGTGGGTAAAATGAGGACCCAGATTGTTGGGGGCAATATGCTGACTTTGTAAACTGCTTAGAGAGGGCTGTAAAGCACTGTGAGGTGATATATAGGTGCTATTGTTATTTGCTATATGATCTTGACTAAGCCACTATGTCCTCCTACACTTTCCTGCTTGGACTTTGGCTTATTAAGTCACTTTCTCAACCTTTCTTTTCATTTCTATCCACCATTATTTTTATTTCAATACTTCTGAGCCCAAGCTGACTGTGGGCAGCCATCCTAGAGTTGGAGTTTGAAGTTTTATTTTTGCTATCTATATTTTTGTCTTTGAAACTGTTCTGATTTGTGTTTTGTTTGTTTGAAGTTGCACATTGCCTAGATTTCTCTGGGACTGAGAGGAGAGGTTGTAAGTCCTGTAAAGTAAAACAATAAAATAATCATGCTCACTCCCTTCTATACAGTTTGATGGTTAATGGCAAAGAATACGCCTTTCCTTTTCTCACACTTAAATCCAGAATGAGGAAATTGGCACTCTACTCAGTGAATACCTCAAAATTCTCACTTGATTCATTTATCAGAGACAGTGTTTCTCCAGGGATCTAAAGATAGTAGACATGCCTGAATCTCAGCTTGACAACTTTCTGAACAGGTGCTAAGCCATCATCCCTGGATGTACATTGGAGATAGGAGGTGGCAGCAGAAAAATATATTTGGCAATCAGCATCTACCCCATTAGGTTCTGCACCAAACTTCATGACTGGAATTCAGATTTAGGTCCTGAAGTCCAATTTAACAGCTTCAGTGACATGTTTCAGAATTCTTGAAGGATAACACGTACAGTTTAAAGAAATTAAAAGTAAACCAATGTCATGTTCAAAGCATACCTCAGGAAATTTCTGCTTCTCTTTTCCATGCTTTGTGTATAGTCCAAGGTGTCTCACTGAATTCTTCTGCTGCTCCTGCTTTCCTTGCTCTGTCTGGATTACTGGATAATGACCCATTTTTTTGCAGCTGCTCTCAGCAAATTCCGTCTCAGATTGCACTTGTTTTTCATAGTTTTTCAGCAACTTCTCAACAACACCATAGTTGGACCTTGAATCAGCTGATCGTGGACGACCAGACAAATTACTTGGCCTCCAGTCATGTTCATGAAGCATGTGCTGGTAGCTACTTAAAACTCCATTTATTTGCTTTTGTTGTCGTTTTGTTTTGACATCTTTACTGGGCCTGTGTGCTTTTTCTTCCTTCTTTGAAGACAGCTTGGAATTCAAAACACAAATCGACTCTTCATTTTGTGTCCCATTGTTCAGACTGTCCTGCAGTCCACAGTGGACTTTAGGAACACCAGGCAGCTCTGTTTGGTTCTGCAGCAAACATTTTTTACCTTTATCTGTATGAAATACAGTCCGGTTGAACTCATCGATTTTAGCTTCCAGTGTTTCATTGCGTTGAGTTTTTCCAGTTTCATACCCAGAATCTTCCAGTGTATCACATGCCGCAATGTAAGGATTACTGGTACAATGTATACTACTTTGAAGTTTGGGATGCTGTTTTGGGGTCATCATATATCCATCAGAAGAGCACTTCTGGAGAGCATGTCTGGAAGAGCCATTTTCAGGTCCATTTTCAATTTTGCTTGCATCACAAGACCACACACTGTGAAGAATTGCTGCTGGAAATTTGAGGTCATTATACTGATCCTGATTTTCCGTAGGGCCACTAAGAGATTTACATTCATCTGACACTGTCAGTGGAGCAGCTGGATAAATTAATGAACTTCCATCTGGATGTTCCTCGGTTTCCCAGCTATTTCTTTGCTCAATATGCTTAGCTAATGCTTCGGAAATGTCTGCAAGAGAGCTTGTCAAATGTCGAGAGGTGCTTCTGGGGGGAACAGGAGGCCCTTCTCGTCTTTGCCAAGGCAAAAAGCTGGTTTCCTCAACCCCAGAAAGAGCACTTAATGGTGCTTCCTTCAAATGCCTGTTGGTGCTAATTAGATTCTTTCTGTTATTTTGCTTTTCTGTCTCAGAGGCAACCGCAGCCAGTTGTCGGCTCTTATAATATGCATGGCTTGTCTCTTGGGTAATTGGTGCAGTCCCACTTTCAATGGATTCTCCAAGGAAAGGAAGCATTTTTTTCCTGTATAGGCAAGAAAAACAGTTAAAATAATAAACAAATTATTTGAAATTAATAGAACATGTTAGCATCATAAGAGCCTTGGTGGCACAGTGGTTAGAGTACAGTACTGCAGGCTACTTCTGCTGACTGCCATTTCAAATCCCACCAAGCTCAAGGTTGACTCAGCCTTCCATCCTTCTGAGGTGGGTAAAATGAGGACCCAGATTGTTGGGGGCAATATGTAAACTGCTTAGAGGGGGCTGTAAAGCACTATAAAGTGGTATATAAGTCTAAGTGCTATTGCTTTTGCATTATTTTTCTTCAACTGATATCAAAGAAGTACAATTAAAGATTTAATCTGTATTCCTAAAAGTACCTTTCATGCCACTCAAAGACTCAGGAAGTCAGTCTCTCAGTCACTTTTCGTGGGGGAACAGGATGGTCTTGAAGGGGACAGTGGGGCTGAGTTTCCATCCCATGCTTATCTTTCATTTATCTAATTATGCTTCCTTACTTAATTAACTCAATGATTAGTATGCACAGCTCCTTGAACCATAACTAGTCCTGCTGATTGGGTTTCTAACACACGAATCAATCTAGTCTATTATAGAAATATACAACATGCTGACATCTGTCTGTCTACTTTCTATCTATCGTGGGATAAATACTTCTGCAAAAGTGCTGAGAGCTTTCAACTCAGGCAATTTAATTTCAGGTAGAAAGTAGGACTTGGGGTACTTTATCTTCTTTCATTAGAAAAACAAATCTTTTTAAAAATCTGATAACTTTACCTTCGATGGTTGGCTTTCTTACGAATTTCTTCTTGGTAGGTACACAAATCTTCACTTACTTTGGCAAGTTCTTTAAGGGCCTTGAGAAATAGAAATTGCAATATCTGAGTACAATTCAGTTCCTATAGAATATGTAGAATGATGCAGAATTATGTTATAGGAAATGTCCAATCTTTCTGAAATAGAGACAAGTAACTAAATTATGGCTTTATTATGTTTATGATTTTGTGCTACAGTATTTTCTTATGAACCACCTTGGTACTTATTGTAGAAAAGCAACATTTTAGTTACTAAAATAAATCAGGAGTAGCTTTCTATAATTTTTGGACACTAGCTCAGCAAAACAAACAGCAAACGATTTGGAGAATTATAATTCAATATATATATTGGATATCATACCACCTATATGGGTAATTTGCAAATCATGTGCTAACTCCCAGCTAGGAATTCTAGAAATTGTGGTCCCAACACAGCACAAGGATATATGATGGGGAAGACCCATACTTTCAGTGTGTTTACTCCTGCCACTGTCATTGATTTCAAAGCATAGGAAATGTTATGAGAACTCTATGAGTTACTCAGCACCAATTATCCAGCACCAACTGAACAATGCAAATCATCATCATCATCATCATCATCTTCTTCAACTTCCTAGTCCTGAAAATAAAAAATCTCCTCTCCCCTTCTCTATGCAAATCATAAAATAAAACAAATGGTTTTGGCTCTCCCACAACGTGTAACAACATAGGAAGTTATCTGAGAGATGATGGCTTGTTTAAAAAAAATTTGGACACACTCACATCACTTTGCTATGTTCATGGAGTCGCAGAGGAAAGCATCTGAAGCGATAGTCTCTATTGATGGTTTGGCAATTAAATTATTTCCCAATACTTTAACAATGGATTCAGAGAGAGAAATAGATGCTGTACAATAATGGGTTTGTGAACACTTATATAATTTACACAAGAACAGTTTTTTTCCCGAAAGCCTTCACTCTCCTAAACAAATAATTCCCTCAACATTGTTCAACTATTTACAAAGTATACACTACTATTACGGTTAATCTTCTCATCACTCCTTATCACCCATCCCCTTCCACTTATGATTGTAGGACTGTAACTTTGTTGCTTGTATCCTTATGATTTACATTGACTGTTTCTTAGTATGATTTGATTACTGATTGTACCCTCTGACTATCATTAAGTGTTGTATGTTATGATTCTTGATTCTTGACGAATGTACCTTTTCTTTATGTATCCTGAGAGTATTTACACCAATACAAATTCCTTGTGTATCCAATCACACTTGGCCAATAAAGAATTCTATTCTATTCTATTCTATTCTATTCTATTCTATTCTATTCTATTCTATTCTATTCTATTCTATTCTA
>BLBF01000007.1:70681699-70710521 GCA_015471245.1 Laticauda colubrina
TATTCTATTCTATTCTATTCTATTCTATTCTATTCTATTCTATTCTAATCCTACTACTGTCAGGTTCCAAGAAAGGCATTTTAAAATGCAACAAGGACTGAAACAGACTGTTTTCAATATTTGCAGATCTTCAATTTTTTGCATATGCATGATAACCGAATTCTGTCAGTTTCTTCCTTCTCTGTTCTTTCATACCAAACTTAGGGTATTTTCCCCCAAACAACTACTTTAAAATGAAATTGCTTACTTGAACCCAGAAATTAGGAAACAAAAGGAGGCAAGAATTTCTGCTTATAAGGGAATGGATAACCTGCAAGCTCTAATATTGCAAAAGAAAATACCACTTTTGCTCTGGTTTTAAATAAACTGGCACAAAGCCAGAAAACAAAAAAAAAATTCAGCATGAGAATCAAGCGAATATCATCTGAGCAGACGTATATAGAGCCAATTTTGAGCTGTCACAAAGATTGTGAGGTGATATCTTCTTTTTTCCAATTTTTTGAGTTTTTTTTCCTCTTTTTAAGCATTTGTTGGCTTTGTACTGCATAATCATTAGCATAACTGTGATTACTGAAAGTCCAGATTCTCTTATTAATTAGGGTTTATAAACTGGATTTTTGTAGCATCACAGTGATGAAGACTGAGGGAGGAATTCCTTTACATGTTTAATTCCCAATTCATATTTCTTAAGCAAATTTTATATATATATATATATATATATATATATATATATATATATATATATGAATTGATAGTGAATGTGTTGACTTTCTTGCAATTCACAAATCATCAGAGAAATGGGACAAAAAGTTATAAGATCAAAAAAATTAGAAATTAGGCACGTAATAAAAAAAACCTATGATTAATTCCATGAAGAGAATGTTTTTTCAGCCCCGAGAGGTTAAAGTAAAAGATAGAGGAGAAGCATTGGTTCCAAATTAACAAACCCTGCTTCACACAGACCTAACATAATGACTGCATCATGCTACCAACTGCTTAAGAAGTTCTATTAAAATAACAACAAACTGAAGAGAGTAGAAAAACATTGATTGAAACCTCTTCACTCTGTATTTTGTGAAGATATTTTTGGTACAGAAGACCTACATTCATATTCATGCAGCTATAGTTAGCATGTTCTCATATTGATTTAGTTTCAGTTAGGACAGTCAGCTGATCCACTCTTGTTACTTTCTGGTTGGTTTATAAAAGATGAGCAAACTACATTTAAGTGCTCAATAATAAAACTATTGCAATATTACAGGTTGAAGCTTGGTTAACACGCAACCTCAGTGAGACTACTCACAATATGAATTTACTCACAATATTGAGATCCTGAGTGTAATTCTTGGTTGTTTTCAAGTCTACACAGTCTTCAGACTCCTTCAAAGTTTGAAAAGTGAGATGATCTTTTGCAAAAGCATGGTTTCTCCTTTTGTTTTTCACACACTTGCTTTCCTTTTCAGGTTTGCTCTGCAAACTCTCTTTATCTGGCGAACAGCTGTGCAGTCCTGGTGGGTCACTCCATTCTAAGGTGGGGGAGCAAGCTTGTTGTTCTGCCTTGTTTTGAATGGGCTTATTCTCTGAGATACTCATATTGTTTTCACGCCTTAATTTTACCTCCTGGTAAAGCTGGAACAGAAACAAAATGTCTCTCATAGATAGGTGATCGTACATATGATCATACATACATCTGATTAAACAAAAGATGTCATCAGTTTTCTGGACCTGAAATTACTGATTAGCTTAACTTTCTGAACATTTTTGTTTTATTTAAGAAATAGCTATTACACAAAGGGCTGCAGTACATTTCATAGACTACAAAGAAAATCCCAAAACTCTTAAAATATTGGTTGGGTTTCAAACATATAGCATTGGAATGTATGTTTTCTGCCAACTACAAGGAGTTCTGACCAGATTCCAACTATACCCCTAATACTGTATCAAATTAGCACTCAGACTGAAATGTTTCTCAGTTAAGTTGGAATAATTACAGTGGTTACAAATGGAAATAAATGTGCTGAAATGGTACACCATCATTTGGAGAAATAAATACCATTACAAAAACTGTGGCAATTCATAAAATGCTACCATAGATGAACAAAACATCCAATGGATAAAGCACCAGACATCATTAAAGTAGGAAATTTTATTGTGGAACTAGGATATTCTTTAAAAAAAAAACAGTTAGGGAGAGGACTAGGGATCAATGGACCTAGGCAGCTAATTTAACATTCGGGCTAAAAAATTATTTTTATCTTTATTTCAATAGGATGCTTTATTATGAGCACAAGAAAAATATCCTTGCTCTGGGCCCAAAGTAGAACAGAAAATTGGGAAAATAGTAAGTGACAAAATTGGGTGCTGAGTGATGTACATATGATTTGTCTGTTTTATATAACTGCCTATCTCACTTTTATGAAACTCTAGGCGGTTTTATTTCTTGGCTATGACATGTTGATTACTATAATCACTGTGAATATCATGATTAATTCTAGCAGAGTTGACCAGAATAAAAGTGTTGTGATCTTACGTCACTTATTTCTACAAACTAGGCATTTTTAACATGTTAATAAACAAGATGAGTCATTGTTTATCTTTGGATTTAAAGTATATCTATTAAAATCAATAGGTCTGAAGTTATGTATATATTTTTTTGTCCCTATAAATTGTTGACTCCTGATTCCTTCAAGTATAGCCTCTTGGTGATTGCCTAGTCCCTGGAGTTTTCAGATTTCAAAAGTGCTTTGCCCTTTCCTCCTTCCTAGGGACTAGAATTCATGGTTTCCTAGTTTCTAGCCTTGTTTCTAGCTTTAACCACGACATCAAACTGGCTTTCTATACATCGTTATCAAGCTCCATACATTTTAACGGGTTTTTTCTTCTTATGAATAAATCCTAAACTAAGCAAAACTCTGCTTCTGCTTAATACCTAAGCCCAAGTATCAGCTTTGAAGTCTGCTTTGTGATTAAACAATGAAAATGTGGGATGAAAATAATTTAAATTTTATTAGTAAAAGACATGCAAAATGCATGCCAAGAAACTGTCAACACGCATGCCAAGAAATTTTGTAATTTCCGATCATTATCTACGTAAATAAAAAGTTACTTTAAATGCACCTACTGGTTTATCTGTCTTTATCTGTTCCTCAATTTTGAATGAATGTAGTTGACATGAAATACAGTATCACGTTTGGTTAAAATAATGTAGGGAATGTTAGGTATCAGTTCTGTTGCAACAAGTAGTTTTACAGAGTAAGACACAATAAATTTACATAGAAAAATAGCCAGTAAAACCTTTTAAATTGTAATGCCGGGTTAGTAATGGAACAAACAGCTTTAGAGTGATTACAAAAAAATTGTTCCATGGTGGTTTGCACTACAGTATGTGCAACCATTGTCAGGATTGTTTCAAAGTAAGATACAGTTAATATATGTCCTTAACTTCATTATCCTCCCTATAATTACTACATAAAGCAATCAGCAACAAGCATGGCTAAGAATTTTAAAAACTGGAACTTAGAAAACATTGGAAGACTAAGATCACAGTATCATCAATCAACTTTAGAAAACAGTAGGTTCATCAGTACGAACCAATCCATTGCAATCTAAAGCCTTGTGCCTTAAAAGAAAAACAGTATCACCACATTAATTTGCTGGTGTTGAAAATAATCCACAATACCTCTTCTATTTTCTTCTGCATGACTTTCCACTGGCATTCCCATTCTTTCCTTTCACTGTCGAAACGTTCTAACAGTTCCATCCTCTCTTTACTCCAGTTCTTCTCAGTCATGTGCTCTAGCTGGGTCTGAAGATCCATAGTGTTGCTGGGTCAGTAGAGGAGAGGATGAGTCCTTCTCTCTTCTCTTCTGAGCTTTTCTTGGAAAGTGGGAATAATGATATTAGAGCAAGCTTTGTTTCTCTTGGGTTCCACCTTCTTTTTTTGGATGAGAGCAGTAGACGAAAAAAGGAAAAGAAACACTGAAAAACCAAAAGATTCTATTGCATTAAAGGTTAGTTTACAGACTGTATTCTACCAATTCTTCTAGCTTGTTTATATATTTATTTATAAAATATAGAATGCTAGCCCTCTGATGGCATTCTATATTTTGATGATTCTGGGCAGCTTACAAAGAAATGTTTGAAAATACAATAGAATATCAAAACAAAACTCCCCAAAAGTATAAAAACATTCAATATACTGTTGATGCTTGCAACAATAATAACAACAATAACAATAATAATAACAACAACAACAACAATAACAACAAAACAAGCAAACATTACAGAACAGGCTCAGATATTGCACCAGCCAAGTGCATAGGAAAAAAGCTAGATCTTTACAGCTATATGAAACAGGGTTGGGACACAAGATGAAAATGAAAAAAATTCCAAAGCATTATGTTGGAATTACATCTATGAAAGAACAGATGTTCCTCTCCATAATTGTAACATATGCTATTCATTTTTTGTAATGCAGTGGTTCACAATAATTCTTCTAAAATGTACAAAAGTGTTCAACAAGACCTTTTTTTAATTATTATTTTGGAAAAACATGCAAAGTATGGAAAGCTGTTTTAATTATTGTCTGGTTTTTTATTTCTTTAAAAATACTGCTTTATATATTTTTTTATTTTATTTAAATATATATTTTAATCATTGTGATCTACCCAGAATTATATATTTAAAATGGGTAGCATTTTAAACAAGATAATAATCCAAGAACTAAATAATAAATACAAGATAATAAAACAAGAACTACAATACTTTTAAAGCTGAAATAATTGCTCATCTCAGTTAGAAAAGTAGTGCAATTAGAAATGTGATAAGAATAATGTAATGTGCAGAGAATGTAATAATAACAAATTGATTATGATTATGGAACAAATCATTTCTAGAGGTATGATTATGTTTTTGATAGAAAAGTATGCAGTATACTGAAAAAGAAATAATCTCAGAATAAGTATATACTGCTACTAAAAAATAACCTTTTGGTCATTGCCCAAATTGATTAATACATTTTCAAATTCTAGACTTTTGTAACATTAGAATTGGATTTTTAGTCACCTACTTGCACCATCATTTTGAAAAGGGAAAGTATTCTTTAAAGCTGTGCCACATAATGTATGTGGTCAGCACTGAATTAATTACTCTGCTGTCATATTATTAAGCAGCTTCTGAGAAGAGACAGGCATACATACTACAAAAATACAAGGTATATTCCTGCAAATAAGAAACACATGTTCACACTTCAGTGCCTTTTTAGTATCATGATATCCAACCTTTCAAAATAATGTAAGGTCCCTAAAGGTTTCTGAGCAACCTCTATTTTCTCTCAAGGATTTGGCACTGAAACTAAGGCCTACTCGACCTTGCAGGGCCTGGAATGCTTAAGACGCTTGTCTACCACTATGTTCCAGATTGTTGACAAGACAGCCTATAATATAAAAATAAACTGTTTGCTAATATGCTTTTACAAAGTTACACAGTTAAGCTCTCTCCCCGCCTTCAAACAAACATATATAGAAACATAAACAAAGTGTTCTACAACTGTAGTAGGCCAACTTCAGAATTACACAGTCTCTCCTTCACAAGGTCCACCCACATGAGTCCATATTTACAACACAAGCAAAAAATCACATTGGACAACTATGTCTAAGCAGTTTTGAAGCAATTTAGGAAGTAGCTTGCAAGATGAGACCAAGCTCCTTTTCTTTGTAAATGTCTCATCAAACTGCAGATACCAGCTGTTAAATGTAAATTGGCCAGTGAGCTGGTTCCTGACCCATGCTCTACTTTCAATGGCTGTCCTACAGTGAAGAAACTAGCAAGATAGATAGTATGTACTTAATTAGGATTTAATCCAAAATGTCTGGGCTTTATAAAAACATTTTAATATGTATAGATGATGGCTTGCCAAAATCCTCTTCACACGGCAAGGAATGTGAATTCAATTCACAGGGGTTGAGTCAGGATCACACCCGCTGTCCCTATCTGGCTTACGTACAATCTATAAAATTTGTAGGCTGAACTCATAAGTGTGCAACATGGCACTATTCATTAAAAAAAAAACTACTACTGCAGCCAGTGGGTGAGTGAATATAGTTCTAACTGCTTATGTTGACCCATTCATTCTGTATGCCACATCATGTGAACAGGAATGAAGAAGGCCTAGACCAGTGGTGGCTAACTTTTTTGGATGCCTGTGCCGAAAATTGTTTGTGTGCGCACTTGCATGCCAGCACCCAGAAGGCAAGGTGCGCAGCCCCCCCGCATCTCTGCACATGCACACACGTCTCCCACATCCCCGCCCATGCGTGCCAGATATCCAACAATCAGTTGTCGGGCAGGCAGCACACGCATATGCGCAGTGGGGCTCTTCCGCGCAACCTCTTGCATGCTAGCAGAAGTGGCTCTGCGTGCCACTTCTGGCACAGATGCCATACGTTCGCCATCATGGACCTACACAGACGTTAAAGAAAGCGAGAGCCCTTGTTTTCCCCAATCCTCATCATGTTGATGGACTTAATGCTTCCTGGCAGCCTTGAATAATCCCAGTTACAAAAATACTAACAACATCATCAGCAATTTCCTTTCCATCTGAAATGTTTTCTTTTTACTCTTTGAAAAATAAGAGGTAGTTGCCACAAAGAAAGAAAATCTGTGATAAAATGGTATCATTATATTTGGCAACTTTTGATAGTTTTTAAATAACTTGGTTTCTTCCATTTATAGTTTCTTCTGACGTTCTCACTGAAATGCTTTAGAAAGTACATTCATTAATTTGAGCCAGCACTTGTCTGACATTCCAGAGACTAGCCATAATAACGAAGAATACTTTTCTATCTTGCAGAAGCAAAGTAATAATATAACTGACATAGGTTTTAATATAACTGAAGCACAGGTTTCTCTAGCAATAGGTGACTTGGAATAAACAATACTTTTGAGCTTTCAGATTCCTAATTTTTCATTCAGCCAGTATTAAGGATCTTCATCAAGGCAAAGTTTATAAACCATGATTTGTTCATATCTTAGAACAACCTAGGCTAGAGAATTTAGCTTGAAGGCGTTGGTGTTAAAGTTTTCTATAATTTTAATACCACTCTGCCATCATATTTTGTTTAGGCAAAACTATTTTGCATTTGTCTCAAACAACAAAAACAAGGTATCATGTGATAATTTCAGCAATGCTGTTCATACTTTATATCTAGTATACATTTTGCTTTTTTGTCTATTTTCCATAATTTTCTCTTCTTACAAAGCAAAACTAATGATCAGTGAAATGCCAATCATCAGATCCAGAAACAGTTTCAACCATGAATAATTCAAAATATTTTTATATTCACGAAAGTCCCTTTAACACTTCTATAAAATGCAAAGACTAAGTAATGGATTCAATGCTCCAGGGATGTAGCTCATTCTTCAATAAATCAATGCTCCAGGATTAACAGGATAACAGAATAACAGAGCATTGTGGTCGCTAGTGGCCAGCGGTGCTGGCAGCAGATTTGGACAGTGGGGCGGTTGGGGAGGAACATGGGCCAGTCCTGGAGTCTGAGGAAGACTCTAACAAGCGCTCTGCGTCGGAGGCAGAGATGGGGCCAGGGCCATCTGATAGTTATCAGCTGCCTTTGGAGTCAGACATCAGTGAGGCAGAAGAACAGCTGGAGTGTGCATGCGCAGAGCTGCCAGAGGAAGGGAACAGCTACATAACAAGGGTCGACTTGGGAGTAAAGCCACAGGTAGATGGTGAATGGCCCCTCCCATTGGGAATAAAAGAGGAGCTAAAGGGGAGTGGGGTTTTGCAGGAGACAATTAGTTCATTTGGGTGAAGATCTGTTCCTGCATTCTTGACAAGTATTATCCATGATAGTGTACAATCTGAAAGATATCGGCCTGGCAACTCTTCAAGCCTGATAAAAGTCTGTAATTGCAAAATATCTTGAAATTGGCCTGAACTTTGCTGGAGAGGAATTCACTATAACTAAATAAAAGGGGTTTATCGAGATGAGGAGTCAGTTTCGTGTGCTGGGGAAGCCTAGGTTAGAACACAGAATTGGAAGGGACCTTGGAGGTCTTCTGGTCCAACCCTCTGCTCAAGAAGGAAGTTGTACACCAGGGTTGGCAAACTTGCAGCCCATGGGCTGGATGCATCACATGCTAGCCACGCCCACTCGTTTAGCAAAGGGGGAAAAGTTGCAAAACATCATGTGATGTGTCATCATGAGTTTGACATCCCTGCTCTATACCATTTCAGACAAATGGTTGTCCAACCTCTTCTTAAAAACCTCCAGTGTTGGAGCACCCACAACTTCTGAAATCAAGTCATTCCATTGATTAATTGTTTTAACTGTCAGGAAATTTCTCCTTAAATCTATATGGCTTTTGTCCTTGATTAGTTTCCATCCATTGTTTCTTGTCCTGTCTTCAGGTGCTCTGGAAAATAGGTTGACCCCACTTCTTTATGGCAGACCCTCAAATATTGGAACACTGTATTATGTCACCCCTAGTCCTTCTTTTCAATAGACTAGACATACCAATTCTTGCAACAGTTCTTCATACATTTCATGCAAATATGAAGAAAAATTTACATATAAGAAGGGAAGAGGAAAGAACCAGCCTTTTCTGTCTATTCTTGGGATGCTCCATTCTAGAATGAGAAGACTAATTGTTTTACAGAGTCTCAAATCAAAAGGAGTTGAAAAGCACTTTAATTTATTTAAAGGCCAACGTTTTTGTGAACTGTAGCTCATTAGAATGGCTATATTGATACAAGATTTAGACTGGAATGAGGTCAGGAGGAAGGAAAGACAGGATGGTTATGCAAATGTAAATTGGACTGTTCTTTCTCAGGCATAAACTGAATCCGTATTTGCATTCAAACAACTTCTCAATCCAAAACAGATTTTCACAAGCAAAAAACAACAGGATACTAATGCTAATACACAAACATATAATACAACAAGCACAGCTATTTATTTTACCCTGACATCTAAGTGAACAGCATCATCATAAGACCCAATATGTACACCCATAAAATTAGAAGTCCCTTCACATGTTCTTCCTCCTATGAAAAATAAACCATCAAATACCACCATCTCTCACCAAATACCACCATCTTCTCAATTCTACCTAAGATAAATTTTGTGCTTAAGAATTAATGGTGCAAAACTTTGACATCAGCACCCAGAACAACGATAAAATAGTATCAGAGTATTTCCATTTTCCAGGACATTGTACTGCAAAACTTAACATCACCATTTTGGAAAGAGCATTTTAACCACCTGATTAAGCAAGAGATTGCTGAACTCACATACCTCAAAAATTTGGGCTATCTAAAAAGATTTCAACAGACATAATGGTTTTTAAACACATTACAACTGAAAATTGATAAGGTAGTTTTAATATGTGTCACACATAACCTGCATCTGTATAACCATCCTGTCTTTACCCCCTTCTCACCTCTCATTTCATACCATTTGAAATTGTACCTTAGTTTAGCCACTTCATGAATTTGTAAGTTTTTCTGGTAGCTAAGGTGGCAACTAATTTCTGGAACGTTTTCTTTTTGCCATATTTTTTCATTGCCATGGCTAGTTAAAAAAAACATTTTCATGTATATTCTGATCACTGGAAGGCATATATACCACCCAAATAAACTGGAATGAATTACAAGCTTTTGCAGCAAAGTTGTCTTTGCTTCTTAGAAAATTCCTGTTGACAGATTTCCCTCTGCAGCCCTCAACACCTTTTCAAAACTACAGTATTTTCAGAGAACTCAGTGAACAGAAAAAGGGCAAAAAGTCTGAATCAATAAGTTCCTGTTCATGAAAGAACATTTCTATCTCTGACAGATCCAATCCTTTGCTTTAAATCAATTTTTCCCCTTGAATTCCTTTTCTTAGTAATCAAGACAAAAATGATATGTTTTTTTTCTAAAAATGCAACTGATGAATACGCTTTACTGCTTCTCAAAATCAGGTGGGTTTAGATGGCAACACACCATTTACCTGTTTGAAGCTCCAGGCAGTGCTGGTTTTATTTCTCTCTTCCAACTTTGCTATAAATATTTGCTCCAACCAACTTGAGGTCCAGGAACTTTTTGGGGGGATGGGTGGGTGGGGATGGGGATTAAGCCTGTCTGGATAAAGTAAAGACAGCTCTATTAAAAGCAATGTTGCTACAAATAACAGAGCTGCTCCAACAGCCCCAGAATACTGCATAAAGAAAGACAAAAAACATTGGTTATTTAAGCAAATTATCTTGGCTTGAAGGAGCAAGAAGGCAAGCAAAATGAATTTTCTTCACTTCTAGGGCCAAAGTTCTAGCTCAGCGCCAGAGACTAAAGTGATGATTTCTCCAAAACAACTGGCTTAACTTTTCCACTCTTCTGAAAGCTTGTTTGCATTCCAAGTGCCATCTGAAGATGATCATGTGCAACCAATTTCAATATTTTTTAATGAGGATCATTTGGCCTCTTGCTTTTTATTTTTAACTTTTAATGTACAGTATTTGGAGGCTGCTACATTTGAGTAAATTTGTTCAGAATGCAGAAAAATTAAAAAGGGTCCTCTGGCTTAAATATCTTTCCAGCAGCCTGTATGAAAGGAACGAGTAGAGAAACTGGAAAAGAATTCAATCTAGTAATTCAAGGAGAAGCACAAAAAAAAAAAAAAAAAAGATCAGTCCTACACCCCAAACATGAAAAGAAGACATTTCCTCACCAAATGGATATTGATTTCTCTCTTGTAATGGACTTATTAACATGAGTGCAAAAAGCAAAAGGATTCAATTCTAAAATTGCTTGGTTATTTAAATCAATCTCTGCAATGTACAATTGGTTTCTCACCAAGCTATTTTTCGGAAAGCCACACTGGAGGCAATCAAAATGTAATCAGATTCTGGAACAGAGTTACATGTTGCACAGAATGAAAATGACCAGAAGAGAACCAAGGCTCCCACAATTCAATCACTTACCTTATGATAGCTCTTTTACCCAGAGGGTCCTGGAAAATTTGCATGTATCTACAAAGTTGACATGTGGTTTCAGGCAACAAAGCTGTGAAGCCAGAATCCAGAAAATCTAAATTTGCAGTCCTTTTTCTTCCCGGATTCAGTCTGTGGCAAGTCACTTCACAGCCTCAGATTTCCCCTTGATGAAACAATGACAAGAATTGTCTTAATTCACTACTACAATATTTAATACCAAGAAAGCAAATAAGCAAATTTGCAAACTATTCCATTTAAACCACTAGAAAACCTAAGAAAAGTGTGCCTATAAGAATAGCCTTTTTCAACAAAGGAATGTCCTGATAAATATGACTACCCCTCCCATCATCCTCAACCAGTATCATCAATGTGTGAAGATGAGGGACAGAGGGCATTAAATTACAGAAGTAAACAAAATACACACTAACTTTGTCTAGATTGCCTGCTTTGTTGTTTATTCATTTGACTGCTATCCTGATATCATTTTTAACTATTTCCTTGGGGACTGAGCCTCCAGCCAGATATTTACATCCAATGAAATAGTCTACAGTTCAATTTTATCCCAGATGCTGAAGCTCATTTTTACAATGAATAAAATCTTCGCGGGTGCTTTACCTAGTCAGTTTTTTCTTCTTTAGAAACTAGAATCAAATGTCAATCCCCTCACACACATAGCAAGAAAAACTGAATTACTAAATCCTTGGAAGCATTAATACATTGGTAGCATGCATATATGCCTGCTATGTGTAATAATCAAGAATATGCTTTTAATCCAAAATCATCTGTCCGTTTGTTGTACTGACAACTTCTGTGTGTCCTAGACAAGGTCAGGATCTCAATAGCAAAGTAAAGATTCCAAGAACGAGATCTATGTCATCTGCATTGTTCACAGAGCCTCTCTTTCCCCCTCTGTCTTTACACACAAAAAAAACTTTCCTTAGAAACACAATGTGAAATACTTTTACTCTCGTTTGTCAGCACTCACACAAATATACACCAATCCACTTTGAAGTACATACTCTCTGAAATACGGAAAGCAGCTACTAAAAATACAAAGCAATGACATCAACTAAGAAGATTGTTTTTAACGGAGATGAACAAAATGGGATGCCCAAGACAGATAAACAGAGTTTTCTTTTGATTTATAAGCAATTGCCATTCAGCTCTGCCAGGTTTTGAGCTCACAGTGCAAAACCATTATTTTTGATCATTACAGCAGCAAGTTTCTCTGCTATTGTGCACAACAGTTATACAATTCCAAGAAACATTTTTGTTGAGAAACCTGAAAGACTGTTTGAAACTAGGCTATTTAGCTTAATCTTTTCCTTAAAAGTCAATTTCTTTTATAGTTACTGCCTCTAATTCAAATCCAGAAGAACTAACCAGATGCAGAAATAACCTTTTGGGCATCACATTTACATTCCTGATTCTTTTGAAAATATTCCAATTCATTTCAGCAGCAATTGTTTTTGGGGAGATGAGGACAGGAGAATAAAAAGCAAGTGCTTAACTTACCCTTTGCAGTGGAAGAATCCCTTCCATCCAAGTGAAACCAGGAGTGAAAAGGGAGGTGAGGAAAATTATCCAGTTCTGCAAACAATGACTCTTCAAAGAGATATGAAGCATCAGAATCTCTATCAAGAGAAAGTCCTTAGAGTAACGTTACTTCAACTTTACAATGTTCTGCAAACTGACAAACAGTTCCGTTTAGCATCATCCCAGCAGCTGGTTTCCACGTGACGTCAGCCTTCAGAGGTTGGTTTCAAAAGCTCTTCCAATCCCAAGTCCTGTAACCTTAGATCTTCTCATATTTTACATAAACAACTTCATGGCCAGGACATTTTTAGGTTTTATAGTGAAGCAGAGTTCTTAATTTTGTCAAAGCAGCCAGGGTAATCATTCGACAATAGGCAGTTTTAGATTTCCTTTATAAGATATACTTGCCTTCTTTCTCTATAATTTTAGTATGCTTTATTGAGTCAAACTGAACAAGTATTGTCAAACTCTGGCTGACAAAAAGATTAATTTTAAATAAAAACCAAATCTGATATTTTTTTTTTTCCTACCGCCTCAACAGAGTGAATTCTGCCTATGCCGATCTTTTAAGGAACATCAACAGCTGTAGCTGCCCTGGAATGCAGGGACCCCACCTCAGGATGGGTGGGGCAGCAGACCAAACTCTGAGCAATCTTCCAAGGCTTTTCTAGCTGCTTTTGGCCAGCTGCATCAGCACAATTTAAGAAGATATAATTGATGCATGAGGAACCAAGCAGTTAGGCTTCTTATTTTATGGGCAATTTGTAGGTTTATATTAGAACCTGTTTTAATAAGTCAATTACAAGCCATAGAAACAGGCCCAACTTCTGGTGATGAGAATGAGCAAGACCCATCTTGTCCATCTAGTGACAATCAGAACAGGGACAAGATTATTCTGTTGATATCTCTAATTCTGTCAATCAATCCAACTTACCTGTTACCTTCCTCCTCTTCTACTTCCCTCAGCCCTGCCAAACTTAGTCATTTTTTAGTCCATCATTTACTCAAATACATGCCCCCAAAACATACATTTCTTTTTCTGGTCATTGCCTTTATTTCATTGATTAGTTCTTGTGGTTCATGATATTCTTATTAATCAACTATTTTTCACTTCTTCTCAATGTCCAGCTTTTGCAGGTGTATTTAACTGTTCTAATATTTTGACATGCTCTTTTCTGAATTTGCTATTGTTTTCCTCCCTAAAATTAAGTTCTTTCTAATACATTGCCAATCTTAGTATTTTATTCAGTTTGAATAACAATCAAATGGTCAATTACTTTCACTTCTTCACCATTACTTGTGAATGCACTAAACATGCTAATCAATACCTTTGTCTTCTTTATATTTAACATTAACTGACATTTTAACATTACATTTTTATTCTCCTAATATGCTATATCTTTATTTTCAGCGATTAAAGTGTCATCTGCATACTTCAATTTGTTCGTATTTGAATTCCTTTCCATTCCAGCTGTCATATGTTCCAATTTTAATCTATATGCTATTCTTGTTAAAAATAGAGATAATATGCATACTTATCACGTACCTTTTCCTATTTAGGAATCTTCAAACTCAGTTATTACAGGAAATTCTTGTTTATTCTAAAGGCTCCTCAAAAGAATAATCAGGTCTTCTGACATGTTGATTAGCTTTAATATGTTCCACATTCAGGAATGTTCCATATAATCAGGCCTTACTGTCATTATTAAAGGAAAGATAAACTTCATTCTTCCATTCTCTTATAGTCATGCTTATCCATCTTATGTTAGTTGTCTCATCTTGTGTCTTTTTGAAAATCTGCTTGTTCATTTTGTAATTCTCTCTCCGTGTGCAATTTTTTTTTTTTTTGTAAATCTTTAAAATAAATTTTTGGTTGTGTGAAAAAATAGGAGGGTAATTGCACATTGTCTTGCAAAATACCATTTTCTTATTGGGACTTAGTTCTTCTGTCTGTTAGTTTTCAGATGTTTTGTCAATTTCAGATGTTTTGTCAGTACCTCTTGGAACTAAAAATGTTGCTAAACTGGATTGAAATAACAAAGAATAGTACATTTGGTCTAGGAAGTTTAATTGATTTTCTGCTTCAGAAGAAGGAAAATTACAGAATTGTTCTTTCCATTACTCAAGTTCAAAGAACATGGAGGTAAGAAACAGCTTTGCTAAAAATAGCACTTTCCCTTCTGATAAAACAATTCCAGTCAATCAAAGCAAATTTCTTCTAGGCATCATCAAGATTAAGATAAAATATACGTAGGATGGCTGCAAATGCTCAAACCTATTGTCTCCATAAATAACCTCACATTTGGAAAACTAAGGAAAGAGATGAGTCTGAGACCAGAAGAAAGCATGGGGCATAAACCGAAAAAGCAGGGTATAAAATTCATTCACAAATGATAAGAATGATACAAGAAAGTGAGGTCTCTCATTCCTTTAAAATAGTAACACTCTGAACATGTAAAAGTTGCATGTCAAGGAAAAGGAGATGAAGTCTCTGGTACAGAGAAAGGGACAAGTGACATTCCAATTTGAGACTTCCAGAGTGTTCAATATTTTCTGCAAATTCGGTAGATGGATGACATACAAATGTAACAACTAAATAAATAGATGCTCAGGGGCACTGAAGGGAGGAAGAAGGGGTCAAGTTGCAAAATGTACATTCATAACTTTACAATGCAAATGTCAATCCTTTCATGAAAATATGAAAGAGGTAGAATTTGCTTTGTCACATCACAACACACATTTTGTCATTTTGACATCATGGCTTTGGATAATGAGATGGGCAACATTTAATAAATAAAATAAATTTAAAAATGGCTAGATGTAGTGGTCTCTGCATTAGAAATTTGCTTTTTCTGCAATCGTTAAAGATGCTACTTGGAGTTTCAATTTTTTCCTCAAATATATTATATGCTATTCTGTGCATTACATGGCACAATTTTTTTTTCTTTCATAGGCTGACAACTGTAGTTTTAATAGTGCTATCTCAGAATATCCAAAACCAAAGTCTACAGCAATTGAGAAAAACATGATATAAATTATCCAATAATATCGTGTTTTAAATTTCTATGAATTAATTTGACCTGGCTGCCAATTCACTTCTGACTACTTCAACAGCATGGACAAGCAAGTGACCATTTGGAAGCAGGGATGGGATTATACCAGTTTGGCTGGGTTCGGACAAACCGGTATTTCTGAGGATCACCTGTGAGTGAACTGGTTTGCTCAAACGGACAGCTGTTGGACCTCCCAGGCTCTATTCTGACCTTTATTTCCTGGTTTTTGAGGTCACATACGGCACAGAGGATTGCCGCATGTCAGTTGTTTAACATACAGGGAGATTGCAGGATTGCAGGAGAAGGTCAAGAGCAAAACCTCTATGCATGTGCTCAAAGGACACGTTCACCGAACCGGTTGTTATGCCAGCTGAATCACATTTGTCTGGAAATCTAAGAAATGAACTTTTACACACAAGGCACAACATCCAAATCACAGCTTTGGAATGCTGGGGAAGAATGGAAAGGAAAGGAACAAGCTGAAATATGATTTTAATGTTTCCAATTTGATGGTGAAAAATTCATGAGCAGCAATGCAGCTTCTAAAAATATAGGTTCTTTGGTACACATTTTACTATGCTGAATCCTAGTGAAAAGGGATGCTTATTTTCTGTTTATTGCATAAACAGTAGTATGTCCTGACAAACTTGTCTAGGTAAAAGATTTAATCCTGCACTTTTTCTCCCTTTGTTATAGCATCAGCCGAAATTTAATCATCTCTGCTTCAAGCCAAGCAAAAGAACTGGAGTGTGATGTTCTGAAGGCATTGCACATGTTGTAAACAACTCCTCAAGGTCATCCAAAGTTCTTTTTTTTTAAATGACATATTTAAGGCACTGTTTCTGAATTTTTAGGGATGGAGCATATTTCTGCTTTATCATGGCAACTATTTTCTTCTGCTTTGACTTTAAGGCTGGGTGGCATATGTCAAGCTGATTTTGGCATTTGAAATAGAACTTTCACGTTGTTGTTTAGCAGCATATCTATCCTTCAGATTCCCATTATTTTACTATTGAGATTCGAGACGACTTACAATCCATGGATAAAGCAAGAATAAGCCTGGTTTCCTTTTATTCTGTAATTATTTTGAGATAATACAGTGGTCTCAGCTTACAAGAAATGATAAGAGAACCATGGACTCTGCAGATGCTGCCAAACTGGCTCCCAGCATTTCTTGCCATTAACTTTATATCCTTCAACTAAAAAGTCTAAAGCTGAGTCAGGTAATGTAATTCTCAAAGGCTCCCAGCTGTCTTTATCCATCTGTATTGTTTCAGTGTATAAAAAGTCTTTTCAGCAACATTTTAAGAGACATACTTTATTACTGCTTTAGAAGTGGTATCTTAAGAAGCATGAAAACCGATAGTTTTTGGAGGATGCTACTCCAAATTTGTAGTGACAGATTTAAGAGCAACATAGCATGTGTGAGTAATGTAGCAGAGTTAGACAGAGCCCTAGACCTTAATTGTACCAGACAGATATCACAATATTGTATCTTCATAGTAAACCAATAGCTGCTACTTTTATTTTTGTTGTAGAATTTTGGTCAATAACATATCTCTGTTAGCTACTTCATTTCTTGATAGCTTTTACTAAATGGAATTTAGTCTCATAATGCATTTCTCCTTAATTGTTCCTATGCCAATGATATCCTAATGTTGAGCATATTGTCAAATATGAGATGTAGCTGGACAAAATTGAGAAGCAATCATGTACGACTATGGAGTATCGTGTTTATCTTTAAAAAGAAACATGGATCTGATCACAGAATCAACTTACCGAAAGAAATAAAGGTTCTCCGCATTCTTCTAGATGATGTAAGTGCCCCCCAGGACGGTTTTCCTTCATGTCAGAACTTTTAAATGTATCTCTCAGGATTAAGATCATTGCAGCTGTTTGCCTCCATAAAATAGTGGTAATTCATTACTATCTAAATCTAATTGCAGAAAATTCCGGAATTCGGTAATCATGATCCAGTGTTGTTGTTTTTTTTCTCTTGAAGACAAGCCAGATCATTCAGTAATTTTAATCTGTAGCAAGGCATAATGAAGAAAGTATTCCTTTGACAACACAAAGAGATAAACTGTTGCTCAGCAGCTGTTCCATTCAATCTCCAGACGGGCACTCCAATTTCAAATGAAGTTCTAGATCCTGGAATAAAACATCAGATTGTATAAATAGATTTCACTGAGACTGTCAATTCTGCTAACTTGGAAGAGCAGGGTGAACAGGGTGAGAAACTGTCACCCCTCTGAGGTAAACCAGGTCTGGAAAAAAGACACCAAAAGAAACCCTAGAATCTTATTGTCTTACTCTACAATAACAGAATCTTGAAAGCCTGACAGTCTTTCCTCTTCTGTCCCACTTATAACAAAGAGAGTTGAGGAAGCCATGAAGATGATCTAATGGAAACCAACCAGAAACTATTAAGATACTGTTCCGGTAGCTTCTCAAAAAAGTATAATTCTAGTCTTAATATGGAATCAGTTTCCAGATATAAGTTAAAGCAAGGCAATTTTCTCACACAACCTTGTCTCCTGGACTGAGAGCATGTTTAACGTATCTTCTCCAAAATCATCTCTATGTTTTGCAAGAAGAACTGTCAAAATGATCTAGGCTCTCGGTTTTATCATGCAGACTATTGCACACTTGGAGGTAGAATGACATTTAGTTTCTCAACTGTGTTGCCTAGAAGCAGTGGGAGGCTCATTTCATGATGATCTCTCAAAAAACATCTCCAGATGAAGGCAGTGAGATACACTGACTCAGCAATTTGCCGTGACATCTGAAGAAGTTTTTATATATTCTCTGGCAGCACTTAACTGACTTTGGCTGACCTCAGAAAGTTAAACAAGTTTGTAATTTGATGGCATACCATCAAAAAAATCCTAGGGAATTGAGAAGTAAAAAATATATCCTAGAAGAATGGAATAGCAGAGAATTCCTGTACCGTTGTCAATGACTATTAGTGTGCAGATATCAGCTTTGCAAGGTAGACCAGATAGGAAGCATAGCCAGATAAACTAATTTTACTTTATTGGAGGTTACATTAAAGCAATCTTGCAAGTCTGAAAGTATCTTTCTTTCGCATTCCTTTACAACCCAAGAAACTAAGGAGGGTCCCTTCTGAGCTACTGCTTGCCTCATCCACATTCCTGCTGTGCGCTAAGCCACCTCTAATCTGGTCTTTCTCTTGGCTATGTCACTTCACCCTGTCTCCCACATATACTTACCACACTTTAAACTTGGATTTCTTGAATTGCAGTGAAAGCCCAATGAATATGAGATTCCTAGCCTTCAAATTCAGGTGTTTTTATGGAAATAATATTCTGGCATGACTATTAAACTTTTAAAAGGAAAGAAAAAAAGCCTGGCACATATACTGATCTGAATCCTGTGGGTTCTCTTGGTAGTGTAGATTAAGGCACAATGGAGGATTCTAGCTACTTTAATAGAATGGATTCTGCTAGGGATTAAAGATTGAAAAGGAAGAGACAGGAAACTGAAGTGAAACTGAACCTGTGGGCGATCATCATGCTTTGGAGATGAGGTGGCCCTGTCATATTTGGCTGTTAATATGAGAGGAAATGTCTAACACATTTCTGTAATTTGATCAATCATTCTTGCAACCAAAATAGCTTCCACTTCAGACTTGATCAGAATTCTCAAATGCAGTATTCATTAGGATGAAACCAAGCAACCCTTGGTCACATTCCCTATAAATCCATGCACCTAGAAACAACATAGAATGGGTCGTACAATAGAAGTTTTGCCTATGGAGAGAGCTCTAAAGAAGTCCAAATACACACTGTACTTTCTTTGCACAATTATGTCCCCAGGGGTGGGATTCAACCGGTGTTACTAGCAGTTCGGTGATTATGTTTTGCAGCTGAGATTGAAAAAGCAGGAAATAAAGGACAGGTAAGAGCCCAGGCGGGCAGGTGGGCCAAACAGCAGCAAACACAGAACTGGTTCAGTGTCTGCTGCTCTTCAGAGCTACCAGTTCTATAGAGCCGTGCAGAACCGGTAGCATCCCAACCCTTTATGTCCCACTAGGGATGCTGTAACTGGTGAAAGTTCTGGAATTGAATTGAAACTGATAGTTGCAGACAAACTTGAGCTACCTCCTATGAAATGGACACATGGTAGCATGGAGATAGTTTTTCCCATGTTGATGGCAGCAAGAAATCATCTGGGAGAATCTACATTCCGGTTGATCTCAAGGTTATGTCAAGAATATTCTGGGTCTGATGAGACCCTCCATAATGACTATGGAAGGGAAAAAGAAAGAAAAAAATAAAGTGTAATGAAGTTGATGCATGTTCTTTTGGAAGAACAGAATGGGGGGATTGAGGATCAGAGGTGGTATTTAGCAGGTTCTGACCAGTTCTGGATAACCAGTAGCAGAAATTTTGAGTTCAGGGAACCAGCAAATACCACCTCTGACTGGCCCCACCCCCATCTATACTCTGCCTCCTGAGTCCCATCTCATTGGCTGGGTCTTCTTTTGTTGCCCTGCACAGGAGAACAGAACTAGAAAGCAGGTTAGTGGGGTGGGGAGGGAATGAGGATTTTGCAGTATGATTCCCCTGCCACATCCACCAAACCATACCCACCAAGCCACACCACGGCCACTAAGCCATGCCCACAGAACTAGTAGTAAAATTTTTTGAATCCCATCACTGTTGAGGATCTACTTTCAACTGAAGAAATTAATACTTGGCTGGTTCCACCCAAATATTACTGAATGTGTGGAAAGTGTGTGCCTTTCGTAACAGAGGATTCACCAATTAGCACACTAAAATGTGAAGTTAACAATAAGTGTTAACATTAGAGATGTTGTACTTGAACAGTTTGTGAATGAATCTCAACAGCAACAAATTTGCCTGCTCTTTTCACATAACAAAAAGCAACAACTTCGGTTTGTCATATCTCAACAACCAATTCTGAAACATAAAATTTCCACTGAGTTCTTCCATAATTTTGTCCACCAAATTTGGGGTAACCATGATGTACGTTGTTTCACATTGGTTATATAAATTAGAGTATTTGGCATTTTAGGGATCTTTATCACAATTTCACAATAATTATGACCTTTCATGGCTAAGGAAGGACAAGAAACTGTATTTCATTTTTAGACTGCATTAATCCAATACCCTAACTACCATACGCAGTGTCAAATGATAGCATTCATTTTCCCTGTATCTGACATCTTAATCCAAAATTATATTAAGGAAATAAGATAGTTCTTTCACTCATTGGTTTCTACTTCAAAGATACATACAAGATACTGACATACTTTTCCTAGGAAAGAGATTAAGTAACAGAAACTAGCAGTTCAAAATTTCAAATGGAGAAACTCAGTTTTCCTTTTTGACTGGAGTATTCATTAAAATGTAAGAATCTGTCAACTGCAGTTGCCAGAAACTGACTTAAGCTAGGCTTCAGGATCTCTCAAGACATCTCTCAATAAGTAATAAACTGTCAGAACTCAGCACTACATTATGAACAATAGTGTTGTGGTAATTAAGACCACTGTACTTCACTAGTGAAGAAGCTTCATGATAATCTCTATGGGGATAAATCATCAACATCCCTAGGTGGATCAATTCAGAATGAATGCATTCTTCTTAACACTAGGTATAACTTTTCTTCAGGTAAAACATGGACTTGAGGGCCTAAATAAAGTTGTTTCTATGCTTTCTGCACTGCAGCTTTCAACCCTTGATTCAGCAACTAATGAGTTGAAGGCAGCTGGACAACTTCTGGCCATGAAATACAATGACTCTGATATACTTTCTGGTAATTGCTCTCAGTTAGATCATGACTGAAACCCAATAGTACTAAAACAGGGGTGTCAAACTCATGTCATCGTGATAGTGTCACATGACATATCAGGACTCCCCCCCCCTTCGCTAAACCGGGCATGGTCGTGGCCAGCGCCTGATTTATCCAGTCCGTGGCCTGGGAGTTTGACAGTACTGTGCTAAAATAACAGTAAGGGAAGTTTTAGAACACCTTATGATTGAAAAAATCCTCATATAAGGATTTGGATTATTGAATCTTAAATTTACATCACTATGCATATTTTTCAACTAGTACCAAATTCCAAAAGCTTTCATGTAGTATCAAATTGTCCTTCCTAAGAATACTTGAAATATTCACATGCAGCATAATTTGAGTTCAAACTATCATTAGTCAGATCTATCTCTATTGCTATTATATTGACTTTAAAATTGTGATATATTATTTCTAGAAAACTGTATTAGTATCCTTTTTTAATGTAGAAATGATGTGAAGAAATAATTTCATTCTTAAAATTGGTAATAATGAAAATAAACTTGTTATGTGGGAGATTTGGCTAGATAATAGGATTTTTATTTTAGATCAACTAGTAGATAATAATGATGAGTTATCATTTTCTGTGTTAAAAGACAAAATACCATTTGACTGTTGCCACCCAATGGCAGTTTTTACAATTACAACATTTACTGATGACTCAATTTGCAGTAGCATTTTCAGCTTCAGAAACACTTGCATTATTAAAAGCGATCACTAAATACAAGAGACAAGAAAATCCACAATTTATTTTTGTAAACAATTGTTATCAACAAATCAATTTGATATGCCTGTTTTAAAGACTAAATGGATATGATCATTTTAAAAGCTGAATAGAATAAGGAAGTGGAGACCACATTTTATCTACAAATTAGGGAATGGGGTTTTTTTGTTTATTGATTTTCTATTAAATACATTTCTTAGTGCTTAATAAAAATCATGTTGTCTGGGTATTTAATTTGCTTAACAATACAAATTATGGTATTTAATATCAATAACAAATGTCTCAGTAGATTTTTGGGGGGTGTAGGTATGTGTGCCTTCAAGTCAGGTAGTTGATCCAGTTAGGATTTTAGAGATCCATGTATTTTTTTTCTGCCAACATTTATCAAAATGGTTTGCCCTTAGATTATTTCTAGGTCTAAGAGAATGTAGCTGGCCCAAGGTCACCCAACTGGCTTTGTGACTAAGAGTCATAGTCTCCTTGTTTCTAGAAAACTATATCAAACTGGCTCTCCAACAGATCTTCAATTATGACTTTTTCAACAAAAAAGTAAGATTTCAGGTTTATAGGACATCATTGACCTTGTACAGAAAATTGATGAACAAATGTTTTTGGAGATGCTATATTTTGCAATGTTCTTAAGAGATTGTTCTCTAGGAAGAAATAATCAGATATATTTACTTGACTTTGAGGTAAAATTTAATAATTTGAGATGCCCAAATTGTTTTAAACTTCATGCCAGTTACCTGAAAATCGACATTTGGACAATGGAAATTTTCTTTTTTTGTGTTCCCTCTTTGTTCTGTTCATAGACAGATAGATAGGTAGATAGATTGATAGATAGATAGCATATTCTGTAACCATGTTTTACTCACATTTATAAGTTATACTTGATATATTTTGCTAGGTTAATAATAGCAGTAACTGCAGAAAGGTCATTCTTCAAACTAAAGTATACAAAGGAGTCATCTGTGCAACAACATTTCACAAAAGGTTGTTGCTACTCTTGAATGAGAATGAGCTTTCCAGAAAAATATACACAATATTCAAAAGATAAGTCAGGGTGTTATCAGATGACAACACCCAGGACTGTTGAGCAACCCTTTATAATACACCTGCACATGACCTAGGAGGATGACGTTGTATTCCTGCTGTACAGGATTGGTTCAATGTGACTGCACAGTACAGACATGCAACATGTGAGATCAATAAACTACACAACAGAAGAAGGTAAGAGTGATAGTAGCCAACTTCATTGAGTGCCTGGCTGCTTGCCTAGAAAATAAGTCACTACTGCTAGTGGTTTAATTATTGGAGATTTGGTTTGTGTTGTTGACAGAATGAGATATTATCGATATTACCATTATGATTGCACTTTACATGTTGCAATCTATACAGAGGTGGTATTCAGCAGGTTCTGACCAGTTCTGGAAAACCAGTAGCGGAAATTTTGAGCAGTTCGGAGACCCAGAAAATGCCACCTCTGACTGGCCCCACCCCCATCTATTCTCTGCCTCCTGAGTCCCATCTCATTGGCTGGGTGTTCTTTTGTTGCCCTGTACAGGAGAACAGAGCTGGAAAGCAGGTTAATGGGGTTGGGAGGGAATGGGATTATGCAGTAACCTTCCCCCAGGAGTGGGGAGGGAATGGAAATATTACAGTATCCTTACCCTGGAGTGGGGTGGAAATGGAGATTTTACTAGTGTAAAATCCTTCCCCTGCCATGCCCACCAAGTCACGCCATGCGCACCAAGCCATGCCCACAGAATTGGTAATAAAAAAAATTGAATCCCACCACTGAATTTGTATTAAAAAATGCAAGAAGGACTTGCTCAGCCACTGATTTTTGTCAAATTTATGCCATTATTATTCTACTCAATATATGTCCTTGCTGTGATGGACATGGCATGACTGATTTGTCATGGACCTATTCTGCCTTAACACACACTCACATATAATTTGTTCTCAACACTCATCTTAACTTTCTTCCACTTTTGACAAAGTTGATATAAGTATACATAAATGTAGATGAGTTGGCAAAACCACTGTCCTATTGTCAACATAATTTTATCAATATTTTAAATTGTTATTGTTCTGTATGTAAAGTGGATGACTCCAAATCTACAAACATGATTGGCTAATGAGGGGAACACTGGATTGGTTCACTAGGAACCAATCCAAAGAGCTGCCAAAAAGGCGGCAAATCCAAATAACTGCCATTGGCTGCAAGCAGGCAAGCCAGCCTGTATAAAAGGCTGGCCCCGGCTTCAGCCGGCGTTCCGTTTTACTGACTAGTTATAATAAAAGTATTTGTTGTTGGAACCCGGTCTACCTCGTGTGTTTTCCGAACAAAACACTGGCGACGAAGGTGGGATCGTCCTGAACAGAGAGACCTGCACGCGGTGATAAGATGTCTGGAAACAACGCACCGCCCGCACCCTTCAATCCCAACGAAGAGGATTGGGATTCCTATGCTGATCGCTTCCAAATGTACTTGGAGAGCAATGAAATGGAAGGCATTTCCGAGCAACGCAAGAGAGCCGTGTTCCTGACGCACTGCGGACCAACAGTGTTTAAAATGGCAAAAGCCCTCGCGAAGCCCCGGGACGTTAAACAATTAACGTGGACAGAATTGCAGAGACTCCTCAAAGCACACTACGCTCCGATGGTGTCTAACTTAATAAAGCGACACGAATTTTACCGAAGAGACCAGAGAGAGGGAGAAACCGTCGCCGATTTCATCGCTGCCCTCAGACAAATAGGGGGTGAGTGTGAATTCTTAAACATAGACGAGGCAATGAGAGATCGCGTGGTGTTGGGCCTGAGAGACTCGACCGCACAGAGTAAAATGCTCAACAAGCCCAACATCACCGTTACCGAAGCCATCGCGGAAGCTACAGCCGCTGAAGCCGCGAAAAAATCTGCAGTGGCCCTGAAAAAGATGAACACACACAGCGATGAAACACCAGCCAAAGATAGAAAGCATCCTGCCACCACGACCCACTATGAAGAGTCGGGCGAAACAAATGAATCGAGCGAAGAGGACGACGAGGTCCACCGTTTGCTCACAAACAAAAAAGAGCGCGAAAGGAGAAATTGGCGGGAATGCGCTGGCTGCGGAGGAAACCATCCACGAGCCAAATGCAGATTTCTCGATGCCATCTGCCGACATTGCAAAAAACGAGGGCACATCGAGAAGGTCTGCAGAAACAAAAAATTCTACAGCCCGACGAGACGCAGAAATTCCCCAACACGAGCCAAGCCTAAACGAGCCGAAAGAAAATGGCAACAAGAGAAGCGAGCCAATACACACCAAACTGTCATTATTCAGAGCTCCCAGACGGAAAGTGGGAGAAAAATTAAAATCATCGTGGAAATCGAGGGAAAACACTGCAAGATGGAAGTGGACTCCGGGTCCTTCCTCTCCATGGTATCATGGGACACAATTAAACAGTTAGTCCCAGGTATCAAACCCAAAGACTTGAAGAAGCAGCACCTAACCCTCAAGGACTATCAGGGAAACCAAATTCCTGTGATTGGCATGGGACATTTCCGAGTCACCTACAAGAATCACATCAAGGTGCTTCCACTGACCATAGTCAACCAAGACAGACCAAGCCTCTTGGGCATCGAGTGGTTCGCACCATTGGGCATCGGGATGACCGGGGTCGATCGAGTAACTACAACCGGCTGGGAAGACGACCTCATCCGAGAATTCCAGGACGTTTTTGACGGCTCACTGGGCAAGTATCGGGGAAACCCCATTTCTTTCAATCTAAACCCCCAAATAGCCCCACGAAGAATAAAAGCCAGGCGAGTTCCTTTTGCACTAAAGGCAAAAATAGAGGAACAGCTGGACAAATTAGTAGCCCAAGGGGTGTTAGAACCTGTGGACCATGCCAAGTGGGAAACGCCTATCGTCACACCCATTAAACCTGACGGGTCCATCAGAATCTGTGGTGACTATAAGGCTACCCTGAACCACGCATTACAACCAAGCGCATACCCGGTGCCAGTAGTCCAGCATTTGCTTCATTCCCTGGGAAATGGCAAAGTTTTCGCCAAACTCGACTTGGCACAAGCCTATCAACAACTCCCAGTGGACCCAGAAACAGCAGAAGCGCAGACTATAGTCACCCATTAGGGCGCATTCAAATGCCACCGGCTCCAATTTGGAGTAAGCGTAGCCCCTGGCGTCTTCCAGAGTCTGATGGAACGCCTTCTAAATGGCATACAAGGAGTCGTTCCCTATTTCGACGACGTCCTAATCTCGGCCAGAGATGAAACACAATTAAGGAACAGACTTAAAAAGGTTCTGACTAAATTTAGGGAATCTGGCCTCAAGGTTAAAAGAGAAAAGTGCTGTTTAGTTAAGAACAGCGTCGAATTCCTGGGCTACTCAATAGACGGAGAGGGTATCCACCCCACAGATAAAAAAGTTAAGGCGATAAATGACGCTCCTGAACCGAGAAATAAAACAGAACTACAAGCGTTTTTAGGATTAATTAATTTTTATAACGTGTTCCTGCCAAACAAAGCCACTATAGCAGAACCGTTACACCGTCTGCTAGACAAAAAGGCAACTTGGACTTGGGGTTACAAAGAAAAAAAAGCCTTCCAAAATATCAAAAGATTGCTAACATCAACAAACGTTCTCATCCAATTTAGCGACACTCTACCATTAACAGTGACCTGCGACGCTTCACCATATGGAGTAGGTGCCATCCTGAGCCACCAACTACCGGATGGCAGAGAAGCACCCGTCGCATATTATTCTAGGACTCTATCAAAAACCGAGCGGAATTATAGCCAATTGGACAAGGAAGCTCTAGCAATTGTCGCTGGAGTAAAACAATTCCACGAATATTTATATGGGAGGACCTTTCGAATCATAACGGATCACAAACCGTTAATGGGGATTTTGGCGGGAAACAAGCCAACACCTAATATACTGTCCCCAAGAATGACGAGATGGTCAGAGTTCCTGGCAGCTTATTCCTACACTCTGACACACCGACCAGGGAAACAAATTTCCCATGCGGACGCTTTGAGCAGAGCGCCCTTACCAGCAACCGACGCAGACCCGGCACCAGCGATGACAACGCTACAAATCGAGACTTGCCCCGATCTACCCTTATCAGCGTATGATGTCGCCAGAGCCACCGCGAAAGACTCATTGACTGCCCGCGTTCTTAGCTGGGTAGGTAAAGGCTGGCCGGAGAATCAAAAAACTGAAAACTTTAAACCTTTCCGGTCCAGACAGACTGAACTTTCTATCCAAAAGGGGTGTTTGTTGTGGGGTGATCGGGTAGTAATCCCTGCCAAATTACAGCCCAGGGTACTTAAGCTGTTACATGAAGGGCACCCGGGAATGGTTAAGATGAAAAGCCTTGCCAGAAGTTATGTGTGGTGGCCGGGTATTGATAAGGACATAGAGTATTGGGTAAGCTCATGCCACAAATGCCAGGCAATTAGACCATCCCCACCAAAGGCACCCGTTAAGGACTGGGAAACCCCTCGAGGACCGTGGTCAAGAATACACATTGACTTCGCGGGGCCTACCAAGGGGCATACCTTTCTGATTGTCGTTGATGCCTATTCCAATTGGCTTGAAGTAAAAATTATGCCATCAACGACAACAGAAGCTGTAATAAAGAAACTAGACAGCCTGTTCGCCACCCATGGCATACCGGACATTCTCGTCTCAGATAACGGGACACAGCTAACCAGCATACCATTTGAGCAATACCTAGCCTCCCTAGGTATTAGACATGCACTAACCGCGCCGGCTCACCCGGCTGCAAACGGCAGAGAATGGTCCGGTTTACCAAAGAAGGGTTGGAACGAATGGACGCTGGAGACATCCAACAAAAAGTAAACCGTTTGCTCCCACTCCAGCACATAACGCCCAGTACTATTACAAATAAATCACCAGCAGAATTACTCATGGGGCGAAAATTAAGATCTCACCTGGATAGGTTACACCCAAATTTTACCCCAGAAAACCCCCCTGACTCCTCTACACGGTTCAGACAATTCGAAACAGACGATTTGGTATACGCCAAAAACTTCACCGGGGACCCGGTATGGCTACCAGGTCAAATTATCCAAATTACAGGCCCCAAATCCTACCGAGTAAAATTAGACGATGGCAGGGAATGGAAGCGGCACATAGACCAGCTTCGATCTCGAATTATAGAAAGAACCACAGACTTACAAACATTCACAAAAAAAACCAGCGAAATGCAAACCACGGTGGGGGGGGAAAGGCGAGAAACAAATAAAGAACTGTTTAAAACTAAACCTAACATTCAATACGAACAAAAAGAGCCAACAAAAGACTCACCGTTTGAAGAGACTCGCGGAAAGAGACCATCGGAAGGGGCCAGCCAGGCCAGCTCGACCTGCCCCGAGGAAACGGGAGGGAGCGGCAAAACCGCCGGCCTAAGAAACTCAGGCGGCGGTAAAATGGCTGACTCACCCTTCCAGACGGTTCCAGGGAGAAGGACGGACGACACAGCAGCCCCATCCGAACCGGTCGAAGTCTTCACTGAAAATGAACCACGCAGGTCAAGTCGAGTCCGGAAAAGCCCCACCTACCTGCGAGACTACGTCACCACGTAGGACTGAACTAAGGGGGGAGGGGTGTTCTGTATGTAAAGTGGATGACTCCAAATCTACAAAC
>BLBF01000007.1:70730092-70743156 GCA_015471245.1 Laticauda colubrina
CTCCCCCCTCTTCCTCTCTCCCTCCTCTCTTTCTCTCTCTTTCTCCCTTCTCTATCTCCCCTCTTTCCCTCTCTCTTTCTCTCTCCCACCTCTTTCTCTCTCTCTTTCTCCCCCTCTTTCTCTCTCCCTTTCTCTCTCTTTCTCCCCTCTCTATCTCCCCTCTCTCCCACCTTTCTCTCTCTCTCCCCCTCTTTCTCTCTCCCTCCCCTCTTTCTCTCTCTTTCTCCCCTCTTTCCCTCTCTCTCTTTCTCTCTCCCCCCTCTTTCTCTCTCTCTCTCTTTCTCCCCCTCTTTCTCTCTCCCTCCTCTCTTTCTCTCTCTCCCTCTCCCTTACACTCTAAAAGACTCCCAAACTTGTTCTGCTTTTCGCTTTCCTGAGCAGCGATGCGACGCCCCCCCCCCCCACGCCCACCCCCCCCACCCCCCAAGCTGAGCGTTGACTTACCCTGCCCGACTTCAGCCATCCCGGGGAGGGGAGGCGCCGAATGAAGGCGACTCGGGAAACTGCTGCAGTTTTATTCCGGCGCTGACCTCATTGGGCCTGGGAAAGAGCGGGAGGAGGGGGGGGCGGCGGGGGAAAGAAAGAAGGGAGGGACGGAGAAAGAGAGAGAGAGAGAGAGAGAGAGAGAGAAGCGGGGGGAGGAAGTAGCGAGGCCAGACGAAAAGCGCAGTGCTGGGCCACGCCTAGGCAGGGCTCGGGGTTCTGGCCCAAATCAGATGATGGCTCTCCGTGGCAGGAAGGAAGCCGAGGTGCGGGCTGTTTTGTGCCCCTTTCGAAAATCAATTCAGGAAACCACCGATCCTGATCAAACATTCATTCCCCTTCGACTCCGCAGCGATACCGCGCAAGGTGCTTCCCGATGCAACGCGATCGCTCTGGGGCTCCCTTTTGTTCTGGGGGGCCGAGGTTAAATTGTGCTTCAGGCGTATATTTTGGTGCAGGGCGCAAGGCTATTTATTCGTGCCAGAGGCGATGCCGACGACTCCTGCTAATTTCTCCGGATGTAGAGACTTGTGTGGTCTTGTGTTGTAAGCAGTGGTTTCCAATTCCTTTACACCTGGGGTTATTTTGTGAATGGACCCACAGCTTTGCCTTCAGAACTCCTGGATGCTTTCATCACTGGAAGTTTTTTTTTTTTTTTTAAAGAAGAGGCTGGACAGTCACTTGTCTCAAATTGTCTTGGGTCTTCCTTGAGCAGGGGGTTGGACTGAAGGCCTCCAAGATCCCTTCCAGCTTTATTTTGATTGATTGATTGATTGAATTAAAAGGGGGATTCCTGGCTTCGGCCTGAGGTGTGGCCACATATAACTTTCTTTTCAATATAAAACTTGCACCCATTTCTCATTGAATTTTAAAGCTGCTAACATCTAATTTAAGGGGTTAAAGGCTAGGTCCCACTGGCCGACGGACGCAAAATGTATGCATAAAGGTCACAGCGGACGAGCAAAATTTCGGGGGTGGCTCCATCCGCTGCAAAAAGTGGTGAAAATTTGCATAAACAGAACGGAAAAGAAAAGGTAGTATGTAGCAGGGATGTTAAATGGATGTTCATAGGAAGCCTAGCGGATGGAAGCGGATGACACCTCTGAAAGGGTTCTGGGGGAGAATTTTGAAGCGGACGCATAGCGGATGAAGCAGATGTATCACATACGCCTAAAGGAAAGAAAGGGGATGCCGTGCAGATGTATATCGGATGCAAACCATTCACTGTGCATCCTTTCTATTTCCGTGCTACTAACGCTGTGTAGACGTTCCGTGTACCTTTTGTTTCCTCCCTCTTTCCGTTTTCAGCTGCAGCGGAGTTGCGAGGATGCCCAGAGGATGCAAAGAGGATACAGCGGACGTTTAAAGGATGATAAACGGACATAGAACCTTTGTTGCCCGTATGTCGCGGATTTACATCGTACATGGCAGAAAGTTCATCCGTTCACAAAGTTTTGTGTAGCTCAAAACTTCTTGCGCAGATGAAATCGCAGTGGACGGATCCTTGATGGATAGAGCATATAAAACACGTGTGCAATGAGTACACAACGGATGCATAGCGTTTTCCAATGGATGGCAAGCTTTTTTTAACATTTTACATCCTCTTTGAATCATAAGTGCAGTGGGACAGGGCCTTAAGAGAAGTATCAGCTTCAGAGATGGTATTCAGCAGCTCCTGACCAGATCTGGAGAATTGGTAGTAGAAATTTTGAGTAGTTTGGAGAACCAACAAATACCACCTCTGACTGCTCCCCCATCTATTCTCTGCCTCTCGAGTCCCAGCTCATTGGCTGAGTCTTCTTTTGTTACCTTGCACAGGAAAACGGAGCTGGAAAGCAGGTTAGTGGTGGGGAGGGAATGACGATTTTGCAGTGTCTTTCCCCTACCATGCCTTCCAAGCCAGACCGCGTCCACAGAACCGGTAGTAAAAAAATTGAATCCCATCACTGACCTGCTTCCTACTGCATGATATCACAGTTGTTTAGAGCCTACAGAAGATCCATTTCCATGAATTTTGTTAAACACGCTTGATTAGATTTCTATCCCACCTTTTTTCCATAGCATCCTTTTTTCCAATGTTTCCCCAAAATGCCAACCCTCTGATGTTGAGCTGTAAGTGACAGCACCAAAGTCACCCCGTAAGCTCCCACAGATAAAGATATCCTGTAATGTTGATCTGTCCAGTTTTAGTCCTTCACTGCATTTGCTACTTTTATATTATAGATTATAGAAATACCTTATCAATTAACAGTTTAATGTGTTAAAAAAACTCATTGTGTTATTCCAACCAAAATTATTAACATGACCTAGGCAATTACTCAGGTACAGCATGGACTTTTATTTCAGATGATATGGACAGATGTTGTAGGAGGAGAGCCATGGGAATCCATGGTCGCAAAAAAATCAGGAGTTTTCCAGCTAACAAATTTGATTGAAAGGTCTATACTTTTATGACATGCAGCTTGCTTGATCAGATGCACCGAGTGGCTAGTCTGATGAAAAATTTCAGTTGGAGTAAGGTGGAGGGAAAGGAGTTAACAATAGTTTTGCATATAGAGTTTGTATGTGGGACAGGGTTTTGTTTGGTTTTTTTTTTTATTTTGGGGTGTCTTCAAGTCCATTTTTGACTCCTGGACAATGGACAGTCCTTGCAATACCCTTGGCAAGGTTTCAGAGGTGGTTTGCTGATGTCATGTTCCTAGATTTGACAAAGGGATTGCCACCCAGCTGGCTTTGTGCCTCGGGCAGAAAGTCCCCTGGTTTTTAGCTTGGTGCCTTCACCCCTACACCAAACTGGCTTACAAGTGTCCTAAAGTTTCAAAAAAGGTAAAGGTTTCCCTTGTCCAGTCATGTCCAGCTCTAGGAAGAGGTGGCCACCTCCATTTCTTAAGACAAGGGACCCAGTGCTGTCCAAAGACACTTCTGTGGTCAGGTGGTCAGCATGATCGTCATGCCCCCACATCAGTCTTAATCTGCAGGGGAAGATGATCTGAGGGGAAAGATGAGGGAACAAGAAATGCCAGACATGGAGACGGTGGCTCGCTCCGTTAGCCCTGGAGGAAACTGGGGAAGGGCAGAGTCAGTCCAGGCAAGGTTTTTTTGAAGTAGTAAGGCCTGCAGGCAGGGAGGAACAGAGGCAGGAGGAACAGGAGGGACAGAGCTCAGGCGAGGAACTAGGATCACCCCCTCTGATCCAAGGGCTCAGTGAGGGGAGAGGAAGTGTGATCAGCGCAGATGGAGCAGTCTGTCTCCTCTGTCACTATCTATCTCTATCAGATATCTCTATCTATCAGATGGAGAGTGCCCCGCCCATCTTCCCAAGGCACACCGGGTAGATTGAGACTTAAGGAGATACTGTGGGGAGGGGCATTTGTCAGGAACAAACACTGAGTTTCTAAAGTGTGCATGCCAATGTTTGAACTGGCCAAGAGTCCTTGCATTCAGTGGTGGGATTCAAATTTTTTTTACTACTGGTTCTGTGGGCGTGGCTTGGTGGGCATGGCAGGGGAAGGATACTGCAAAATCTCCAGTCGGGATGGTAATTGCTGGTTCTCCGAACTACTCAAAATTTCCACTATCGGTTCTCCAGAACTGGTCAGAACCTGTTGAATACCACCTCTGCTTGCATTCTTATGAGCGTTCTGGACTAATTACCTGGATCTTTTTTTCCTTGATTTACCCTTGATTTGCCAAATACCTTTGGATTTATCGCTGAGCAGCCTTGGTGCAGACAAGCACTGGGCCGGACTAATTGCAGTCAAGAAGCTGCTTGAGGTTTGTGTGGGGTTTTATTATCATTCTGCTTGAGGCTTGCCAGAAACGTGGGAGCGTTTGGAGAACTTTGGAGCAATAAAGGGACAGTTTGAAATGCCAGCGGTCAAATCACAGAGTGTTTGTGTGATTTTTGTTTTACTATGCTCTGGGTCATCACAATGACTACATGCCAAAGTGCATGGAATGTTGTCACCTTCCTATCAAAGTGGTCCCTATAATGCATTTAATAAATTTACAGACAGTTCTAAAATTCTGTTTTCACGTGTCATTATGGGACACTTGAGTGTAGACTTATGAGAAAAAAATGAATTTCAATAACTAGAGTCAGGCTGCGGCATAATAAAATTGGGCGTCTGAATACTTTCTGAATACACTGTATTTATTGACTCACATTTGCATGCTTTTGAATGGCTGGATTGGCAATAACTGGGGCAAGTAACAGGAGCTCACCCCCGTCGTATAGTGCTCAGCTCTCAAACCCAGGTCGTCAGCTTTCCAGCAGACAAGCTCAGCGTTTTTAACATCTGAGCCATCACATCCAGAGGTGGGCTTCAAAAATTTTAGCAATTTTGCTGGGTGGGCATGGCCTAGTCGGCCTCCTGCACCATGGCAGAGGTGGGTGGGGTTTGCTCTCCCCAGGATCCAGAGGCTTTCCTCAATCCTCTGGGAGGGCAAAAACGGCCTCCCCGGGCTCTAGAGGCTCTCTGGAAGCCAGAAACAGGCCCATTTCTGGCCTTCCTGAACTTCCGTTTTTTACCCTCCCCGAGCCTCCGTGCACACCCTGCACTTACCTGCATTCAAAACGGGTCACGTGGGGTCTCCTGGGAAAGATGGGACAGGATGGACCAAGAGTTGGATTTGGGTGTTCTCTGAATTGCACAGATTCTTAGCTAGGGGCTCTCCCTTGCAAACCCCCAGCAGCCCACCCTGATCGCACTCCCTACTAGTACCTTACCAATTAATAGTAATATCTTATACACCACTTCACAGTGCTTTACAGCCCTCATTGTGTTGTGATCCTCTGAAATTGCCTGAAATGTTGTGTTGTATGTAAATTCAATCAATTTCTCAGTCAAAGGGGGCAGTTAAAAGTTTTTATTTTTTTAAACAGCCAGTTTGCCATGGAATGTCCTTGAAGGTTGACATGATCTGAAATGACATTGTTCTTGTTTTTAATTATGATATCAATATTGTATTCATTGACTTGTATGCATAAAATTTATGTCGAATCCAGAGCGGGGGTTGCTGGAAGAAGATGGCATATGTCACACTGGGGAGGGAGGAGGGAAGCATGCGTAGATATCTCTGAAGTTTGTACATGTGGGTGGGGGGGGCTATAATGATTAGCATGAGGATGAGGGGGCAACTGGATTTATTGCAAAATCTGCCAGTGTTTGCATCCTTGTCCTGTTGCTGCTGCTTGTGAGAATGCTTCAGATTGAGTTGCTGTCTAGAATAGATGCAAGGAAAAGTCTACCACCCTGTGCCTGAGAAAATGCAGTGTCATCCAGTGTTTGCTGCAACTAATTAATAATACGTCTAAGTGATTTGATAACTAGCGGTATTCGGTTATTCTGTTTCAGTCTGTCTTTGAATGGGTCCTCCCTGCAATTTGATATGTCTCTGTTGGCTTATCTATGGGATGTGTTATTTAGTCTCCTGCATGCATTAATTCTGTTAGTTGAGCATCTTTGTCAAGTAAATCAAAACATTTAAAGGGTGAAAACCTACTTGTTTAATTCTGTAAGGCAGCCATTTTCAACCTAACCCTTTCCAGATGGATTATCCATGCTGGGTGGGGGATTCTGAGAATTGTACTCCTACCAGTTTCAAAGGTTGAAGTTCTCCATCTTCAGGCTTTGCAATCCAACCATGGGCATCTGCCACTATGAAACTGAAAGAATTGGTACAACTTGATGGACTTCCCATATTTTTGCCCTAGAATTTGTGCTTAGGTCAATCAAGAAGCCATACAGCATTGATAAATGGCAAGGAGGTGTCTATTTTAGACTACTTTTAAGTAATCAGGTGTGAGTTATAAGTCAGGAAAGGCTGGGCAAGAATTAAAAAAACCCTTTTATTATCATTTTCCATTTTATGCCCGTTTGTATTATTTGCCTTTCCTTCTTCTTTTATCATTTTTGGTGCCTAGATGATTGAATCCATTAAAGAGAGCTTTTGAAAATAAACTAAGAAATCAAAAGCTGCCCTCCTTTGCCATATACCCCTCCCTTTTGCAGAGAAATTGGCAAAATTAAGAAAGAAATATGCTGCAAGAAAGACAGAAGCCACACAAAGTACCTGTGTGCAAGACATTCAGAAAGCTTTTGAATTCCAGTGAGGTGCCACAAACAATAGCTATGTAATAAAAATGCTTCGGGATTGTACAGATGGAGATGGGCAGGACTAAATACTTTCTTGAACAACATCTCTCTTATTGGTGCTCATCATAAACCTTACGGGATATTAAGAAGCAGCTTGCAGTATGTTTGCACAGGTCTGAACTGCATTGCTTCAAACAGCAAATGGTGCAGATGAGTACTTTTTTCCCAAGAGGGGGAAAGAATAATTACAAATGCAAAAAGAAAGGAAGGAAGAAAGAAAGAAAAAAAAAACACAAAAGAAAATTAAGTCAATATAATTTTATTATATCCATCGCTCTTCTGAAAGAGAAGCGATCATTTTAAAATACAGATGTCCCTATCTTCAATTTCCATTTAAAGTAAACTGCTGAAAAGCAGTTAACAATATGAGTTGCCATTTGTAATATTTGTTTGTTTGTTTAATTTAGGCATTCCCTGACTTCGGACCCTGAGCAGCTCACATTGTTACAAGGCATTATAAAATGAAAAGGAAAAAGATTGTTAAACTGGTCAACATATAAAAGAAATACGCATCCAGCTTAGAAGAAGAACCAGGTCTTAAAAACCTGGTTGTCTGGGTTTATGATGTCTGGGTTTATCTTGACAAAGTTACTAAAACTACTGAAAAGTCATAGCCAAAAAAAGTATCTCTATAAGATACAAAAAGCTAACAGTTTTTAGTCCATTATAGCAAAAGTTACTTTATAAAGTAAGCATCCTAATCTAATCAGCCATTCCAACAAATGCCCCCATTTGAGAAGTGACAATAAAAACAACCTGAAGTAGAACGCAATCTCATTTGTGTGCTAAACAGAGAATACCTGAGAGAGAATGACTATGAGAAAATTGTCCCAATTATTCACATTTTTACAAATTCTCAGCTGGCGAGAGATATAGATTAACTATAGCAGTTTATGTGGAGAAAATGATGGATTGTCTGATTGCAATTTTACTCACAATTTCAATAAACTATTGAATCGTGGGCTCTTTTTACTGAGCCAACATAAAAGACTGAAGTCTTCCTCGGTATTCTGCCTCAAACAGCAGTGAAAGGAGAAACAATAAAGTTGCCATAAATTTTTAATTTCTTTAAGATCTCGTAATGGACAAAATACAATTGTGAAAAGAATGCTAGGAAAAGAAGCTATGAATCAGAATTCATCAATTGCTTACTGGAGCTATCTAAACAAGGATTTTTTTTTTTCTATGTGGTTTTATGAACTGTGCAATGACATGCAAAAGTTAGAATGAGATAGCAACGAGCGGGGGGAGCTGGGTTAAAAATAGGAGGTGTTGGCAATGTTGGCATTGTATATGCAATGTAATAACATCGCAAGATCTGTAAGCTCAGAATTACCCCTCCTTCCTCCCTGGAATTGTGCTGCATTGCAGGCCATTACTGTTGCAGGAGGACAAAAGAATGGGATGAAGTAAGTTCCGTGCCAGCAGCCGTGATCAAAATTGTAGCAGCGATTCTAAAAGAATGAACAAAGACTGTAGCTGGCACATGGTCAATTATGTCTGGGCAGATTATCAGAGCGTGATAAATGAGGTCTTCCTGTTCGTTCTCAGAAATAGAGGGGGATATGAAGTATATTCTCCATGAAACTGATACGGCAGTCAAGTAAGCCAAGTATACCTCTACTACGGGGGGGGTCAAACTGGATTTCTTCGAGGGCCAGATCAGCATGGTAGTTCTCCTCCATGGGCCGGCCAGGGTATGTGTGAGATGGGAGGGCCGACCTCTTGCAGCACTCTGCCAGCCAAAATGGGGTGCAGGGGGGCATGCACAGCCCCATGCCTCATTTTGGTTAGCAGGGTCCTGCAGGAGGCTGTCCAGGCTGAAAATGCGGCACTGCAGGCTGGTCCTTTGCTATTTCCATCCCAGCCCTGCTGGCCAGATTTAAATTCTCCATGGAATGGACCTGGCCTGCGGGCCTTGAGTTTGACACCCCTGCTCTACTATAACAACAGGTAGTTCTCACTTAGTGACCACTCATTCAGCAACTTATCAGACTTACAACAGTGTTGGACAGAGGGTGCCTGCAATCAGTCTTCAAAGTTCTGGCCATTGCAGTGCCCCTGTGAATCCAAAATTGCAGTTTAGGGGCTTGACAACCAGCTCTTACACTCACACGATTGTGACATTTGTGACCTTCCCTGCCAGCTCCACACAAGTCAAAGGGGAAGCTGTTTGAAGAGATCACAAGTCGCTCTGGTGAATGCTCCTGCGTTTCTTTTTTATACATATAAATTTTATTGTTTTTTAAGATAAACATAGATAAACAAAACATAAAAACATCAACCCATCTTCCATATATATACATACAGTGTGTCAGTTGGTTTACAAATTGTATTGTGTTTCCATTTTGTAGTCTTCAATTACAATTACACTGTAAATATTCTCACATTTTCAATCAAATATTAAATACATTAATGTCATTGTTAATCAATCATTTGATACTATTATTCATTCATTTTTTATGAAATAATCCATACTTTACCTAATTTGTTTTATGACAGTTCATATTATCATCTCAAATCTATCCTACAATGATTTTGTAGATATAAGAAAAAAATACATCTTTCTATATTTATTATTTTCTAAAGATCTACATATTTCATTACCATGTTTTATTGTCTAACTATTGATAGAATAGATCCCAAATTTTATAAAATTGTTTATCATCTTGTTCTCTGATTTCAAATGTCAATTTACTCATTTCAGCACATTCCAATATTTTCTTAATAATTTCCTCCTGTGATGGTATTTTCTCATTTTTCCAGTTTTTGGCAAATACAATCCTAGCCACTGTAAATACATTTACAATCAGATATTTCAATTCTTTACTATATGTTTCATGTAAAATTCCCAATAAAAATATATCTGGTTTCAGGTCTATATGCTTTTTTGTCATTTTTTCCAACCACGTGTGGATTTTAGTCCAATATTTTTTGGCATCCGCACAAGTCCACCACATATGGTAATAAGAGCCAGGTATCTGATGACATTTCCAACATTTTTCAGATTTGTTCTTGAACATTCTTGCTATTCTTGTTGGGGGAAAATGCCACCTGTAAAGCATCTTAAACAAATTTTCTCTATATGCTGTTGACATTGTCATCTTATAATTTTGAGACCACAATTTTTGCCATTTCTCTAGATCAATCCCATATCCAAAATTCTTCCCCCAAGCATAGTTTCTTTAACTTGTTCTTCTTCTAGTTTAGTTTCTAATAAATATCCATACAATTTTTTAATCACCTTTTCAACAGTATCTTATCTGTTGATAACAATCTTATCAAAATCAGTCAGTTTATCATAGAAACCTTCTATTTTAGAATCTTTGTCATACCTTGAATGTATTTGCCCATATGAAAATCAATTCATCTTTATACCTTGTTTCTCTAATTTTTGCATAGATTTAAGTTCACCCTTTTCATTCAATATTTCACCACATCTAACTGTTTGTTCCTTTTTATATATTATAGGATAGGAAAATGCTGCAACAGTTGATAACCAGACTGGAATTTTCAAATAACATTGCCTTTGAGTCTTCTCCCAGTTTAACCACAGAGACTCCCGTATATAATGTCTTCTAAAATACCCATGTGTTTTAGTTCCTTTTATACCATAAAAAAGCATGCCACCCCAACAACAGATCATGTTCTTCTAATGACAACAATCTAGTATTCCTTAATGTTATCCATTCCTTGACCCACATCAAATTTGTAGCTCCCAATTAGGCAAACCAAATCCTCCTTTTATTCTGGCATCTTGTAAAAGTTTTAACTTTATTCTCGCTTTCTTACCTTGCCATATATATTTCAACACAATTTTATTTAAATCTTCAAAGTAATCTTTTCCAAGCCTAACTGGAATTGTTTGGAACAAATATAAAATTCTGGGTAATATATTCATCTTGATTGTTGATATTCTCCCTATTAATGACAGTTGTAAATTTTCCCATTTCTCCAAATCTAGCGCTATCTGCTGCTTAAGTTTGATATAGTTATTCTCTTTTAGTGTATTGCATCTTGCTGTCAAATGTTTCTCCAAGTACTTGATGTTATTCGTAACATGGATTTTCAATACATCCGCCAGTTCTTCTTTTTGTCTTAATAGCTTATTCTTTGTCAAAATCTTTGTTTTGTCTTTATTTATTTCCAAACCAGCCACCTTTCCATATACCTCTATCTTTTCTATCAATTTTAATGCTGTTTCTAGTGGGTCTTCTAAAATGAAAACCAGATCATCTGCAAATGCTTGCAACATAAATTCTTCCTTTTTAATTTTCATCCCTTTTATATCCTTTTCTTCTCTAATATTTCTGTTTCACACTTCTAAGGTTAACACAAACAACAAAGGTGATAACTGGGCATCTTTGTCTTGTTCCTTTTCTTATATCAATAGAGTCTGTCAATTCTCCCTCTATCATTACCTTTGCCTTTTGGTTATATATAGCTTCTATTGCTTGAGTAAATTTTTTATGAAAGCCCATCTGTTCCAGCTGTTATAACATGAATTGCCAATTCACATTATCAAATGCCTTCTGTGCATCTAAAAACATCAAAGCCATTTGTTTTTCAGAGTGTGCCTCGTAGTATTCCAAAGTATTCAAGATTACTCTCATATTATCTTTAATTTGTCTCTTAGGCACAAATCCATTTTGATCAGGGTGAATAAAATTGTATAGGTATTTTTTTAGTGTTTCTGCCAATACTGAAGCAAAAATTTTATAATCTAAGTTTAGTAAGGAAATAGGTCTATAGTTCTTGATTTGTAATGGATCGGCCTCCTCTTTTGGGACAAGTGTAATATAACCTTCTGACCATGATTTGGATATCTGCTTCTTTAATATAACTTCATTGATAACTTCTTGCAATGGAAGAGTCAACAATTCTTGTAGTGTTTTATAAAATTCTGCCTATCTGGGCCTGGTGCCTTTTCATTGTTTTGTTTCTTAAGTGCTTCAGTTAACTCCATCATTGTTATATTGCTTTCTAAAGCCCCTGTCCCACTGCACCAACGGATGCAAAAAGGAAGTAAAACATTAAAAAACTTTGGAAAACACTATGCATCCGTTGTGTACTCACTGCATACATGTTTCATACGCTCTATCCCTCGAGCATACGCTCTATCCCTCGAGCATCCTTCCACTGAGATTTCATCCACGCAAGAAGTTTTGAGCTGCACAAAACTTTGTGAATGGATGAACTTTCCGCTGTGTACAATGTAAATCCGTGACATACAAGCAACAAACGTTCTATGTCCGTTTATCATCCGTTAAACATCCGCTGTATCCTCTCTGCATCCTCTGGGCATCCCCTCAACTCACATCCGCTGCAGCTGAAAACGGAAAGAGGGAGGAAACAAAAGGTACATGGAACGTCTACACAGTGTTAGTAGCACGGAAATAGAAAGGATGAGCAGTGAACGGTTTGCATCCAATATACATCCTCTAGGCTTCCTATAAATATCCATTTAACATCCCCACTACATACTACCCACGTCCGTTCTTTCCCTTTCTTTTCCATTCTGTTTATGCAAATTTTTGCCACTTTTTGAAGCGGATGACAATGGATGGAGCTCCCCCGAAATTTTGCTCGTCCGCTGTGTCCTTTTTGCATACGTTTTGCATCCGTCGGCCAGTGGGACCTAGTCTTAACATTGTTTCAATCTCTTTAGGTATCTGGGGTAGATTAGCATTCTGTAAGTACTATTTAACTCTATCCTCATCAATATTCTCTTGTGTGTTTAGTTTTCCATAATAATCTCGTATAATTTCCTTCTTCTCTTTACTGCTATAGCAAACTTGGCCTTGGTCATCTATTAATTGCAATATTTTCCTTGATTCTTTCTCCTTTCTCAATTTATATGCTAACTATCAACCTGGTTTATTTGCATCTTCAAAATAGTTCTCTTTTGTACCTCTGATTTTCTGTGCTAGTTCTTTTTCCATTAGTCCCATTTTATGTTTAATTATATCCATTTTTAACTTAATGTCCTTTTTCTGTGGCATTTTCTGCAACTCTTTTTCAAGTCCTTTATCCTCATCCTCTAATGTCTTAGAGGCTAGTCTTTTCGTGGTATTTCTTTTCCTTGTTTAGTCTATTATCAAGCCTCTGGCATATGCCTTCATTGTATCCCATACATTCTGCATTGATGTGTCTTCTTTTTTATTTTCTCTGAAGAAAAAAAGCAGTTCTTTCTCCATCCTCTGTATGAAGTCTTTTTCCTTTAATATAGTATTATTTAATGTCCATCTAGATTTTCTTTGTCCTTTCCATTTAATTGTCATTGGATTGTGATCTGCCCAAGTACTTGTTTCAATATTTATTTCTTGAAGAACTGGCACAGAAAATTAGAAATTCTAAACAGAATTATTTTGAAGACGCAAATAAACCAGGTAGATGGCTAGCATATAAACTGAGAAAGGAGAA
>BLBF01000010.1:0-13255 GCA_015471245.1 Laticauda colubrina
CTATCTATCTATCTATCTATCTATCTATCTATCTATCTATCTATCTAAATTGCAGATTTCCGGGCTTCCTTTCACATCCATAAAATCATAAGGGAAGGCATCAGGATGTAGACCTTCTCATATAGTTTTTTTTCAGACTAGGGAGTATAGCCAAACCAGGAAGTCTTCTTGGTGATGAACAGGCAAAATCTACAACAGAACCTCTCACAATCTTCAACAGTGAATGAAGCTTGACAACTTCTCTCAAATAAATTAATTCACTCCCTTCTAGCACTGATGATGTTACCTAGTTGGGTTATGAAACATCTGCAAGAAAACAACCAATTTCATAGAGCACCAAGGATCCTATAGTCCTCCTGCTCTTCCTCCTCCTCCTCCTTTTCTTTTGCAAAATCCACTCCCTTCCAGCAAACTGATAATATAATGTCTAGAATGATAGACAATCTATCAGTCTAGAATGATAATGTCTATCTCGATCATGAAATATCTGCAAGAAAACAACCAAGCTCACAGAGCACCAAGGATCTCATAGTCTGCCTCCTCCTCCTCACAACACCCACCCCCCTCTATCAGACTGATAATATAATGTCTAGAATGATAGACATTCTGTCATTCTAGAATGAAAATGTCTAGTTGGGTCATGAAACATCTGCAAGAAAACAACCAAACTCAGAGAGCACCAAGGACTATGCAGTTCAACCCTGAACCAAAATTATGCTCTTCTATTGGTAACCATTGGTCTACATTGGCCTTCTGTTGGTCAACAGACACTCTTGTTTTTATTGAAGTGTGGTACGTTGTCTAAATCTAAGCAGAAAAAGACCAAGTGGTTCATTGATTCTGCCTTTTTTTATTTATTATTTTATTTAAATTTTTGTCAGATGATGGACATGGATTTATCATTAGCCTGTTTGAACTCAGTTACTGAAGACTGACAAGCTACCACTTCTGGAAGATAGCTCCAAGTTCCCACTACTCTTTCTCTAAAATGTGACATTTGAACTTCCCTGTTAATTTGAGGTTATGTTCCCGTGTTCTTGACTTCAAATTTATATTGAAATACTGCCTTCTAGAACATGATTCACACTCTTAATGTATCTAAAGGTGTCAGGCTGTGAATCAGGTTTTAGAAGGAAATATTTTCAATATTAATAAAACCCCTTTCTTATTAAACAGTGCAAGTATATAAAGAAATAAATTCCAGTCTGTCTGTCTGTCTGTTTTTGTCTCTGTCTCTCTCTGTGTGTGTCTCTCTCTTTTTCTTATAATGATAGTTGCTCAGTTTCTGCCTGGTGGACATATTACTCTCTGCCTTTTCAATCTTCTATCTCTCTTATGGAGCATATCTGCACATGGTAAAATTGTCCCTCCTGCTTTCTTATCTTTGGCTTCACTGTTTGTTTTTTCTGCATGTCCTCCATCCTTACTGTCTAAACTGTCAATAAACTATCTCAACATCAAAGCCATCATTGCTTTGCATTTATCATTGCTCTCCATGATGGCCTAGGATGTTTTGGTGCATCTTAAACATCAATTTTTGTCAAAAACCACACCAGTTTTTTTTTCCCCCATATCCTCAGCGTTCTCAAAGCATGATATCCATGTTCATGGTTAAGGGACTGGAGGCTACAATTCAGAAGAATCATTGAAATAGTTGGTTGTTTAGTTTAATGAAAAGAGGGACTAGGTGTGACATGATAGCAGTGTTCTTCTAATATTTAAGAAGCCACTACAAAGAAGAGGGCGTCAACTTATTCTCCAAAGCATGAGAAGACAGGACAAAAAGCAATGGATGGAAACTAATCAAGGAGAGATCCAACCTAGAACTAAGGATAAATTTCCTGACAATGAGAACAACTAATTATTGGAATTACTTGCCTTCAGAAGCTGTGACTGCTACAACACTGGAGGTTTTTAAAAAGAGATTGGACAGCCATTTGTCTGGAATGGTATAGGGTCTCCTGCATGAGCAAGGGTCAGACTAGAAGACCTCCAAGGTCCCTTCCAACTCTGTTATTCTGTTATGCTTTTTTTTATTTTCAATCCCATTCCAAGTTAAATAAAATAAAATAAAAACAGTTTTCTACTGACTGTCGCTGCCGGCATGTAACTGCAAAAGTTTTGTAAATTTATGCCTGCAAGATTTACAGAAGCATTCAGATTGCAGACTAGAGTAATGGCAACTATATATTTTTTTATTGGTTTCTTCGGCATCCAGGGCTGTAACATTGATCACGAGGCAATATTCTGGCATTCATAGAGATGTCAGATATAATTCCATCAGAAGAACCATTAGAATAAATGCCTGTTAAATTATAATGGAATTAATGCGGAATTAGAAATTACAGGAACATTATTATCAAAAGCTGGCCCGGTGATTGATGTGCGATTCAGAGGAGAATACCAAAAGGAATTAAAGTCAGACCTGATTAATCCAAAAGAGTTTGCAGCCTCCATTTTTATGCAGATTGAAATCTGTTATCCTGCTGATAAATCAGCAAGCATGGTCAGCTGAGCCATACCGTGGAAAGAGGCTTATCGGATAGCCTTGCAAGGTGTATGCAAAAGTGTCTTGCTGCAATTTTTTGAGTGGTAAAATAGATTAGAAATATGCTTCCACACTCCATCGAGCATGGCCAGTGAAGTGGAAATCAACCTCCTCTTCCAGAGCCCTTTTATTAACTCTTTTGAGGACAAATCAGCTTCAGAAATGTGAAAAAGCAAGTAACAGAATAGAAACATTGGACAATAAGGTTCTTCCAAGATGGAGGTATTCTAGTCCAACCCTCTGCTGAAACAGAATATCTTAAACTATTCTGGATAAATGTTGTCCAATTTCTTTTTGATGGAGCCCCCAGAACTTCTGGAGGCAACAGTTCCACTGACTAATTGTTCTCACAGTCAAGGAATTTCTCCTTAATCCCAGGTTGCTTCTCTCTTTCATTAGTTTCCATCCATTATTTCTTTTTTCCTGGCCTCACGTGCCTTGGAGAATAAGTTGTTCCCCTCTTTTTTGTGGTAGCCCCACAAATATTGGAAGACCGCTATCTAACAAAATGAAATTCAGTGTAGAGAAAAGTAAAGTCCTACACTTAGGCAAGCAAAACCACAAGTACGCATATAGAGTAGGTGAAACCAGGCTCAATAGCAATAACTGAGAGGGATCTTGGAGTCTTTGTGGACAACCAGTTAAATATGAGCCAACAGAGTGCAACCACTGCTAAAAAAGCCAATGCAATTCTAAGTTGCATTAACAGAGGGATACAATCAAGTTCAAGGGAGGTACTAACATGACTCTATAAAGCCTTGGTAAGATGACACCTAGAGAACTGCATCTAGTTTTGGTCACCACACTATAAAAAAGATGCTGAGACTGGAAAGAGTGCAGAGAAGAGCAACTAGGATGATTAAGGGACTGAAGACTAAAACATATGAAGAACTGGGCTTGGCTAGTCTAATGAAGAGAAGGACCAGGGGAGACAGGATAGCAGTCTTCCAATATTTGAGGGGCTGCCACAGAGTGGAAGGGGTAAAACTATTTTCTAAAGCACCTGAAGGCCAAACAAGGAATAATGGATGGAAACCGAGCAAGGAGAGATTCAACTTGGAGATAAGGAGGAATTTTCTGACAGTGAGAACAATCAATCCATGGAACAGAAGTTGCCTTTAGAAGTTGTGGGAGCTTCATCACTTCATTCACTTTCAAGAAGAGATTGGACTGCCATTTATAAAAAATGGTGTAGTGCTTGGGCTGGGGGTTAGACTAGATGACCTAAAAGGTCCCTTCCAACTCTGTTAATATCACTCCTAATCCTTCTCTTTGATCTACCTACCAATTACTTTATGTGATATCCCACCAAGTGGGATCAAGAAGAAGAGCCTTCTCTGTGGTGATTCCTTCCCTGTGGAACATCATCCCTGTGGAAACATGATTTCCTCTTGCTCGGACACTCTTTTGAAAGGCCCCAAAGACATGGTTCTGTGAACAGGCTCAAGGTAGGAAACCATATACCATTCTGACCTGATACCATTCTGTTCTTAAATTCTCCAGTGTTGGAGCTCCCGCAACTTCTGGAGGCAACTTCCATTCCACTGATTAGTTGTTCTCATTCTCAGGAAATTTCTCCTTAATTCTAGGCTGAATCTTCCTTTACTGATCTTCCCACCTGTTGCTTCTTATCTTGCCTTGAAAAATAGGTCAATCCCCTCTTCTCTGTAACAGCCCCTCCAATATTGTAACATTGTTATCATGTCACCCCTAGTCCTTCTCTTTATTCAACTAGACATATTTAGTTCCCCTTATTGTTCATCATACAGTTTAGCTTCCAGGATGCTTTTGGGAAACCAAAATGGGTCAGCATAGGTCAGTCTGATTTCAATCCTCATTACCCCTTTGAAGTTCAGAGTTAACACGGAGTAACAGAATAACAGAATAATGGAGAGGGAAGGGTCCTTGGAGGTCTTCTAGTCCAACCTCCTGCTCAGGCAGGGAATACCATACCATTTCAGACAAACGGTTATCCAATCTCTTTTTTGAAAACATCCAGTGTTGGAACAACTTCTGGAGGCAAGTTGTTCTACTGATTAATTTTTCTGTCAGGAAATTTCTGCTTTTTTCTAGATTGGTTCTCTCCTTGATTAGTTTCCATCCATTGCTTCTTATCCTACCTTCAGGTACTTTGAAGAAGAGGTTGACCCCCTGTTCTTTGTGGCAGCCCCTTAGATATTAGAACACAGCTATCATATCACACCTACACCTTATTTTCATTAAATTACACACTTTCTTGGGAAGTGTCAGCAAACTAATCTGGTTCCATCTACCCATCTTACCCACAATCCCGAGGGAAAGGTTGCATACCAGCATGAAGAAATAATAATAACATTACTTACCCTGGGCGTTTTAATTGAAACATTTCTCTTCACTGCTTATTCTTTTGATAATCCTATTAGCCTGTACATTTTAATTTATCTGTGGATGGATTAGATTATTATTTTTTCTATAAATAAAAAAGGAATGTTTTTTTCTCCCTATGCTCAATTGAATATTCTCCCATTCTCCCCCCCCCCCGCATTGCACTAATGAAAGGATTTGTACAAATAAAGCAAATAAATAAATAAATAAATAAGCAGAACCTTGCCAACTTCCCATCACCCCCTCTCTCTCCCCAGCAGATTTAGACATGGTGACCTCTGCAAAATACACAGAGCTGTCTTATTTTGCTTTCTGTTCATTCCATCTGTTTTTTTTTTTTTTTTAAGCAATTGGGGATGGGTGAGTGAGTGAATGGCTGGGAGATTATTTTGTTATTGTTTCATTCAGTTTATTTACCTCTCTGATAGCAGCCCAGTGCAGTTTGGCGATGACAGGCAGCCCAATAAATTTCCCTAAATAAATAAACAAAGTAAGCAACCATGATAAGATGTCTTATTAATATTTCATCTGTCTGTATGACTTTCAACCTCTTTGTTGCTATGATAACAGCTTGCTATTGATTCCCTGCTTACCACAGACAATTTTTGCTGGGCTGGATGGTCTATGTTGGGTCTTTACAAAATATCAAGCAGACTTTGAAAGTCTGCCTATCTGTCTATCTTTCTCCGTAAGCTGAAATAAAAAGGATGTTAGACTCTAGAAAGAGTGCAGAGAAGAGCAACAAAGATGGTTAGGGGACTGTAGGCTAAAACATACTAAGAACTGTTGCAGGAACTGGTTATGTCTAGTCTGATAAAAAGAAGGACTTGGGGTGACATTATAGCAGTCTTCCAATATCTGAGGGACTGTCACAAAGAAGAGGGAGTCAAGCTGTTCTCCAAAGCACTCGAGGGCAGGACAAGAAGCATTGGATGGAAACTGATCAAGGAGAGAATCAACCTAGAACTAAGGAGAAATTTCATATTGAGAACAACTAATCTGTGGAACAAGTTGCTTCCAGAAGTTGTGAATGCTCCAACACTGGAAGAAATTGGATAACCATTTATCTGAAATGGTACAGCGTTTTCTGCCTAAGCAAAGGGTTAGACTAGAAGACTCCAAGGTCCCTTTCAACTCTTGTTATTCTATATTATAAATACCAGAGAAGAACCTCTAAAAACCATAAGAAATTCTAAAATAAAAGATGAAAGGATCTTTTTTTATTCTTAAAAAGAAATCCTACTGGAGGTCATGTTAAACATAAACCATAAATGAACTGTCTAACAGGGATTCTCAGTCATCCAAGATATGATTGTCCTAAAGGTGGTTTTTCAAGAGGCAACTGGACTTTCTTGGTGTTTTCTTTGAAGATCTTTTGCTTCTCATCTAAGCAGCTTCTTCTCCTCTGACTGGATGGTGGGGAATGGGAGGATTTATATTCCTTGGATGCAAACGACCAGCTGTCTGCAAGGAGTGTAAATTATTCCATTCCCCACCATCCAGTCAGAGCTGAAGAAGCTTCTCAGATGAAAAGTGAAACATATTTCAAAGAAAAACCAGAAACTCCCATTGCCTCTTGAAAAACCACCTTTGGCACCTAAATGAACTGATTTGAAGGGTTTGGGTACAATCATCAACCTGTGTTTAGATCCCTCCAATGCCCAGATCACTTGCCACATCAATTTACCTCCTAAATTAATCTTGAAGGAGCTGCTACGTGTTGCAAAGGTCACTGGAAAATGAAAATGACTGATGACTCACATGGGCTGGGATCTGGGACTTTGCTTCGTGGCAAATGAGACAATGGGTCATAAATAACATCTAAGCTGTCTGGAGGCTCCACCCAGGAGGAAGATCAGTCATGGAGGAAATATAGATTTGAAGGTGGCTTGTCTACCTACATAATGGAGGAAAAGAGGTTCTCCTAGGTCCTTTTCTCAACTGAATCAGAAAAATATTTCCATCAATGTATCCAAGATAGAGAATACACAATGTGGCCGACATCCTTAATATTTTATTTTTATTTTATTTGGTTTGTCAATTGCTTACAAGATAATAGGTATAAGTAAAAACATAATTATGAATACATGGATACATATAAGAAAAATAAAAAGAAACAAAAGGACAGGGACGGTAGGCACATTGGTGTGCTTATGCATGCCCCCTACAGACCTCTTAGGAAAGGGGTGAGGTCAATAGTAGACAGTCTAAGGTTAAAGTTTTTGGGGTTTAGGGAAGAAACCACAGAGTCAGGTAGAGTATTCTAGACACTGACCACTCTGTTGCTGAAGTCGCATTTCCTGCAATCAAGTTTGGTGCAATTAACCTTGAATTTGTATCTTTTGTTTGCTCTTGTATTGTTATGGTTGAAGGTGAAGTATTCATTGACAGGTGGGACACTGTAATGTATGATTTTATATACTATACTTAGATCGGAATGAAGGCAGTGTAGTTCTAAGTTTTCTAGGTGTAGAATTTCAAGTCTCGTGGCATAAGATATTCTGCAATGAGTAGAAGAGTGGAGAACTCTTCTTGTGAAATATTTCTGGACTTTCTCAACTGTGTGAATATCAGATACATACTGTGGGTTCCAGACTGATGAGCTATCTTTGAGTATTGGTCAAGCAAATGTTTTGTATGCTCTAGTTATTAGTGTAATATTACCAGAGAAAAAGATATGTAAGATTAGGTTAACAACTCTTAATGCTTTTTTGGCTATGTAGTTACAGTGGGCTCTAGCACTTAGGTTATTAGAGAAGAGTACTCCAAGATCCTTGACAGAGTTTGGATCATCAACAAGGTCTTGACTATTCAGCCTGTATTTTATTTTCTGATTTTCTTTTTTTTGCCAGTATGTAGGACAGAGCATTTATTTGTTGAGATTTGAAGTTGCCATTTGTTTGACCATTCTGATATATAGTCGAGGTCTTTTTGAAGGGTTTTATTATCTGTATTATCACAGTATTATCTGTGTTATTGAACAGCTTTACATCATCAGCGAAGAGAACGCAGTTGCTCTTGATATGATCACAGAGGTCATTTATGTAGAGTATGAAAAGAGTTGGTCCTAGAACACTGCCTTGGGGGACACCACTGTTGAAAGGTACAAAATTTGATAGGAAACCCCCCCCCCATTTTGACCATTTGTTGTGTGTTTGACAGGAATGCTTCTATCCAGTTATGCAGGTGTCCAGAGATACCATAACATTTTAGTTTTAGGAGTAGTTTGTCGTGTACCACTGAATGAAAGGCTTTACAGAAGTCTATGTAGATTGCGTCTATTGCTTTGCCCTGATCGAGTTGTGTAGTCCAAATGTTTTTGCAGTGTAAAAGTTGCAGATTACAGGATAGTTTTTTTCCTGAAACCAAATTGTTTTTTAGAGAGTAGGTTGTTTGTCTCTAAGTGGAGGATAATGGATTGGTTAATAATAGAAAACAGAGTTGGAAGGGAGGTCTTCTAATCTAGTCCAACCTCCTGCTTAGGCAGGAAGCCCTCTGCCACAGGAATCCCCAAACTTGGCAACTTTAAAACTTGTGGAGTTCAACTCCCAGAATTCTCCAGCCAGCATTTCTGGGACCTCAACTCCACAAGTCTTAAAGTTGCCTGGTTTGGAGACCTCTGCTCTACCATTTCAAACAAATGGTTGCCCAATCTCTTCTTAAAAGCTTCCAGTGTTGGAGCATCTATAACTTCTGGAGGAAAGTTGTCCTCTAATTCAGCATTCTAACTATCAGGAAATTTCTCCTTTGTTCTAAGGTTGCTTCATGTTGCATCTTCAGGATGGGTTCTTTAAAATAATAGTTTGCATTATGTCTTGTAAATGTCTATTATCCATTGTTCATGATCTGTCTCTATGAATCCTAATTCTATTAACCCCAACCCTAACCCTCAAAAATGCCCCCAAAATGGCCTGAAAAATGGCCTGAAAACAGCCAAAACACCCTGCCAAAAACAGGCATGTGCCAGCTGGTCTTTAGGTTTCTGGCACTCTGGCATGCACACACAAACACACATGCATGCATGCACATTCTGGTTTAGGCACTCAGTGCCAAAAAGGTTCACCACACTACCTAACCCTAAGTCTAACCCTAACCCTAACCCTAACCATTTCAGACAAATGGCTGTTCAATCTCTTCTTAAAAACAGAATCACAGAGTTGGAAGGGAACTTGGAGGTCTTCTAGTCCAACCCCCTGCTTAAGCAAGAGATCCTCTAATAGTCCAGACAAACCTCCAGTAATGGACCACCCACAACTTCTAAAGTCAAGCCATTCTACTAGTTGATTGTTCTCACCATTGATGGTTCTCACCGGCTTCTGAGTGGACTGGTCTCCTACTACCTGTTTCTTTTAAAGATTTGTTCCCATGCTGTTCTTATGCCTTCTCAGCTGTTTGCAGACCTGGATACCTTCACATTTCCCTGCCGCTTTGTCTTCTTTGACATAAAAACTGATCCCCTTCCTTTTTTCTCCACTTTTAGTACCAACATTGTTCTGATACTGGAATGATCAAAGTAAAAGGGGAATAGCTGGTTGTTTGACTCCAATTTCCTCCATAGGGATTGGTTTTTTTTGGTATTTTTAGCAAGAAAGAACTGATAGTTTAGCTCCATAAAAACATGTAAAGGGGAGGAGGAGGAGGAGGAGGAGGAGGAGGGGCAGAAGACAGTAGGGGAGAGGGAGAAGAAGGAGAAAGAAAAGGAGGAGGAGGATAATAATTCTCAAATTCCTTATACTTTTAATTCCTTTCTCTGCACCTGGGGATGTTGCTTTTTTAATAAGAAACAACTGATAGAGTAGAATAGAATTCTTTATTAGCCAAGTATGATTGGACACACAAGGAATTTGTCTTGATGCAAATACTCTCAGTGTACATAAAAGAAAAGATACATTCATCAAGAGTAAAGAATCATGAGGTACAACACTTAATAATAGTCATAGGGTACAATAAGCAATCAAATCATACTAGGAAGCAATCAATAACAATCATAAGGATACAAGTGACAAAGTTACAGTCATACAGTCACACAAGTGGGAGGGGATGGGCATAAGGAGTGATGAGAAGATTAATAGCAATAGTAGTGCAGATTTTGTAAATAGTTGAACAGTGTTGAGGGAATTATTTGTTTAGCAGAGTGATGGCTTTCAGGAAAAACTGTCCTTGTGTCTAGTTATTCTGGTATGCAGTGCTTTATAGTGTCATTTCGAAGGAAGCAGTTGAAACAGTTTATATTCAGGATGTGAGGGGTCTCCATATTGTTCAGATAGTTCAGCTCCATAAAAACATACAAAGGGAGAAGGAAAAGGAATAAAAGGAGATGGAGATCCTTGGTACTGATCCCCTTGTTGATCTACTCCAGGGGTGTCAAACTCGCAACCAGCAGGCTGGATTCATCATGCGCTGGCCATGCTCATCCCCATTTTAAGGGAGGGGGAATAAGTCATGATATATTATGTGACAATGCCATGATGATGTGAATTTGACACCCCTGGCCTACTCATATAGACAAATAAAACATGATAGATGAAGGAAGGTGTGAAAGCTATCATATCTTTAGATGTTAGGTAAAGGTTCCTCTTGCACCATACGTACTAGTTGTTTCTGGGTCTAGGGAGTGGTGCTCATCTCTGTTACAAAGCCGAAGAGCCAGCACTGTCCAAAGATCATAGAGTACAATAAGCAATCAAATCATACTAGGAAACAATCAATAACAATCATAAGGATACAAGTGACAAAGTTAAAGTCATACAGTCACACGAGTGGGGGGGGGGATGGGTGATAAGGAGTGATGAGAAGATTAATAGCAATAGTAGTGCAGACTTTGGTCATGTGGCTGGCAAGATTAAATGCTGAAGGTGCATGGAATACTATTACCTTCCCACCAAAGTGGTCCCTATTTTTCTACTTGCATTTTTACATGCTTTCAAACTGTTTGGTTGGCAAAAGCTGGGACAAGGAATGGGAGCTCACTCCGTTATGTGGTGTAGGGATTCCAACTGCTGACTTTTCTGATTGACAAGCTCAGCATCTTAGCCACTGAGCCACTGAGTCCCTTTAGATGTTACACTATGACAAATGCAAACCAAACAAATTCCTTGCAAGCAAAACATCCCCATAACTTCTAGATAACCTCCTTTCTATGCATGCTGTGCCATTCATTGTTTTTGTTTTACATGAGGGCCGTTTTGAAAGTGATCTTCCCATCCACAGTCTGAAAGTTAATTTTATTATATTAATTATATCTGTAATTCTGTTATCTTAATTACATTGCAAACAGCTGGGCCTCTGTGCTTTATTTGTTCCAGAGAAAGTATGTGGGAATTTGGCATCAACAGAATTTTAATTATTTGGAATAAATGAAAGAAGTGAAGAAGGTGGATTATGCTTTGTTGTTCATATAACATGCAGTTATATTGTAAGAAATAAACAGGTTCATTTTTATCACATTCACTGAAGATTTTTTATTGTCTCTCCAAGCTTCCCTATTTGATAACTCCCTTTTTCATATTATGAGCTTAAGGTTTATGTTTAATAGGTTAAAGCAATAATAATAGCACATAGATTTATATATGCTTTTATAGTGCTTTACAAACCCTCTCTAAGCAGTTTACAGAGTCAACTTCTTGCCTCCAACAATCTTGGTCCTCATTTTACTGACCTCGGCAGGATGTAAGGCTGAATCAACCTTGAGCCAGTCAGGATTGAACTCCTGGCAGTGGGCAGAATTAGTCTGCAATGCTGCATTCTAACACAACACCACCATGGATCTTAGAAGGAAGGAAGGAAGGGAGGGAGGGAGGGAGGGAGGGAGGGAGGAAGGAAAATAAGGAAAGACCAGCATATAGACTTATATACCACTTTACAGTGCTTTTACAACCCTCTCTAAGTGGTTTACAGAATCAGCCTCTTGCGCCCGGAGTCCTCATTTTATCGACCTCGGAAGAATGGAAGGCTGAGTAAACCTTGAGTTGATCAGAATCAAACTCCTGGCAATGAGCAGTGGGTTAGCCTGCAGTACTGCATTCTGATCACTTTGCCACTCTGGCTCCTTCCTTCCTTTTTTTCCCCTTCCTTTTTTCCCCCTTTCCTTCCTTCCCTCACCCCTTCCTTTCTTCCTTCCTTCCTTCCTTCCTTCCTTCCTTCCTTCTTTCTTTCCTTCCTTCGCAATAGCACTTAGATTCATATACCACTTTACAGTGCTTTACAGCCCTCTCTAAGTGATTTACAGAGGCAGCCTATTTCCCCCCAAACAATTTGGGTCCTCATTTTACCAACCTTGGAAGAATGAAAGGCTGAGTCAACCTTGACCCAGTCAGCATCAAACTCCTGGCTGTGGGCAGAGTAGTAGCAGAGTTTCAAGTAACATACCCGACAGAGTCAAAACTCCAAGGCAGCCATGTTCCTCAAAGTACAGATTTATGAGGCAAGTCATATTAGCAAATATGGTGGAAACCTGACTCTAAACTCCCCTCCACAGGTATTGTGGAATGATCACATATCATAATTTAGACCACCCAGGAAAAGAGCTAATATGGTCTAATATTTATGGGATCCAGACTAGAAACAAGGAGATTATGAGTTCTAGTTCTACCTTAGGCATGAAAGTTGGCTGGGTGACTTTGGGACAATCATCAGGAGAAGGTGAAATCTAGTTCCATCTTAGACATCAGCTGGGTGAATTTGAGCCAGTCACTAGGGGGATGTGAGTTCTAGCCTGGCTTTAGGAGTGACTGACTGATTTACTTTGAGCCAAATACCAGGAGGCTGTAAATTCTACTCTCAATTCAGGCCAAAAACCAGCCAGCAAAATCACCAAGAAATGGTGAATTCTAGTCTTGGGGCATGAAAGTTGTCTGGGTGACCTTGGATCACTCCTTCTCTCTCCGCCTAACATACAACCCAGGATTGTTTTGGGTAAAATAAGAGGAAGAAGAAGGATTATGTATATTTGCTACCTTGGGATATGTCAAGCATGGGAAAATGAATATAAAGGATTGTATATTGCAAGCTTAAGCTCTCCGGAAGAATCTGAACTACTAAACAGTCAAAGTAAATTGGTGTCAGATGAAAGTCAATGAAGTTCAAGGTGGGCTGGATTTAGATCACTTGCAGGCATGCAGAGACTTGAAACTAATGACATGCTTGACTCCTTTCTCATGCTCAGCCTGGTCACTTCCTACGGGTTATTTATAAAACATAATAAGGTGGTGAAGGAAGGAAGAAAAAAAGAAAGAAGGCAGAAAGGAGGGAGGGAGGGAAGAAAGGAAGGAAAGGAAGAAGGAGGAAGAAAGAAAGAAAGAAAGAAAGAAAGAAAGAAAGAAAGAAAGAAAGAAAGAAAGAAAG
>BLBF01000010.1:30027-55699 GCA_015471245.1 Laticauda colubrina
AGAAGAAGAAGAAGAAGAAGAAGAAGAAGAAGAAGAAGAAGAAGAAGCAGCTACGCCCACCCAGTCACATGGCTACATCCACCTAGCCATGCCCACAGAACCAGTTGTTAAAAAGTTTGAATCCCACCCCTGATGAGGGTGCTGTTTTCTGTTTGGCTCTTTATCCAAGTTGTTAATTCCATGTTTGAGGTATCTGGGTGTTGATGGCTGGTAAGTAGTCATTTTGGGTGGTTTTGTGACCAAAAAGAGACAATCAAAATGTTAAAGAGGACTCAAAAAGCAGAGATAAACTAAGATGAACACTAAAATAATATCAGGCCAACAGTCAGAAAGTAAACAATACCCAATCAAGAAACTACTAACTCAGAGAAAGAAGCTCAGAGGAGACAAGACACAAATTTGGTTTTTAAAGAAGCCGAATTAGAGGATCGTTGATGCTTTTGAACTTTTGTGTTGGAGAAGACTCCTGAGTTTATTCTGGACAGCCATGAAAACAAATCAATAGAGTATCAAATAAATCAACCAGAACTCTTGTCAAGCACAGATAACCAGGGGTCAAATTACCACACACATTTTGTGAAAACATACCTCTCTAGAGAAGTCCATAATTCTGGGAATAATAGAAGTAAGGACAAGAAGAAAATGATTAGAAGTGAAGTGGATGGACTTAGTAACAGGGGATTCCTCATTGGAAAATCTGAAGGACAGGATGAGGACAAAATACCCAGTAGAAAGTCTATCGATCTAGTTGTTAAGAGTTGCTACTGATTTATTGGCACATAATCAATCAATCAGAGGGTTCGATGGCTAAGTGGTTAAAGATGCTGAGCTTGTCAGCTGGAAAGCTGCAAGCTGGGTTTGAGACCTAAACGCCGTGTGGTGGGGTGAGCTCCCATTACTTGTCTCAGCTACTGCCAACCTAGCAGATTTGACAGAGTTGGAAAGGACCTTGGAGATTATCTAATCCAACCCTCCACTCAAGCAGGAGACCCTACACCATTTCTGACATTCCATTCTCTTCTTGAAAGTCTCAAGTGATGGTGATCCCGCAACTTCTGAAGACAACTTCTGTTCCCTGGGTTGATTGCTCTCACTGTCAGAAAAATTATCCTTATTTCTAGGTTGAATCTCTCCTTGTTCAGTTTCCATTCATTGTTCCTTGTTTGGCCTTCAGGTGCATTAGAAAATAGCTTGACTCCCTCCACTCTGTGGCAGCCTCTCAAATATTGGAAGAGTGCTATCATGTCTCCCTGGTCCTTCTCTTCACTAGACTAGCCATGCTGAGTACTTGCAGTTCGAAAGCATTCAAATGTGAGTAGATAAATAGGTACCACTTTGGTTGGAAGGTTACTGTGTTCTGTATGATTACATGATGATGGAAGCATCTCTTGGACCATACATGCTCCCTCAGCTGAGAATCAGGGATGAGCATTGTCTCCATGAGTTGGACAGGGGAACTCTTTAAGTCTACTGAGGGCTACTAAATGTGAAGGGGGTGCAATGGCTCATTGCAATGATGTCAATGGTGTTTGTCAGCTGGAAAACTACAGACCAGGTTCAACCCAAGCACAGCACTTCAGGGTGAGCTTCCATTCCTTGCCTCAACTCCTGCCCACCCAGCAGTTTGAAAGCAGGCAAATGCGACTAGATGAATAAGTACCACTTTGGTGGAAAGGTAACAGCACTCCATGCACCGTAGCATATAATCATGCTGGTCACATGACCATGGAAGAGCCTTTGGAGAGATGAGTACTTTCCCCTAGAGCTGTGATGGTGAACCTATGGCACAGTGCCAGTGGTGGCATGCAGAGCCCTCTCTGTGGGCATGCGAGCCATCATCCCAGCTCAGCTCCATGGCACATGTGTGTGCACCTCCTGCCAGCCAGCTGGTCTTCAGATATCTGCCCCATGTGTGTGGGGTGGGGCACATGCCTAGGGGACATGCAGGGTGCATGTGCAGGGGGTCGGGCACATGCATGGGGGCACATGTGCATTGCATTTTGGGTGCATGTGCAGGGATGTGTGCTTTGGACACTCAATGTGTGCTTTGGACACTTGGTGCCCAACCCCTGTGCATACATGCGTCCCCCACACATGCACCCTGCATGTCCCCTTAGTCTCTGCCCTAGAGTCATGACTGGACAAGAGAACTCTTTATTGTTTTCACCCTTTAGTAGGCTTTTGAGCTATGAAAAGATCTTTTACCCAAAACCACCAGCAAAAAGATCATCAATCATAAACACACGCCCATTTCCAAGCATAAGCATTTTGACCATGTGCCCATAAAATGTTGCAACAGTTGTGTGGAAAAGCAGTCATAAGCGCACCAAGGTGCCTACTGTCCCTGTCCTATTGTTTCTTTTAATTTTTCTTATATGTATCCATTTCATGTATTCATAACTATGTTTATACTTATACCTGTTATCTTATAATCGCTTGACAAAAGAAAATAAATAAATAAAAATAAATAAATAAAAAATAATAAAAATAAGTCCCTTTCTTCAATGTCTTTGTAACCTCAAATGGTCCCTAGATGAACTGTTGTAAGTGGAGGGCTACCTGTATTTGAATCAATTTTTTTTCTGCAATGGGGTTCCAGTTGGGACCAACATCTTTCAATGGTCCCTCTCTCCATTGATTTTATCTTCTCTTTCAGAAGGCAAATGGGTGACAGAAATGATGATGCCAAGGAAGTTGAACCTTCCCAAAGAAGGACAATCCTGAACCTCTTGTTTCCTTTTGATTATGCTGTGTAGTATTGATTAATTGATTTCAAGAGGTCAACTTAAGTTGTGGTTTCGAAAGATGGGAGGATCCTTCCTTCCTCCCTTACTCATTCCTTCCTTTCCTCCTTCCTTCCCTCTCACTTTTACTTTCTTTCTTCCTTCCTCCCCTCCCTCGCTCTTTCTCCTCCCTCCATCCCTCTTTCCCCTTCCTTCCTTCTTTCCTTCCTTCTGCCTTCCTTCCTTCCTTCCCTCCTGCCTGCTTCCTTCTTTCCTTCCTTCTTTCTTTCCTTCCTTCCTTCCCTCCCTCTTTCTCCTTCCTTCCTCCCCTGCCCTCTTTCTCCTTTCTTCCTTATTTCCTTTCTCCTTTCTTTCTCTCTCTTCCCCTTTCCTTCCTTCCCTCTTGACCTCTTTCTCCTTCCTTCCTTCCTTTTAACTACCATTGCAACTTCTAATGGTCACTTTCTATAATTCATTTGTTTCTAGATGTGTGGCTTTCTAGTAAGTTTTGGAAGGGGTGGGAGTCTAGGTGGGGTCTTTGTTAATAACCTGCTCTGCTCTGATTACTGGAACCGAGAAACAGACATAGAACAAGCTGCGAGAACAGCCAAGAAAAACGCAAGCTGTGCTGTTTCGGGTAAATGGAGTTCATTTGCTTAGTTAATCTGTTCGAACAGACGGGCCAGGCTGGAAAGCAATTCCAGCTGAAAGACCTTCATTTCACAGATGAAAGACCTGTGGTTTTTCCAGGCTCCCAGGGGGAAAAAATCCAACCTGTGAGGAATTGTGAGAAAAAGGTGGCTGTTTTAAAACACCCCACTGGAGAAAGGGCCATATTTTCTCCTGGGTCTCTTTGTGAAAAAATTTGGGAGATACAGAAGACCCAATGTCTTTTCTAAGGGGATTTCTAAAGCCGTCATTATGGGGTTCCATAGAAACATAGAAGAAGAGATATTATACCAGGAATCTCCAATCTTGGCCACTAAGACCTGTGGACTTCAACTCCCAAAATTCCCCAGCCAGCCATGCTCTGAGTAGCTCATCTATTCCAGAGTTCTTCAACCTGGGCTAACTTTAAGACTTGTGGACTTCAATTCTCAGAATTCCCCAACCAACCAAGCTTGTTCTACTTCTGTTTCTCAGCTCCAGTAACCAGAGTACAGAAGTTATGAACAGACCCCCAAGCTTGGCTCACTGAGGAATTCTGGGAGTTGAAGTCCACAAGTCTTAAAGTTAGCAAGGTTAGACATCCTTATATTAAGTCAGAGTCATGATTGACCTAGTTCACTGTATGGTTTATGTATTAACCACTGTATGTTTTATGTATTCTTGTGTTATTCAGTGGTCCAATAACAATAGTTGTTTACTGTTGGGACATTTGCAAAGAAGGAGCTGTCAAACATGTCAAGATGGAAGCTGTGAACATGTGATTGAAGCCCCCCCCTTTTTTTTTACATGCAATGCATGTTTGTAGGAAGGGTTGAAGTTTCAATTGTACACTTGTGATCACCCACATGAGTTCTATAAAGCCTCATCCTGTGGATATACTTAATTCTTTCAGTAACATGGAGAAAAGTTTTATTGTAATTGTTAAACAGATTTATGTAATGGTGAGAAAAGTAAGGTTCTACATTTAGGCCAGAGGTTCTGACCAGTTCTTGAGAACTGGTAGCAGAAATTTTGAGTAATTTGGAGAAGTGGCAAATCCCACCTCTGACTGGAGATTTTACAGTATTCTTCCCCTGCCACACCCACCAAGCCACATCCACAGTACTGGTAGTAAAAAAAAATTGAATCTCACCACTGATTTAGGCAAAATAAAACAAATGCACAAGTATAGAATGGGTGGTACCTAGCTCAAGCCCCTGTCCCACTGCACCAACAGATGCAAAGAGGATGTAAAATGTTTAAAAAGGTTGGAAAATGCTATGCATCCATTGTGTACTCATTGCATACATGTTTCATACGCTCTATCCTTTGAGCATCCGTCCACTGAGATTTCATCCACTCAAGAAGTTTTGAGCTGCACAAAACTTTGTGAACAGATGAACTTTCCACTGTGTACGATGTAAATCCATGACATCCGAGCAACAAACGTTCTATGTCTGTTTATCATCTGTTAAACCTCCGCTGTATCCTCTCTGCATCCTCTAGGCATCCTCACAACTCACATCCGCTGCAGCTGAAAACAGAAAGAGGGAGGAAACAAAAGGTACACGGAATGTCTACACAGTGTTAGTAGCACGGAAATAGAAAGGATGAGCAGTGAACGGTTTGCATCCTATATACATTCTCTGGGCTTCCTATGAACATCCGTTTAACATCCTCACTACATACTACCCAGGTCCGTTCTTTTCCTTTCTTTTCCGTTCTGTTTATGCAAATTTTTGCCACTTTTTGGAGCGGATGACAACAGATGGAGCACCCCCAAAATTTTGCTCGTCCGCTGTGTCCTTTTTGCATATGTTTTGCATCCATCGGCCAGTGGGACCTAGCCTTCAAGAATAGGTTACTGCAGGAGGGATCTTTGAATCATAGTGGACAATCACTTAAATATGAAACAGCAGTGTGTGGCAGTTGCCAAAAAAGCCAGTACAGTTCTAGGTTGCATTAAAAGCAGGACAAAGATAATATGAAGTGTTAATACTGCTTTATAAGGCCTTGGTAAGATCACATTTGGAATACTGCATCCAGTTTTGGTCACCACTCTATTAAAATATGTTGAAAGTCTAAAAAGAGTGCAGAGAAGAGCAACAAAGATGATTAGGGAACTGGAGGCTAAAACATATGAAACATGGTTGCAGGAACTGGGCTTGGCTAGTCTAGTGAAGAAAAGAACCAGGGGAGACATGATAGCAGTGTTCCAATAGTTGAGGGGCTGCCACAGAGTGGAATAGGTCAAGCTATTTTTCAAAACACTGAGGGCCAGACAAGGAATAACAGATGGAATCAAGGAGTGATTCAATCTAGAAATAAGGAGACATTTTCTCACAGTGAGAACAATCAACCCATGTAACAGAAGTGGCCTTCAGAAGTGGCCTTCAGAAGTTGTGGGAGCTTCATCACTGGAAGCTTTCAAGAAGAGACTGGACTGCCATCTGTCAAAAATTGTGTAGGGTCTCCTGCTTGGATGGGGGGCAGTTGGACTAGATGACCTACAAGGTCTCTTCCAGCTCAGTGAAGACATGATAGCAGTGTTCCAATATTTGAGGGTCTGCCACAAAGAAGAGGCATCACCCTATTATTCTTGCTAATACAAGATGGGGAACAGATGCCAAAACTATCCGCACCACAGCTCTTGCTCTATGCTTCTCCACTGCCGAATATGCAGCCCCTGTCTGGTGTAGGTCATCCCATGCTGCAAAGATCGACCCAGTCCTGAATGCAGCTTGCAGAGTTATCTCTGGATGTCTGCGTCCAACAAGAGTAGATGACCTTTACTTACTGTGTGGTATTGCTCCACCACACATCAGGCGAGAGGTCTCAGCACAGATGGAGAAAACCAAGCAAGAAGTTAACCCTCGCCACCCACTCTACAATCGTAAACCGGCTAAAAAGAGACTCAAATCCAGACGCAGTTTTCTCCATTCAACCGAATCCCTTGATGACACCGCCCACGGTTGAAGGATTACCCTATGGTCCAACCACCTCCAGTCTGTGACGCATCAGCTCTCCTATGAACCAAGTGAATCACTTCCTCCGGGTTCAAGTGAGGCATGGCCCATCTGGTCATGCCTGAATCGCCTACGGACAGGAACAGGACGATGCAAAGTCCTCATGCAGAAATGGGGCTATAATAGGGATGGAGAAACTGCTTGCGACTGTGGGCAGGATCAGACAATGCAACATCTTTTGGTCTGCCCTCTCCTACCAGAGCCATGCACTGTCAATGACCTGGAGACTTTCAACACCAAAGCCAGATCCTGCACTCTGCACTGGACAGGACTTGTGTAGTGACTCGAGAAGAAGAAGAAGACCCTATTCTTCAAAGCAGGTGAAAGTAGAATAAGAAGCAACGGATGGAAACTAATGAAGGAGAGATCCAACCTAGAACTAAGGAGAAATTTCCTGACAGTGAAAACAATTAATCAGTGGAATAGCTTGCCTCCAGAAGTTGTGGATGCTTCAACATTGGAAGTTTTCAAGAAGAGATTGGACAGCTACTTATATAAAGTGGTATAGGGTTCCTGTTTGAGCAGAGGGTTGGACTACAAGATCTCCAAGGTCTCTTTTAACTCTGTAATTCTTTTATTTTGTTATATAGCTGTCCAATTCACACATAGATGACTCTGGGCAGCTAAGATAACCAACCTGGTAATGCAAGTCAGCAACAATCCAACATGAAAACAGCCCAATAATAAAAAATAAATGGTCAGTGGATATGATACTAAATGCAAAAGTGGAAAGCAAAATGCTAACATGTGGTGAAGTTCCAGGAACACTGAAACTGACTTCTAAAATACCCAGAATAATTTTATATCTTGAAAACATGATATCTAAAGAAAGCTTGGTCTTGTCTTACAACCTCCAGCCAAATGTTGGTACTAAATTATGAACATTAATGAGCCAGAAGGAGACACTATTTATGGAATGGTGAATACTTGTGTTTAATGATGGCTGATGTAATTTTCATTTAATTTAAATAGGACATTCAATTAAATCAATTTCACTCTTTGTCCAAATCCTTCTCATTTTTCTTCGTCGTTCCTGGAATACCAGAAGCGATGGTCCTTGACATCCTTAAAGAAACATAATTCAGAAATCACCTAGAGGTGTCAAGTTTGAGCTCTCTTTACTGTACTTAATACAGGTCATTCTCAACTTACACAAAGACTCAGAGACACAATGGCACTGGAAAGGAAGGTTTTACACTTAGGCAAGAAAAACCTGTTGGAAGAAATATCCACCTGGTTCAGTTCCAAGCTGGGAAGAAGGCACTGGAGACAAATTGGAGGCTGGAGGTTGATTGGAAAGAAGGTCCATTTATTGATGAAGCAGAACCACATGGGTTCTGATCAGCTGACAAAATGGAGTTGAGAGTGAGGGATATTTATACCTTCTCTAGGACTTTGCACTTGAATGTCCTGTTCCTGTGCAAGCACGTCTTCTACTGGCTGTTGTCAGACTACCATGGAACGATGTACAAATCCTACAAATTCATCTGAGCTATGTGTCAGGCGGAGCTCCATTCAAAATCCAGGAAAGAAATACTTAGACTCTTTAGTTTAGAGAAAAGACATCTTTTACTGAAAGTGAAGTGGTAGCAACCAAAGAATTCTGAATGTGAGAAATTAGGCGCGCAATTCACATATACAAAGTGATGGAAATGTTCCCACCCCCAATAGTTCAGATGACACTTCCAATTAGAAGTTGTGAATATGATCATGTGGGCATCTTCAGGTGATGATGAGACCTCTGTCTGTTGACCTTGGCATATTTTGATAATGGGTTGCAGTTGCGCAGAGAAAAGAAAGCTAAGTGAGAAATAGAAACCTAACTATTGTATGCTTCCCTCCCCCCCCATTTACACAACAGAAGAATTTAGCACCTCCAGCTCACTTCCCAGACTTTCCCTACCTCCCCCCATTATTTATGGCAGTCGAAAGGTGCAAAGCAATAGTGGAAGATCTTGAAGGCTGATATTCAGCCCTCCTAGAAAAAGGAAAACCATCAGTCCTAGAAGAGAGAGAGGAGAAAATATAAAGACAATTATTAATCATTCAGCAATTACAAAGCAATACACTCCTAAGGCTTATCAGGATACTTGGAACAAAATGCTTTGATCAACTTAGGGGCTTTAACGTCGGTTTCGTTAACCCATTCGGCTTGCGAAGAAGGGAAATGTTTCCAGGCTACAAGATACTGGAGTCGACCCCTCCATTTGCGAGAGTCCAGAATTTCTTTAACTTCAAAATGCTGTTTGCCTTCAATCAGTATTGGTATGGAAGGGTCAGCTTGGATGGGTCTTAGATCAGAAGTACGTTCAGGTTTTAGCAAACTAACATGGAATACCAGATGAATTCATCGAAGAGTTTTGGGTAAGTTCAGCTGGACTGTTACAGGATTTATAATCCGTTCAATCGTGAAAGGACCAACATACTTAGGACCAAGCTTCTTTGACTTTTGAGTGGTCTGCAGGTATCTGGTGGACAGGAAAACCTTGTCGCCCACTTTATATTCTTTCTGTGGAGATCTTTTCTTGTCTGCAAATTTCTTATGAGCTTGATGGGCCTCATCTAATGCTTTGCATGTCACTGGCCAGTTAAGTTGGAGTTGAGTTGTCCATTCATCCAACGAATGGATGTTAGGTTTTTCACGAGGAAGTTCAGGTATGGGAATGAAATCTTGTTCTGAAGCCACTTTAAATGGAGTAAATCCAGTACTACTGTGTACGGAGTTGTTATATGCCACTTCGGCAAACAGTAGTAATTCGGACCAGTTACCTTGTTGATAATTTATGTAAGATCTAAGATATTGTTCTAACACTGCGTTAGTCCTCTCACAGGCCCCATTAGTTTGGGGGTGGTAGGCGGAGCTTAACCCCTGGGCGGAGCCTATTAACTTCAGGAACTCTTTCCAAAAATTTGAGGTAAACTGGACCCCTCTGTCAGAGATTATGCGTTCTGGAATGCCATGTAACCTATAGATGTGTGAAATAAACAGTTTAGCCAGCGTCTTAGCAGATGGAATCTTGGAACAAGGTATGCAATGTACTTGTTTGGAAAACAAATCAGTCACTACCCAGATGACCGTATTTCCACCACTTTCGAGTAATTCTACTATAAAGTCCATAGAGATTTCTTTCCAGGGAGTCATTGGTCTAGCTACATTTTGTAACAATCCTACTGGCTTACCAGGAGGTCTCTTTGCCAAAGCACAAATTGGACAGCTAGCTACATAAGCTTCAATGTCCTTCTTTAATGTAGGCCACCAGAATTGCCGCTTAACCAGATGTAAGGTCTTCACAAATCCGAAGTGGCCAGCTGCTTCAGAATCATGAGCCTGTTGTAGTATTTGGCCCCTCAGCACCTGTGGCACATACAACTTGGCCCCCACCCAAGCCAAGCCATCTCTAATTGTATAGTCACTTGAATGAGCCAGGAACCTTTTGTCCAGTTTTAAAACTTCTTTTAATTGATCGGTTAGGTCATTCGATAAAACCACTTCTTGGTTCTTCCTTTGGGCTCTGGTGATCACTGGGGCGGCTAGATGTTTGGCTGAGACAATTGGGCTTATCACTTCCTGGCGCATACTATTATATTGGGGAAGTCTAGAGAGAGCATCCACCATGAAGTTCTTCCCGCCTGGAATGTACTTCAAGGAGAAATTGAATTGCTTGAAGTACTGGGCCCAGCGAACTTGTTTAGGGGACAGTTTCCGAGGCGTTTTTAAGGCTTCCAAATTCTTATGATCAGTCCATACCTCAAATGGGTGTTTTGCTCCTTCCAGGAAATGTCTCCAGGTCAGCAAGGCCCAACGATCTGCAAAACTTCTTTCTTCCAAATGGCCCATCTTCTCTCTGTTTCAGACAGCTTACAGGAGGTATATGCACAAGGCTGTAAGGTCACTTTCTTGTTGGCTTGAAGTAATACCGCTCCAATAGCCACATCACTTGCATCGGCTTGAATCACGAAAGGAGTGTCCATATCCGAGTGCTTCAGCACTGGTTCTGCAGCAAACAGTCATTTTAGCTTTTCAAAAGCTGCTTGGCACTCCATGGACCACTCCAGCGGCTTTCCTGGCCTTGGCTTCACCTCCCCTTTTGTTTTCAAGAGATTTGTGATGGGCATTGCTATCTTAGCAAACGTCGGGATGAATTGCCGGTAAAAATTTGCAAATCCCAAAAAGCTTTGAAGTTGTTTTCTGGTGCGTGGTGGAGCCCATTCCAGAACGGCATGCACCTTCTCTGGATCCATCTCTATGCCTTTAGATGAAATGCGATATCCCAAATAGTCAATTTTGTCTTGGTGGAATTCATCACACTTTGACAATTTAGCATACAACTTAGCGGCACACAGTTTTTGTAAGACTGACCGCACTAACTTCAAATGTTCATCCAGAGTTTCCGTGTAGATAAGGATATCATCAAGATAAACCAGAACCCCCCTGTCCATGGAGTGCTCATGTAACACTTGATTGATCATTTGCATGAATACAGCTGGGGCCCCATGTAAACCAAAAGGAAGAACCTTGAATTGGAAGCAATCCATCGGGCAGTTAAAAGCGGTCTTCCACTCATCCCCTTCCTTAATTCGAATTCGGTAGTATGCTTCTCTCAAATCCAACTTCGTGAAAATCTTCCCCTTCACTAAATGGGCCAACATGTCCTTCATCAAAGGAAGAGGGTACACGTTTTCCACAGAAATAGCGTTCAAATTTCTGGAATCCACCACCAAGCGTTTGGAACCATCTTTCTTTTCCCGGAACAACACTGGGGCCGCTACTCGGGGTCTAGCAGATTGAATGAAACCACGTTCCAGATTTTTATCTATAAACAATCTTAGCTCTTCCAATTCCCATGGGGTCACTGAGTACAACTTTGGTTTCGGGAGCTTCACCCCAGGCAAAATCTCAATAGCACAGTCTGTTGGCCGATGAGGCGGAAGCTCATCTGAGGCTTTCTCACTGAACACTTCTTTTAAATCCCAATACTCTTTGGGAATTTTCTCCTCATCTTTCACGGGCTCAGTACCTGTGGAAGCTATTTCAATTAGGTCCTCAGGCTTCGGCTGGGATATGGCCCCTCCTCTCGGTCACTGCTTTGTGAGTATGCGCAACAACCTGTTTCTCCAGTTACCCTGGGGGTTCCATTTCCGGAGCCAGGGCAATCCCAGTATTAATGGTTGCTCCATCCCAGGGACCACAATAAAATGCAGGATCTCATCATGCTTTCCCATGATCATTTCTATAGGTTCCGTGACAAAACGGTCGGGGCAACCTCCAGCCACTGATCCATCTAGTTGGCAAAAGGAAATGGGCATCTTCAAAGGTTTTAGCTTTAGGCCCATTTTCTTCAATACTTCCGTGTTGATTATACACCTTGTGCACCCAGAATCTAACAGGGCTAGCATTTCCCCTTTGACCCCTGAATTGGGTACCCTCAACTTCACCGGAATGGTCATAGGGCCCACACTTGGACTTTCCAGGAAGTCGTCTTCCGAGTCAGAATCCTCCTCCTCAGGGGTCACTGGGGCTTCTGATTCCTCTCCTGCGGGAGGGGCGACCTCTGCTGTCTCTTTTGAATTTAGTGCTGTTTTGCGAGGCTTCGCTGGGGACTTTTCAGGTTTCTTTCCTTCCTTTGGCGCCCCCTTTGGCTCCAACTTGACTCTGCAGTTCACAACCCGGTGACCTTCTTTCCTGCATCTAAAGCAGGCTGAGGGGTTGGGTCTTGCCACCACTCCTCCCTTCTGAGGTTTAGGAGCCTCTTGAGGACGTGGGGGGAAAACGTGCTCCACCCATAACCTCCCCGCCGCTTACTTCGGATTAAATCAATCTCCACTTCTTCTGCCAGCAAGTACCACATCTTCAAATCATTGAGGTCTCTTCTTGCAGTGCATCTCTGGTACACATATTCATTTAAACCATCTTTAAACAGTTCTATCAGGGATTCTTGGGACCAGCCTCGGAAATGGCCGGTTAACTGTCTAAATTCTTGGGTGTAATCAGCCACAGACCTCCGCCCCTGTTTTATGGTTTTTATCCTAATTTGGGCCTTGCGCTCTGCCAGTGGGTCCTCAAACCTTGCCCTCAGTGCAGCCATGAACAGGTTGTAGTTCAGCAACTGAGGAGCATTATCATTATGGAAGGTCTCCATCCACTCTGCCGCTATTCTCTCCAGAGCCCTGGTAACACACCTCACTTTGGCTGCTTCTGAGGGAAAATCCTCCCCATATTCTTCCATATGGCTCCAAACCTGAGCTAGGAAAAATCCCAAGGTTTTGGGATCCCCCCCCCCGTATTTTACTTTTAACGGAGGCAGCCTAGGAGCTCTACGCCTTCTAGGAATCACACCTCCCACTGAAGGCCCCGGGGCTGCTGCTGGATCGGGTTGATTTATGGGAGAGGGGGCTGCTCTGCTTCTTCAAGTTGGGGCTACTCCCCCTTCCCCTTCATACCTTTGTGCAGCTTGAGGTTGTTCAAATTCTTCATTAAGGAGTCTCCTGGCTTGATCCAGCAAGAGTTCCCTCTTTTCCTTCTCTTGCCAAGGCTCCTTTTTTCCATGCCGGCGGGTAGTTGTGACCCCGGGGGGGGGGGTCCTCCTCCGAATCTTTCCAACCAACTCCCACTGACCATCTGGGCTTCACCACTGGATCCTCTTGCAAACTGAGCTCTGCTAGCAATTGGACCTCCTGCACCAGCACAGAATCTTGCCCTCCAATGGCTTCCGGATCCTCTTGGTCACTATTTGAAGATGACATGATGTCCAGGCCCCCTCAGAACAAAATTGGGTATTCTCTCCAGGTGGGCTGGTGGAAGATTCAGAATAATGTCAGGGAGAGCTCCATTCAAAATCCAGGAAAGAAATACTTAGACTCTTTAGTTTAGAGAAAAGACATCTTTTACTGAAAGTGAAGTGGTAGCAACCAGAGAATTCTGAATCTGAGAAATTAGGCGTGTTAATCACATATACAAAGTGATGGAAATGTTTCCACCCCCAATAGTTCAGATGACACTTCCAATTAGAAGTTGTGAATATGATCATGTGGGCATCTTCAGGTGATGATGAGGCATCTGTCCGTTGACCTTGGCATATTTTGATAACGGGTTGCAGTTGCGCAGAGAAAAGAAAGCTAAGCAATAAATAGAAACCTAACTCTATTGTATACTTCCTCCCCCCCCCCCATTTACACAACAGAAGAATTTAACACCTCCAGCTCACTTCCCAGACTTTCCCTTCCTCCCCCCATTACTTATGGCAGTCGAAAGATGCAAAGCAATAGTGGAAGATCTTGAAGGCTGACACTATGTTTGGTTGAAGCTTGCTGGGGGTGGGGTAAGTGAGACAATGCAATGAAGGAGCTTTGGGCAATTCCGATTGTGGCTGTGAGATAAATCTACCTTTGTTGGATGAGGGTATTTGCTTATGATTAGAGCTAGCTATCTCTTTATATATTAAGTGTTGACATCTGCTTAGGGCTGTTAAGAACAATGAGGACTGCTTTCCAAGAAATATGATATTCTGCTTTTTGAATATCTTTCTAAATATATTCTTCTTCTAGGAGAAAGTTGTGTGCTAACATTCTACAAACCAGATGTACAGGTACAAAACCTAATAGTGGACAATCACTTAAATGTGAGCTGCAGTGTGAAGTGGCAGCCAAAAAGCCAATGAAATCCTAGGCTGTATTAACAAGGGGATAAAATCAAGATTACATGAAGTGTTAGTACTGCTTTATAATCCCTTGGTAAGGCTACACCTGGAGTACTGCATCCAGTTTGGGTCACCACAATATAAAAAAGACATTGAGACTCTGGAGAGAGTCCAGAGAAGAGCAAAAAAGTTGATTAGGGGACTGTAGGCTAAAACATACGAAGAATGGTTGAAGGGATTGGGTATATATATTTTTTTAATTTAATGGTATTGTGAACAATAGTCCACAAGGCGTGACACTAAGTATCAAGATCATGCATACAATGCTGTGCACTATACATGACAACCTCATGGCCTAATCAAGGGTTCACAGCAGCTTAAGAGAAAAATAATGACAAAAAGAAATAAGTGGGGCCTAATAAATAATATACTATACAATCTGCAGAAGGTAGTTGTGGACACGACTCTTGAATGACTTAGACCCTCTGTCACTAATCATGCCTACAATGTCTTCTGGTAAGCTGTTCCAGACTCTGACTGCAGTGTGTACAAAACTCCTGCCAGTTGAGTGTGTTCTGGACTTGGGTTCCACAAGAGCATGTCTCGGAGTTGACACACTAGAGCGAGTTGTTCTTCTCATTGTATAAGGTGGGGGAACCAGCTTTCCTAGGGTATGGCAAGGTAAGAAGGTGAGAATAAAGTTAAAATTTTTGCAAGATGCTAGAATAAGAGGAGGATTTGACTTGCCTAATCGGGAGTTGTACTATCAAGCTATGAAATTGATGTGGGTAAAGAAATGGATTATATTAAGAAATACTATATGGTTGACATTAGAAGGACATGATCTGTTGTTGTGGTGGCATAAAGGAACGAAAACACAGGGTTACTTTAGAAGACATTATATACGGGAGTCTCTGTGGTTAAACTGGGAGAAGATTAAAAGACAATGTTAAAAGACTAAAGATTAAAAGACATACCTTTCCTAGACTATGTCTAGTCTAGTGAAAAGAAGGACCAGGGGTGACATGATAGCAGTGTTCCAATATCTCAAGGGTTACTACAAATAAGAGGCAATCAAGCTATTCTCCAAAGCACCTAAAGGCAGACGTTGTGGGTACTCCATCACTTGGAGGTTTTTAAGAGGGGACTGGACAGCAATTTGTCTAAAATGGTATAGGGTCTCCTGCTTGAGCAGGGGGTTGGACTAGAAGACCTCCAATGTCCCTTCCAATTCTCTTATCATGTAATTCTGAAAATGTTGACTTACAACCAGTCTTCACACTTGTGTGACCATCACAATATCATGTGATATCATGGACTAATTCATGTGATGACCTGGTACGTGACACAAAAAGAACAGAGCCTCTTCTTCTCGAGTCTTCTTCTCGAGTCACTACACAAGTCCTGTCCAGTGCAGAGCGCAGGATCTGGCTTTGGTGTTGAAAGTCTCCAGGTCATTGACAGTGCATGGCTCTGGTAGGAGAGGGCAGACCAAAAGATGTTGCATTGTCTGATCCTGCCCACAGTCGCAAGCAGTTTCTCCATCCCTATTATAGCCCCATTTCTGCATGAGGACTTTGTATCGTCCTGTTCCTGTCCGTAGGCGATTCAGGCATGACCAGATGGGCCATGCCTCACTTGAACCCAGAGGAAGTGATTCACTTGGTTCATAGGAGAGCTGATGCGTCACAGACTGGAGGTGGTTGGACCATAGGGTAATCCTTCGACCGTGGGCGGTGTCATCAAGGGATTCGGTTGAATGGAGAAAACTGCGTCTGGATTTGAGTCTCTTTTTAGCCGGTTCACGATTGTAGAGTGGGTGGCGAGGGTTAACTTCTTGCTTGGTTTTCTCCATCTGTGCTGAGACCTCTCGCCTGATGTGTGGTGGAGCAATACCACACAGTAAGTAAAGGTCATCTACTCTTGTTGGATGCAGACATCCAGAGATAACTCTGCAAGCTGCATTCAGGACTGGGTCGATCTTTGCAGCATGGGATGACCTACACCAGACAGGGGCTGCATATTCGGCAGTGGAGAAGCATAGAGCAAGAGCTGTGGTGCGGATAGTTTTGGCATCTGTTCCCCATCTTGTATTAGCAAGCTTCTTCAATATGCTGTTCCTTGCTCCAGCTTTCGCCTTTGTCTTGGCAATGTGCTCCTTGTAAGTAAGGGAACGATCCAGTGTGACACCTAGATAGATCGGCTTATTGGTGTGTTTAAGCCATTTTCCATACCATCTGACCCTCAGTTGTCGGTTAGCATCTCTGTTCTTAAGGTGGAAGACGCTAAGTTGAGTCTTCTCCGGGTTTGCACGTAGGTGATTTGCGGCATAGTAAGGAGCTAGACCTGCCAGAGCATCACTGAGTGCTTTTTCCACCTCTTCAAAGGATTGCTTCTGTGAGGCAATGCAGAGATCATCAGCATACAGATAGCTCCTTGTACTTGGATGGATTGGTTGGTCATTCGTGTAGATGTTGAAAAGAAGCGGGGCAAGGACGCTTCCTTGCGGGAGACCATTTTTCTGTCTCCGCCATCTGCTGTGGGTACCATTCAGATTCACATAGAACCGCCGGTTTGAAAGCAGGTTCAGGATCACTTGTGTCAGCTTGACATCCTTGGTCATCTCAAAGACTTTCCTTGTAAGAATCCTATGGTTCACTGTATCGTAGGCCGCAGAGAGGTCAACAAAAGCTGCTCCAGTTATCAGCCCTTCCTCAAACCCATCTTCGATGTACTGTGTGAGATTCAACAGTTGGCCAGTACAGGACTTTCCTGGCCTGAAGCCTGCCTGCTCGGGAATGAGGAGCTCATCTACAAAGGGGGCGATACGGTTGAGTAGGAGCCTTTCAAAGAGTTTGTACGTGTGGCAGAGCAGGGAGATAGGTCTGTAACTCTTTGGGCTTGCTGGGTCTTTGCCTAGTTTGAGTAAGGCGACTACTCTGGACTTCCTCCATAGCTTTGGCAAGGTGTTGTCACTCAGACATTTGTTCAGCATGTCAAGCAGCCACTGGAGTGCAACAGGTCCAAGATGTTTGATCTGCTCACAGAGGATATCATCTAACCCAGCTGCCTTATTACTCTTCATTGCTTTGGTAGCACCACACAGATCATTCATGGTGAAAGGTCTTGTGAAGTCAGATGGCCCTTGGGAAGCTGTCTCAGCATTTTGGGGGAGCTTGGCTCTTCTTGGGTGGTGGTTAGGGTTACCCTGGCTGTTCACAAGGAGTTGGTGAGCGACTTGGTCAGCAGTGACTTGAGGCCTTGGTTGGGATTTCGTAGAGTCGTTCCCAAGGATGCAAATCGTTTTCCAAGCTTTCCTGCTCCTGTGGGTCATATCTGTTGATTCAATGAATTCCTGCCACTTCCTCCGTCTGCTATCCATAATGGCAGTGGTCAAGTTTTCCCCACATTCAAGTGTGTCAGTACTGAAGGGGTCATTCTCAAAGTGTCTGACGTATTCGTTGTACAGCACCTTGGAGTCATCTGTCAAGCCTGGTGTATAGCTTGTACGGCATCCTCGTGGGATATTTTTCCTTGATGATTTCTTGATCAACTCTACAAAGGTATCGTAGTGGGTAGGAAGGGCAGGCAGGTCCTGAAGATATGAATCCAAGTCTACGGCAAACTGTTCCCAGTTTGCTTTCCTCAGGTTGAAACGTCTACGAAGGGGAACTGTGCGGGGAGTGATAGCTGCATTCACCTTCAGCCCGATTGGTCGATGTTGGGTGTGTGGGATAGGATCAAGCACAACCTTCTCACACTGTTGAGCGATGTTGTTTGATACAAACACCAGATCAGGGTTGTAGCCACGTCTCCATCTACAGCTGTTGAAGGAGGAGGGAAGTTTTGCATCATGAATAAGTGACAACTGGTTTGCATCAGACCAGTTCTCCACAAGTTCGCCGTCTTCGTTGGTTTCTCCATATCCCCAGATGGTGTTGTGACTGTTGAAATCACCAATGGCCACATTAACACGGCCATCGGTAACTCCTGGAGGTACGCAGAAAGTCTGAGTTGGAGGTTTATAGATGGAGCTTACAGAAATCCCCATAAGCCCAATGGTTAGGACTTCAATGTTGTCCGTGTCTGACATAGAGAACTTATCCACAATCAGGCCATTGCGTGCGAAAATTGCGCTGCCATACTGGTCATGTGGTATTTCCGCTATGAGGGTCATGCCATCGATGCGTGGACGAATACGTGAAGACCCACGATGTGTCTCCTGCAGACAAAGAATGTCACAATTGTTCTTTATACACAGGTTAGCCAGAAGATCCTGCTTGGTACCTGTGAGACCTTCAATGTTGGATTAGATGATGCTTAGGGCCGGTCCTGATAAGGACCCATGTTTATGACGCTGGCGCTCATCAACAGATCGGTCGTTGGTAGCCATTGTAATGAACTAGTAGTTGTGTAGTGTGGTAGAAGGATTCGCAGGAGAAATTCCTGACAGGGACCGCGACGTGAACGCTCCTTCTTTGGCCCCCAGAACAGAGCCATAAAAGTAGAATAAATTCCCTTTAATGCCTCCAATTTAGGCCTCAATGTCCAATTATTCTCAACTTGATATCAAACTCTTCTAAAAAAAATCAGTCTACGAAGAGAGTAAATGCAGTCTGAACCAAAAGTAAAAATAATTAGAAATAAAAAAAACCCAACACAAACCACACTGGAGTCATTAACATGGCAGTCCAGGATGATAAATTGCAGACTTTCATAATGCAGCAACCACAGCTGGGAAGACGCCAGAACCCAGATAAGCCTCGACCAAGATAAAGCATGCTTTGCTTCCAGCAAAGGGCTATTTAAAATGCCCCATTTATATCCTGTTCTCCCAAGTGCAACTAATGAAAGGGATCAGGGCCTTTTCCTCTCCCAAAAGACACATTGCTCCCTTTTCTGTTCATCCCTGCATGACCTAGGATGAAGTGGGGATGGCCCTGGGTCTTTATCTGAATGCCCAGCCAGATTGTGCCCTTCCCCCATTTCTTCCACAACCACCAGAGCTACTCTCCCACTCCCTGTTAGCTCCTCATTCTCCCCCTCAGAATCACATTCCAACAAGGGCAGCACTTAGCAACTGGCATGTATTTGCAATGTTTTCAGCATCCTGGGGTCATGTAAATGCCATCTGCAACCTTCTCAGTTGGCATCCAACAAGCCAAGTCAAGAGGGGTGGGAAAGATGGATTTGCTTGATGTTGAGACTCTAGAAAAAGTACAGAGAAGAGCAACCAGGATGATGAGGAGATTGGAGACTAAAACATATGAAGAATGGTTGAAGGAACTGGGCCTGGCTAGTCTAGGGAAGAGAAGGACCAGGGGAGACAGGATAGCAGTCTTCCAGTATTTGAGGGGCTTCCCCAGAGAGGAAGGGGTCAAGTTATTTTCTAAAGCACCCGAAGGCCAGACAAGGAATAATGGATGGAAACTAAAAAAAGGAGAGATTCAACCTGGAAATAAGGAGAAACTTTCTGACAGTGAGAACAATCAACCAATGGAACAGAAGTTGCCTTCAGAAGTTGTGGGAGCGCCATCACTTGAGACTTTCAAGAAGAGATTGGACAGCCATTTGTCAGAAATGGTGTAAGGTCTCCCGCTTGGGCGGGGGGGTTGGATTGGATGACCGACAAGATCCCTTCCAATTCTGATTATCTGTTAAACTACTGCTTAATGACCATGTGATTCACTTAATAAGTTCAGTGACTGGCTTAACAAACGTAGTAAAAAAGGTCAGAAAATTGGGCAAAATTCACAATGACTGCTTTTATTCACCACAGAAATTCTGGTACCAGTGGTGGTCCTATGTTGAGGACAAGCTGTAGAAGAATCAGTTCTGTCAATTCTCACAAAGCTTGTGAGCTTCCAGATAGACTTTATGAAGCGGTGCTGAAAATTTGCAGAGGAGAAAGTTGTGGTTCAAAAAAAAAAAAATCCTTCAGTGGTTGAACATTTGTCACCCCGGGAACATAGCAGACATTTTCTCAGTTGCTTCAGACAGCAGCGCATTACCAGAAAACAATTGTTCTACTTAATTTTGATTAAGACTTCACGCATTCCAAAAAACAAAACAAAACATGGCCTTCTTACAGGTAGTTGGCAGCTTACAAAACTGAGCTACTGCTTTTTATTTTCTCATGGGTAGAAGCTATGTGGCAATGAAACAAATTGATTAAATTTGCTTTTGTGGGCAACAGTTACTCGAAGGTGAGAAGAACGTCATCCATGGATGCTCAGAAGAACTCTTACTTGATTGATGGAATGACTGTTTGTTGTAAAAAAATAATAATTGTAGCTTGGAGTTGAGCAGTGGGGGTTCTTAGGGCTCTCTGAGCTTGGTTGTTTTCTTGCAGATGTTTCATTACCCAACTAGGTAACTTTATCAGTGTTAAAAGGAGGTGGAGTTTGCAGAGAGGAGGAGAGGTGGAGAAGTGAGGCAGTGTGAGGTCCTTGTTGCTGTGAGTTTGTTTCTTTGCTTGCAAATGTTTGATTACCCAACTTAATCCTAGCAAGTGTGGGATTTTGCTTCTTATTTACATACATGATGTTTTATTTAGAAGATAATATTGTAGCTCAGGGTTTAACTGTGGAGTCCTTGGTGGTCTCTGCAATTGCTTGTTTTCTTGCAGACATTTCATGACCCTACTAAGTAACATCATCAGTGCTAGAAGGATTTCTTTGGAAACTCAAGAAAGAATAAATAGGAAATCGCTTTCCTCTTTTTTATGTTCCCCTTTGAGATAGATTTGAATGAGAAAATTTTTTGATCTCTTTAAGTCAGGGGATCTCCAAACTTGACAACCTTAAGACTTATGAAATTCAACTCCTAGAATTCCCCAGCCAGCATATCCTGAGATTGTTCCATAACTTATGCTGTGCCAGGCAGCTTCTGTACCCATGTCAATCTGGAAATCTACAGATTAATTCTAACATGTCAAATTTTCTAAACAGAAAATTTCTTGATTATTTCTATCAAAAACCACCCTTAATTTGGGAGAATATTTGTAGCTCAGGAAATAAGGAAACTCTGGGAACTTTGCACTCTCTGAGTTTGATTTTTTTTTTTCTTGAAGACGTTTCATTACCCAACTAACTATCATCATCAGTAATAGAAGAAAGTGGAGTTTGTGGAGAGGAGGAGGAGGAGGAAGAGGAACAAGAAGAGGAAGAGAGGACTGTGGGGTCCTTGGTGTTCTCTCAGCTTGGCTATTTTCTTGTAGATATTTCATTACCCAACTAGGTATCATCATCCGTACTAGAAGAAAGTGGGTTTGTGGAGAGGAGGAGAAGGAGAAGGATTGTGGGGTCCTTGGTGCTCTCTGACCTTTGCTGTTTTTTTGTAGACATTTCATTATGCCACTAGTTAACATCATCAATGCTAGAAAAAAGTGGGTTTGTGGAGAAGAGGAGGACAAGGAAGAGGAGGAGGAAGAGAAGGAGGAGGACTGTGAGGTCCTTGCTGCTCTCTGAGCTTGGTTGTTTTCTTACAGACATTTCATGACCCAACTAGGGTAACAATGATGAACCAATAATGTTACCTAGTTGGGTAATGAAATGTCTGCAAGAAAACAACCAAGCTCAGAGAGCAGCAAGGACCTCTCAATCCCCAATTTCCCCTCTGTTAAAACAGCCAACATTTTTCCACAGCTGCGTTTGTAGAAATGTCCACTTGCCCTTAAAAAAAATATCCCTTAGCTCGAGAAAATTATTGACACAACTCCATCCAAAAGCTATTTGCCGGACCAATCATATTTCCCTGCCATTCCCTTCTATCAGTAACATTTAGTTTTCATGCCCTCTAACTGCTGGGAAATCACGACAATCCCCTTTTCCTCAGATTTTTCTCCTCCCCCCACCAAAAAAATATATATGTTTGAGGCATGTCAGTTTATCAGCCTCGACCTTTTCTATTAACACTGTCTTTAGATTGGCTCTCTGGCACACACAGAAAATAAATCATATTACCTAGGGCTACTCTGGCCTGGATAGAACAGCTGAGGAGGAAGAGAGAGAGAAAAAAAATGTGGAAATTTGAAATGGTGGGCCTTGTAATGCCTGTGTATAATTTATTAGCCGGCCAGGTTCCCAGGAGGAATAAAAATAAAATAAAATAAAAAGTCAGATGAATGGAAGCTATTAAAATGGATCTCAGAGAGACAGAGAAGGGGGGTAGGCTTCTTTGCCATTGTACAAAGTTGCTTTGTTTAGCTTATTTATAACTGGGTTCCCCACCTCGGAGATAATGCAAATCAAGCTATCTCATAAATTATGTGACCTTTTCAAGCTACAATCTCCAGGAGATCTAAATGGAAATAAACCCCAAGATGCACAGCCCTCTTAGATTCTTGGCTGACCTTGTTTATGGCCCTAAACCCAGACTTTCATAATCTTCCTTCTTCTTGCTGGAAGTTTTAATAATGGAGGGCAGGAGGAAATGATTTAAGAGTTTCAAAGCAAGGGCCAGCCTTTTAAAACAGCAGCCATTTCTTCTTCGCTCTCGCTTTCTTTGAGGTTCGGGGACAAGGAGATAAGATTTTAGGGGATGGATAGTCTTCTCGCGCTCTTTACCGTGACATTTCGGTGGCTGTCACCAAGAGGCAGAATAACAGAGTTAGAAGGGATCTTGGAGGTCTTCTAATCCAATCCCCCACCCAAGCAGGAGACCCTTCACCAATCTCTTCTTGAAATCCTCCAGTGGTGGAGCAGCCACAACTTCTGAAGGAAAGTGGTTCCACTGGTTGATTGTTCTCACTCTTAGAAGTTTCTGCTTAGTTCCAGGTTGCTTCTCTCCTTGATTTGTTTCCATCCATTGTTTCTTGTCCTGAAATATTTGAAATATTTAAAAGGACCTTTTAGGACCAGAGGTCCATTTAAATGTTCTTTGTCCTCTAAGTGATGCAGGTAGTGCTGGTGGAGGTAGTGCTGGATCACAATGACACCAAAGGAGGCAAGGGTAGCATTTTTAATCTTTTTAGATGCTGGTGATTTCCTTTTTAGGGGCAAAATAAATTCAATGGAGGCTTAGCACATTTATGGTAGTTGTAGTATTGCTTTTATTTTGCAACAAAAATAGAATCATTGCTTTATCCAAGATTTGGGGGGGAGGAGGCAGGCTGTTACCTCAGGAATTTTCAAGGGTCCCAAAAATGGAGCTATGAGCTGCAATAAAAGAAGTCCACATATCTATATTGTTTATCAGCTCCATGAAAAATATGTCAAAGACCCATACTGGTTACTTTCAAATTTGCCTGAATGAGAGCTACTTTGGCCTAGGTCAAGGGTCTTCTAACTTGGCAAGTTTAAGAATTGTGGACTTGAACTCCCAGAATTCCTGAGCTAACATGACTGAAGGAGGAATTCTGGGAGTTGAAGTCCACAAGTCTTTAAACTGTCAAGTTTGAAGACCCTTGGCCTAGAGGTTATGGTGTTGGCCTGGAAATGATGAGTTTTGGAGTTCTAGTCTGCCTTAGTCATGAAAGGTAGCTGGTGACTTTGGGCCAATCACCAGGAGATGTGAGTTCTGTTAGATCACGAGGAAAAAGAGACTGGAGACCAGCGTGACTTTCAGCTCTTTATTGGTTTCGTGGAATCAGTCCGACTGCGGAGCCGCGGCAGCCTTTTTTGTAGCGGCTGCTCACGGCTCGCGGCCAATGATGGTTCCTTGAATTCCCCAATCCTCAGGTGGACCAATCACAGGGTGGCAATTGTTGACCAATCACCGTCACTTGAAGAACCAATCATATTGCTGTATTTGTGGACCAATCAGAAAAGGATATTTCAAGTATGCTAAAATAGAACAAGTTCTAGTTCCCTCACATGCATAAATGCTGCTCAATGACTTCAGGCCAATTACCAGAAGACTGTGAGTTCTAGTCCCATTTTAGGAACAAAAGCCAGTTGGATGATTTTGGTCCATTCTCTCTCTCTTTCTCTCTCTCCCTCCCATCCCTCTCCCTCTTTCTCCCTCCCCCCCTCTCTCCTCCTCCCTTTCTCTCTCTTCTCTTTCTCCTTCCCTCTGCCTTTCCTTCCCCATCCCTCCCCCTCCCTCCCCCTCTCCTCTCTCTCACTTTCTCCCTCTCCCTCTCTCTCTTTCTCTCCCTCCCTCACCCTCTCTCTTCCTCTCCTTCCCTCTCCCTTCCTCTCTCCCTCTCTCTCTCTTTCTCTCCCTCCCTCTTTCTCTCTCTTCTCCCTCTTTATCCCTCCCCCTCTCTCTCTTCCCCTTTCTTCTCTTTCTCCCTCCCTCTTCCTCTCTCTGTCCTTCCCTCTCTCTCTCTCTCTCTCTTTCTCTCTCTCCCTCCCTTTCTCTCTCCCTCTCTCTCACATACACATACCCCTCAACCCAGCTCAGGGGATTGTTGTTTTGAGGAAACTAAGAGAAGGAAATTGTATTAGGTACGTTCACCAGCTTGAATTATTTATCAAAATTACAAAGGTGGGAATTACAGAAAAACAATCAATCAATCTGGTGTGATAATTAACCAGGATGTAAGTCACCTATGAAATTCCTAACCCAGGATGCAGGGATGGTATTACAGTGCCTTTGAAAGGAGGCTGGATAGACTTACAAAAGATAGTCATATTAAGGGCTTTTGGTCTTGAAGACTCAAAGTCATCTCTCGATTATAGATGTTGAGTGAACTCATTTCTAGTCCTTCTCTTCCTTAGACTAGTCCTTTCCACTTCTTGCAACTGTTCCTCCTACATCTTCCAGATTATCTTTGTTGCTATTTACATTCTTTCTAGAGATTTAAAATCTTTATTTGTATCATGGTGACCAACCTGGATACAGAATTCCAAGTATGGTCTCAATAGCCCATTATAAAGGAATACTATCAATTCACATGATACTGGTTCTATCTCTTTGTTGATACAACCTAGGATTGTGTTGGACGTTTTGACAGCAGCAATGCACTACTGGCTAGTACATAAGTGATTATCTACTAGATCTCTCTAGATCTATATTTATGTTCTCATGAAAATCTACCATACACGGGAGCAGGGCTTAGATGGTTAACTCTTACTCCAAATCATGACCATTTGACTAGCCCAGGGGTCTTCAAACTTGGCAACTTTAAGACTTATGGACTTCACCTCCCAGAGTTCCTTAGCCAGCATTGCAATTCCAGGAGTTGAAGTCCATAAGTCTTAAAGTTGTCAAGTTTGGAAACCGGTGGCCTAGACCCACATTCTGCTATGGACTTCTTTTAAGCTCTGTGACGTAAGCACTTCCATGGGCGTTCTTTTCCTATAGCAACTCACTGTTGTGTACAGGTAGTCCTTGACTTACAGCAGTTTAGTGACCTTTCACAGTTAAAATGGGACTGAGGACATGACCACAGTGTTCCAGCATCGCTTTGATCACGTCATCAAAATTTAAACGCTTGGAAACTGACTCATATTTATGACATTTGAGATGTCCCTGGGTGATGTAACAAGCTTTTGTGAACTACTACTTCTTGTTCTTCTTGTTCTTCTTCTTCTTCTTCTTCTTCTTCTTCTTCTTCTTCTTCTTCTTCTTCTTCTTCTCCTTCTCCTTCTCCTTCTCCTTCTCCTTCTCCTTCTCCTTCTCCTTCTCCTTCTTCTTCTTTTTCTTCTTCTTCTTTTTCTTGTTCTCCTCCTCCTCCTCCTCCTCCTCCTCC